>CM034541.1:60670670-60872718 GCA_020002185.1 Paraescarpia echinospica | reverse complement strand
GTCCATTTCTACTTTGTGGTCTAAGGAGTCATGGTGGCGTAAGCTGCTGCTGTCCACTTCTACTTTGTGGTCTAAAAAGGAATCATGGTGGCGTAAGCTGCTGCTGTCCACTTCTACTATGTGGTCTAAGGAGTCATGGTGGCATAAGCTGCTGCTGTCCACTTCTACTTTGTGGTCTAAAAAGGAATCATGGTGGCGTAAGCTGCTGGTGTCCATTTCTACTTTGTGGTCTAAGGAGTCATGGTGGCGTAAGCTGCTGCTGTCCACTTCTACTTTGTGGTCTAAAAAGGAATCATGGTGGCGTAAGCTGCTGCTGTCCACTTCTACTTTGTGGTCTAAGGAGTCATGGTGGCGTAAGCTGTTGCTGTCCACTTCTGCTTTGTGGTCTAAAAAGGAATCACGGTGGCGTAAGCTGCTGCTGTCCACTTCTACTTTGTGGTCTAAGGAGTCATGGTGGCGTAAGCTGCTGCTGTCCACTTCTACTTTGTGGTCTAAAAAGGAATCATGGTGGCGTAAGCTGCTGGTGTCCATTTCTACTTTGTGGTCTAAGGAGTCATGGTGGCGTAAGCTGCTGCTGTCCACTTCTACTTTGTGGTCTAAAAAGGAATCATGGTGGCGTAAGTTGCTGCTGTCCACTTCTACTTTGTGGTCTAAGGAGTCATGGTGGCGTAAGCTGCTGCTGTCCACTTCTACTTTGTGGTCTAAAAAGGAATCGTGGTGGCGTAAGCTGCTGCTGTCGACTTCTACTTTGTGGTCTAAAAAGGAGTCATGGTGGCGTAAGCTGCTGCTGTCCACTTCTGCTTTGTGGTCTAAAAAGGAATCACGGTGGCGTAAGCTGCTGCTGTCCACTTCTACTTTGTGGTCTAAAAAGGAATCATGGTGGCGTAAGCTGCTGCTGTCCACTTCTACTTTGTGGTCTAAAAAGGAGTCATGGTAGCGTAAGCTGCTGCTGTCCACTTCTACTTTGTGGTCTAAGGAGTCATGGTGGCGTAAGCTGCTGCTGTCGACTTCTACTTTGTGGTTTAAAAAGGAATCATGGTGGCGTAAGCTGCTGCTGTCCACTTCTACTTTGTGGTCTAAGGAATCATGGTGGCGTAAGCTGCTGCTGTCCACTTCTACTTTGTGGTCTAAAAAGGAATCGTGGTGGCGTAAGCTGCTGCTGTCGACTTCTACTTTGTGGTCTAAAAAGGAATCATGGTGGCGTAAGCTGCTGCTGTCCACTTCTAATTTGTGGTCTAAAAAGGAATCATGGGCATAGCTTTGAACTCTTTGGAATGATGCTAGATCTATATGTGTACAATTCGTCCTTTATTTTGCATTATTATTGTTGTCTATACAAAATGGAATTTGTATGAGAAATTAATTGTGTTTCAAACCATCATTTCCATGGACAAATTTCGTGTATAATGAAAAACATATACTGTACTGTATGCGGTATAAAATATATATGTACAGTGTACATACCATATACAACTCTAGTCATAAGGTTTCTGTTGTAGTGTTTCTATTGTAAGGTCTCTGGCCGTAAGGTCTCTGTCAAAGTTTCCATCGTAAGATCTCTCGCAGGGTCTCTGTCCATAAGGTTTTTGTCGTGATTTTTCTGTTGTATGGTCTCTGTCATAACGTGTCTGTCAGAATGTTTCTGTCCGTAAGGTTTCTGTCACAAGATTTCTATCAGAAGGTGTCTGTCCATAAAGTTTCTGTCAGAAGTTTCTATCCATAAGATCTGAGTCAAGGATTCTGTCCAAAAGGTTTCTGTCAGTAAGATCTCTGTCGTAAGGTTTCTGTCAAAATGTTTCTATCAGAAGTTTTCTGTCCATAAGGTTTCTATCAGAAGGTCTCTGTCACAAGATCTGTGAGAAGATTTCTGTTCGTAAGGTCTCTGTCAAGGTTTATGTCTGTAACGTTTCTGTTAGAAGGTTTCTATCCATAAGGTCTCTGTCATAAGATTTCTGTTAGAAGGTTTCTATCCATAAAGTCTCTGTCATAAGGTTTCTGTTAGAAGGTTTCTATCCATAAGGTCTCTGTCATAAGGTTTCTGTTAGAAGGTTTCTATCCATAAGGTCTCTGTCATAAGGTTTCTGTTAGAAGGTTTCTGTTAGAAGGTTTCTATCCATAAAGTCTCTGTCATAAGGTTTCTGTTAGAAGGTTTCTATTCATAAGGTCTCTGTTGTAAGGTTTCTGGCAGAAGGATTCTGTCTGTAAGGTCTCTGTCGTAAGGTCTCTCTCAGAAGGTTTCTGTCTGTAAGGTCTCTGTCCGTAAGGTTTCTGTCATAAGGTTTCTGTCCGATATCATAACTTACTGACTCTTTCAGCCACCGCGAGAAGAGTATGTCCAAAAGACAATTGGTGACGTGAGTACACGTCCTTAGTAGATGTGTTAACACAGCAGATGTGTCAACATGTCCATATTAGATGTGTTAACGTAGCAGATGTGTCAGGAAGGCATGTCTTGAGTTGTGTATTAATCTCCCTGTGTGTGTGCGTGTGTGTGTGTGTTTCAGTCCCTCGTAATACAATAACCCTCTATTTCAGCTTGCCACTTTGTGTGTACGCTCTAGTTATAAGCATGCAAGTGAATGTTTGTGTACGCATGCAAGCATGGACACATGTGTGCGTGCTTTGATTGAATCATTCTAAGGGCACCTCAGGGCCCCCCAAAATGCAAAACTTCGCTACTATTTCTCTATTGTTGCCTCCTGCAGCCACTGATTTCTATTTATAACTGGATAGTGGACTTTGCCCTGATCACTGGGGTTGCTGAGTTGGGGGACCAGCTGTAAATATGTGTATTGGACTAGCCTTCAGCTCACTGCCTGCCATTGTCCCAGTGTCAAACTGAATGCCTCCATGTGGGTTGTAACTATAATGTGTAATGGGAATCCCTACTGCACTGGCAGGACCTAAGAAACTTTAAAACGGCAATAGACACCATTATCAATGCAATGTAACGATATGATCTAGAATTAAAATAAAATAACTTAGGTATAAAATAATATATAAAATAACTTAGGTATACTCGAAATGATTAAAGCATATTTATCCAAAATTTGTGAGGACTGTTATTAAGATGTTTTATATACATGTTGCAGCTGTTACTTCACTCCAATTCAATCAGTATTATGTCATTAATTGCTACTGTTTTTAAGTCAAAATGCACACTATGTATATGTACCTTGTGAACAAGGTTCATCATAGTTCATCTCTTTCTTCTTCCCATTCTGGGGGAGGGTGGTAGGGGCAAAATAAGAACAGAAAATGTGTGCACATTTTCTTAAACAACCTATAACTGAGCTACATGCGAGATTGCAGCTCACCAACTCTCCTGCAACATTTCTACAACCTCTGGAAATCGGCCTAAATAGCAGAGTATCGGGATCAAATAGTACAGGATTTCTAATAACTCATTAACTAATATATACAATCTTCACGAAAAATCGGTCTACTCGAATATTTTATTTCCAGGTGTATCTTCACTGGCATGCATATAGTCTCCACTAAACATGTCAATATTTTACTTCCTTCATAACCCTTAATGATCTGTAACTATGATTCACCAAAAAACATTTAATTAATAATTACAAACTCACAATATAGTCCAAACGACTTCAGGGCCTCTTGGCCCAATTTTAAACATTTTATTGTAATTCATATTTCTATGTACTTGAATATGAGTTTTATTAAATGTATTTGTGTTGATCATCCTACATATTATATCAGTTGACTGTCTGTGAGTGACGAGGTTCAACTTGACTGGGTGATCCAGATGTGTCATATTATATCAGTTGATTGTATGTGAGTGACGAGGTTCAACTGACTGGGTGGTCCAGATGTGTCATATATCAGTTGATTGTATGTGAGTGACGAGGTTCAACTTGACTGGGTGATCCAGATGTGTCATATTATATCAGTTGATTGTATGTGAGTGACGAGGTTCAACTGACTGGGTGGTCCAGATGTGTCATATATCAGTTGATTGTATGTGAGTGACGAGGTTCAACTTGACTGGGTGATCCAGATGTGTCATATTATATCAGTTGATTGTATGTGAGTGACGAGGTTCAACTTGACTGGGTGATCCAGATGTGTCATATTATATCAGTTGATTGTATGTGAATGACGAGGTTCAACTGACTGGGTGGTCCAGATGTGTCATATATCAGTTGATTGTATGTGAGTGACGAGGTTCAACTTGACTGGGTGATCCAGATGTGTCATATTATATCAGTTGATTGTATGTGAGTGACGAGGTTCAACTTGACTGGGTGATCCAAATGTGTCATATTATATCAGTTGATTGTATGTGAGTGACGAGGTTCAACTTGACTGGGTGGTCCAGATGTGTCATATATCAGTTGATTGTATGTGAGTGACGAGGTTCAACTTGACTGGGTGGTCCAGATGTGTCATATTATATCAGTTGATTGTATGTGAGTGACGAGGTTCAACTTGACTGGGTGGTCCAGATGTGTCATATATCAGTTGATTGTATGTGAGTGACGAGGTTCAACTTGACTGGGTGATCCAGATGTGTCATATTATATCAGTTGATTGTATGTGAGTGCCGAGGTTCAACTGACTGGGTGGTCCAGATGTATCATATATCAGTTGATTGTATGTGAGTGACGAGGTTCAACTTGACTGGGTGATCCAGATGTGTCATATTATATCAGTTGATTGTATGTGAGTGACGAGGTTCAACTGATTGGGTGGTCCAGATGTGTCATATCAGTTGATTGTATGTGAGTGACGAGGTTCAACTGACTGGGTGGTCCAGATGTGTCATATTATATCAGTTGATTGTATGTGAGTGACGAGGTTCAACTTGACTGGGTGATCCAGATGTGTCATATTATATCAGTTGATTGTATGTGAGTGACGAGGTTCAACTTGACTGGGTGATCCAGATGTGTCATATTATATCAGTTGATTGCATGTGAGTGACGAGGTTCAACTGACTGGGTGGTCCAGATGTGTCATATATCAGTTGATTGTATGTGAGTGACGAGGTTCAACTGACTGGGTGGTCCAGATGTGTCATATTATATCAGTTGATTGTCTGTGAGTGACGAGGTTCAACTGACTGGGTGGTCCAGATGTGTCATATTATACCAGTTGATTGTATGTGAGTGACGAGGTTCAACTGACTGGGTGGTCCAGATGTGTCATATCAGTTGATTGTATGTGAATGACGAGGTTCAACTGACTGGGTGGTCCAGATGTGTCATATTATATCAGTTGGTTGTCTGTGAGTGACGAGGTTAAACTGACTGGGTGGTCCAGATGTGTCATATTATATCAGTTGATTGTATGTGAGTGACGAGGTTCAACTGACTGGGTGGTCCAGATGTGTCATATTATATCAGTTGATTGTATGTGAGTGACGAGGTTCAACTGACTGGGTGGTCCAGATGTGTCATATTATATAAGTTGATTGTATGTGAGTGACGAGGTTCAACTGACTGGGTGGTCCAGATGTGTCTTATTATATCAGTTGATTGTATGTGAGTGACGAGGTTCAACTGACTGGGTGGTCCAGATGTGTCATATTATATCAGTTGATTGTCTGTGAGTGACGAGGTTCAACTGACTGGGTGGTCCAGATGTGTCATATTTCTATTTAGCTGACTGAAATAAGTAAAAGTATTACTCAGCACATAGACATTCACCAGTTAACCTGTATATGATGTTCAAAGTCATTCACTAGGTGACCCCTATGTGATGTCCATAGTTATTTACCAGTTCTCCCCTATATGATGTTCATAGTTATTTACCAGGTGACCCATATGTTATGTTCATAGTCATTAATCATGTGGCCCCTATATGATGTTCATAGTCATTCCCCCAAATGACCCCATATGATGTTCATAGTTAATTACCAAGTGACCATTGTATGATGTTCATGGTCATTCACCAGTTGACCCTTGTATGATGTTCAGTCTTTCACCAGGTAACCCCTACATGATGTTCATAATTATTTACCATGTGACACTTGTATGATGTTCAAAGTCATTTACCATGTGACACTTGTATGATGTTCATAGTCATTCACTAGGTGGCCCCTATATGATGTTCATAGTCATTCACTAGGTGGCCCCTATATGATGTTCATAGTCATTCACTAGGTGGCCCCTATATGATGTGCATTGTTATTTACCAAGTTACCCCTATATGATGTTCATAGTTTTTTACCAAGTGACCCCTATATGATGTTCATAGTTATTCACTAGGTGGCCCCTATATGATGTTCATAATCATTCACTAGGCGGCCCTTATATGATGGTCATTGTTATTTACCAAGTGGCCCCTATATGATGTTCACACTCAATAGGTGGCCCCTATATGATGTTGATTTTTTTTTACCTGGTAGTCCCTATATGATGTTTCTGGTTATTTACCAGATGGCCTGTATATGATGTTCATAGTTATTTACCAGGTGACCCCTATGTGATCTTCAAACAGTCATTTGCAAATGTTTAAGACTAGGCACGATTTTTTGAAGACATTTTATAAAACTTATTTTTTGGCCTTCACATAACATTATATCAGTTTATTTCGCCAAATAAACGTAGTACAACATAATATGAAACTTTATGTCATCCAAAAGTGTCAGTGTCTCTACTTTTCAGTATTTAGTGTGGCCTCCTTTGCTGTCAATGACCGCCTGGATGCGATATGGCATGATAGAAACCAGAGATTCGCAGCACTCCTGGGTGATTTCGGTGACCCAAACGTCCTTGATAGCTTGTTTTGAGCGCTTGATGGTTGTTTGTCTGCCACCTTATCCTTCATTGTAGTCCACAGGTTCACAATGGGATTTAGATCTGGTCTGTTCCCAGGCCATTCCAGCACGGAGATTTTGTTCTTCTTGGGAAATCAGTGGCTACCTTGGATCGGTGACAAGGAGCGCCATCTTGCATGGAAATCGTACATTTGTGGATGTCCATATGCAGTTTCAGCTTCTCCTTCAGCAACTCCTCGTATCTAGGTCCATTCATAGTGATGTTAGGTGGAATAAAATACAGACCAGAAGGGCCAAAACATGACATAGCACCCCAAATCATCTGACTTGGCGGGTGTTTCATTGTGGCTGCTGTATATTTCTCATCAAATCGCTTACCTACTGGCCGCCTAACGTGCCTCTTGCGAGGTATAAACTGTTGCATGGTCGATTCATCTGAGAACAACAATTTCTTCCACTGCGCGAGAGTCCAGTGGCGATATCGTCTGGGAAAGTCCAGTCTCTTTTTTTCATCACAGGTGTCAGGCGTGGCTTCCGGGACGGCTTGCGGGACTTGAGCCCAAATTCCTTGCTGAGATGTCTCGAAACAGTACTGAGACTTATTTCCGTACCTTTTAAGCGTAAAGCAGCCCGAATTTTCTTGCATGAGCTCATTGGCGAGCACACCACGATGCGTCTCATTGCGTGGTCATCCCTGAGCGTAGTTTTCCGTGGACGACCACTCCTTTTATTGTCACGAAAAGTGCCATCAGTATTGAATTTGACGATGGCGTTGTGCACGGCTGTCTTGGAATAACGTAATTTAGCACTAAATGTCTCTTTCCGTATATCCTTCTCCATGTAGAGTCAATATTTGTGCCCTTAGAACCTCTGTCAAAGACGATTTTTTGCCCATTTCAGGGATGAAGACAAAACTGAAAAACACCTAATCGATACTGACAGCAGCAAACAAATGACCTGGAAGTACTGACGAGGCGTATTGCTTCAAGGCCCAAATAGGATGATGCAATCCAGACATTATCTGATGCAATCTGATGCCATACCATAAAATGCTTAAAAATCATGCCTGGTCTTAAACTTTTGCAAATGACTAGTTATTTACCAAATGTCCCTGCTCATAGTCATTCACCAGCTGGCCCCTATGTGATGTTCATGGTTATTTTCCAGGTGGCCCCATATGATGTTCATAGTTATTTACCAGGTGGCCCCTACATGATGTTCATAGTTATTTTCCAGGTTGCCCCATATGATGTTCATAGTTATTTACCGGGTGGCCTCTCTTGTAGAGAAGCGCATGGTTTCTTTGGTTTTTAACATAGTAACACACTATAGAAAAATGTGTTGTTTGACAGAATACTATTTTATATTACATCAATAAATGTTGAATTTTGCATGTTTACTTCAAATTGTTGATGCAGTTGAGTTACTTCAACTAATTATAGAACACTTTATTTCTGACAGTACGTGTTGCACGCCATACTATCATAGGTAGTGTTGTTTAGCGACTAAGTTAACATAGTTAACATTGTAGAGCTGATGTTTCTGTCAGTACGTGTTGCACGCCATACTAACATAGGTAGTGTTGTTTAGCGACTAAGTTAACATAGTTAACATTGTAGAGCTGATGTTTCTGTCAGTACGTGTTGCACGCCATACTAACATAGGTAGTGTTGTTTAGCGACTAAGTTAACATAGTTAACATTGTAGAGCTGATGTTTCTGTGTAAATAATTATTCAGCATAAATAAATAAGCACACCGTAATAATAATCCAGATATTTTGATCATTATTCAAACTTGTTTAACTCACATTTACAGATGTAAATAATTGCATATTTAGACGAGTTTCTGTTCTCCACCAACCCTCACCATCACAGCATCACAACAACAACACCATCACCACAACAACAACAATAATCACACCACCACCACCACAACAACAACAACAAAACTATCACCACCACAACAACACTATCACCACCACCACAACAACAACAACAACAATAATAACAACAACACCACCACAACAACAAAACCATCACCACCACAACACCAACACAACAGGAATATCACCACAACCCATCAACCACAATCTCAACACTACAACACCTTTAGTTCAACACCACCACCGTAGCACCACTACATGTAGTATGATCACAGTAAACACTACACTGCCACCTGGTGGTGTGATCAAGGTAAACACTACACTGCCACCTGGTGGTGTGATCAAGGTAAACACTACACTGCCACCTGGTGGTGTGATCATATTAAATGTTCACACTTTTATCTGGCGGTAAAATAATAAACTCGTTTCTTACCTTGACATAGATTGTCAAACAGAGCAGCCAATAGTTCACGTTAATTAAAATATGTTTATTTGATGATAATACTTGTGTTGTGGATGTAAAGTCCACGTAACACTCTAGCCAGGCCATTGACTGTATCATTGGATAATAATACTTGTGTTGTGGATGTAAACTCCACGTAACACTCTAGCCAGGCCATTGACTGTATCATTGAATAATAATACTTGTGTTGTGGATGTAAACTCCACGTAACACTCTAGCCAGGCCATTGACTGTATCATTGAATAATAATACTTGTGTTGTGGATGTAAACTCCACGTAACACTCTAGCCAGGCCATTGACTGTATCATTGGATAATAATACTTGTGTTATGGATGTAAACTCCACGTAACACTCTAGCCAGGCCATTGACTGTATCATTGGATAATAATACTTGTGTTATGGATGTAAACTCCACGTAACACTCTAGCCAGGCCATTGACTGTATCATTGGATAATAATACTTGTGTTGTGGATGTAAACGCCACGTAACACTCTAGCCAGGCCATTGACTGTATCATTGGATAATAATACTTGTGTTATGGATGTAAACTCCACGTAACACTCTAGCCAGGCCATTGACTGTATCATTGGATAATAATACTTGTGTTGTGGATGTAAACTCCACGTAACACTCTTGTGTTGTGGATGTAAACTCCACGTAACACTCTAGCCAGGCCATTGACTGTATCATTGGATAATAATACTTGTGTTATGGATGTAAACTCCACGTAACACTCTAGCCAGGCCATTGACTGTATCATTGGATAATAATACTTGTGTTGTGGATGTAAACTCCACGTAACACTCTAGCCAGGCCATTGACTGTATCATTGGATAATAATACTTGTGTTATGGATGTAAACTCCACGTAACACTCTAGCCAGGCCATTGACTGTATCATTGGATAATAATACTTGTGTTGTGGATGTAAACTCCACGTAACACTCTAGCCAGGCCATTGACTGTATCATTGGATAATAATACTTGTGTTGTGGATGTAAACTCCACGTAACACTCTAGCCAGGCCATTGACTGTATCATTGGATAATAATACTTGTGTTATGGATGTAAACTCCACGTAACACTCTAGCCAGGCCATTGACTGTATCATTGGATAATAATACTTGTGTTATGGATGTAAACTCCACGTAACACTCTAGCCAGGCCATTGACTGTATCATTGGATAATAATACTTGTGTTATGGATGTAAACTCCACGTAACACTCTAGCCAGGCCATTGACTGTATCATTGGATAATAATACTTGTGTTGTGGATGTAAACTCCACGTAACACTCTAGCCAGGCCATTGACTGTATCATTGGATAATAATACTTGTGTTGTGGATGTAAACTCCACGTAACACTCTAGCCAGGCCATTGACTGTATCATTGGATAATAATACTTGTGTTGTGGATGTAAACTCCACGTAACACTCTAGCCAGGCCATTGACTGTATCATTGGATAATAATACTTGTGTTGTGGATGTAAACTCCACGTAACACTCTAGCCAGGCCATTGACTGTATCATTGGATAATAATACTTGTGTTATGGATGTAAACTCCACGTAACACTCTAGCCAGGCCATTGACTGTATCATTGGATAATAATACTTGTGTTATGGATGTAAACTCCACGTAACACTCTAGCCAGGCCATTGACTGTATCATTGGATAATAATATTTGTGGATGTAAACTCCACGTAACACTAGCCAGGCCATTGACTGTATCATTGGATAATAATACTTGTGTTGTGGATGTAAACTCCACGTAACACTCTAGCCAGGCCATTGACTGTATCATTGGATAATAATACTTGTGTTGTGGATGTAAACTCTAGTCAGGCCGTTGACTGTATCATTTCTGCAGAAACAATGTAAATATTGTGTGACTAAAATGAAGTAATAAAATGTTTCATTCTTTTCCAGCCCAAAGTGGTGAGACGGGTATCAAATGATATTCATTATGTAAAGAGTAAGTAATAATTTGAAAGTAATTTACTTGTGAACAAAAAACATGCAGAATAATGTGCCCTTTTACATATGGTCATCTAAACTATATGTTCAAGAATAATATGATTACCAAAGCCACATTGTGTAATGATGCGTGACCACCTGTCTTGGGCAACCTCTCAACCTCTTGCGTGACCACCTGTCTTAGTCGACCTCTTGTGGGCAATCATCTGTCTTCATTGATCACTATTCTAGGCACGGATTGCTTTTAACTGTAATGTACCTGGCTACCTGCAGTGAATGACACCTGCTGAATGCGACCAATGACCATATAAATGGGTCACGGGGCCACTATTTTATCTCCTATGAGTGACCATGACACGCCGAAAGCCAAAATTTGATCATTACTCACCTCAAAATGACCTGCACGACAGAAAATTGCCGCAGTGTTGTAGTCATTTGTATAGTACACAAAGATACTACAATTGCAATATTGTGCACTACATTCAAAAGCCCATTTTTGGTAAGCGTCACTGACAGCTGAAGCAGAGTTGAATTGTTTCGCTGCATTGTATTATTTTATAATTTTAAAATGATATCATGGCGTCTGTGAATTATAACTAGATTTTTTTGTGTAGTTCAACCACCTGTCTTGAACAAATGCTTTGGCTGTCCACAAAGGGTGGTTCATAAAACAAGGTCTATTTTATTAGTCATTTTTTATAAAAAGTGTAATTTCCTCTATCAACATTGCCAGTTTAGTTGGCAGTAATAATGTTTGGTGTTGTCACCAGGTGGCATTATTCGTAACTCGACATCGCCGGTGGGCAGTGCCCTCGCCCAGACCAACCCCGAGATCTCTCGACTTCTTGAGGCTGCACTCACATGGGACTTTGACGTCATCAAATTGGAGACAGTGACAAGTCAAAGGTCAGTGACATGTCAAAGGTCAGTGACATATGAAAGGTCAGTGACAAGTCAACGGCCAATGATATGTCAAAGGTCAATCACAAGTCAAAGGTCAGTGACATGTCAAAAGTAAGTGACATGACAAAGATCAGTGACATGTCTACCTGGTTCTACATTTACTGAGTGACAATGTGACACATTGCAGGCCCCTGGTCTACAAATACTGAGTGACAATGTGACACATTGCAGGCCCTTGGTCTACAAGTACTGAGTGACAATGTGACACATTGCAGGCCCCTGGTCTACAAATACTGAGTGACAATGTGACACGTTGCAGGCCCCTGGTCTACAAATACTGAGTGACAATGTGACACATTGCAGGCCCTTGGTCTACAAATACTGAGTGACAATGTGACACATTGCAGGCCCCTGGTCTACAAATACTGAGTGACAATGTGACACATTGCAGGCCCTTGGTCTACAAGTACTGAGTGACAATGTGTCACATTGCAGGCCCCTGGTCTACAAATACTGAGTGACAATGTGACACGTTGCAGGCCCTTGGTCTACAAATGCTGAGTGACAATGTGACACATTGCAGGCCCTTGGTCTACAAATGCTGAGTGACAATGTGACACATTGCAGGCCCCTGGTCTGCAACTACTGAGTGACAATGTGACACATTGCAGGCCCCTGGTCTACAAGTACTGAGTGACAATGTGATTTAACAAGATTTAACAAGATTGCCACCCAGAGAATTAACTCTAGGTGGCAGGTGGACAAGGAAGCCCTTTGGCTTATCGAGAGTCCGACCCTTTTATCTATGTGTATCCCGCCCGTCTGAGGTATGTGTCGATTTTATTTTTAAACATATTCACGCTACTAGCACCCACACAATCAGCAGATAATCTGTTCCATTCATTTACAGTCCTTTGTGAAAATGAAAACTTTCTTATATCTAATCTACTCTGCTCCTTTGCTAATGTAACTTCATGTCCTCTAGTCCTTCTATCTTTCTTAATTGAAAAAAATATATTTCTATCAATATTTTCATAACCATTCAATATTTTAAACACTTATATCTGATCTCCTCTCAATCTCCTGGTCTCTAGTGTTGTTAAACCGCATTTTTTTAGGCGTATTTCGTAACTAAGATCCCTCAGTTTTGGTATCATTTTAGTTGCTCTCCTCTGTACTCTTTCTAGCATATCTATGTCCTTCCTGCGATATGGCCTCCACGCTTGAATACAATATTCTAAATGAGGCCTAACTATTGTTTTGTACAGCGGTATTATTAGCTCATTTTCCTTATACGTTATGTTTCGCCTAATTAATCCAAGGATTTGATTTCCCTTTGAAGCTGCAATTCCGCACTGCTCTGAAACCTTCATATCAGCACTAATGGTTAACCCTAAGTCCTTTTCTTTTACAGTAGTACTTAGTACAGTAACTTGTATATTCTATCTCTTCGTTCCCATGTCCTGTGTGGAGGCATTTACATTTCCCAAAATTGAACAGCATTTGCCACTTTTCAGACCATTTGATCAACCTGTCTAGATCATCTTGTAAATGCTGTCTATCTCCATCACTTTTAATCCTTCTAAACACTTTTGTATCATCTGCAAATTTCAACACCTGGCTTGTTATTTCATCATCCAAATCGTTGATATATATTAAGAATAATATAGGTCCTAATACTGATCCCTGTGGTACCCCACTCAATACCGATTTCCAGTTTGAAGCCTCCCCATCAACTACTACACGTTGTCTTCTGTCAATCAGCCATTGTTTTATCCAGTTTATTATACCATTTCCTGTGCCATGGGCCTTTAGTTTCAGCAGTAATCTTTGATGTGGTACTTTGTCGAAAGCTTTTTGAAAAAACGATATCTACTGGTGATCCCTCATCTACCCACTTAGTGATGTCTTCCAAAAAACATAACAAATTTGTTAAGCATGACCCCACTTTAAAAAAACCATGTTGAGATGGGTTCATCAAGTTTTGTTTAACAAGAAAATCCACCATGTGATCTTTAATTAATCTTTCTAATAATTTGCAAATCACTGATGTTAAACTCACTGGTCTATAGTTCTCTGACTTGTTTCTCGAACCTTTTTTAAATAACAGTATAATGTTTGCCTCTTTCCATTCTAAAGGAACCACTCCCTCTTCTAATGACAAATTGAAAACTGTTGCAAGCGGTACGCTAATTTGTTCTACAATTTCCAATAGTAGTTTGGGTGGAATCCCATCCACTCCAGGTGATTTATTATCCTTCATAACCCTTATTTTCTTAGCTACCATTTCTGGGGTTACAATTAATTGTCCTAAATAGTCTGAATCTGCCCCCTTGAACTTAGCCTCTGGTACTGGCAGTGAACTAATATCTTCTCTGGTAAACACTGAACTAAAGTACTCATTCAGGTCTTTTGCCATTAAGAATCCCTCTGATATTATACTTCTAGCACTATCTTCTAGAGGACCGACCTTATCTTGAACTTTCTGTTTGCTTCGAACATACGCATAAAAACTCTTGCTGTCATGTTTTATATTACTAGCTAATTGTTGTTCATAGCTTCTCTTTGAATTTCTAATTTCAGCTGTAGCTTGGTTAAGTGCTTCTTTATAACTGTTGTAGTCTTCATCATTTCCAGTACATCTATATGACTTCCACATCATTTGTTTATACTTAATTTTTCTAATGGCTTCTTTCGATAAGTGTTTCTTTTTAGACCGTTTCCCTTGTTTTTTTAAGGGTACAAATTTATCGACTATGCACTTAATTTCACTCTTTAATATATTCCAGCATTCTGTTGCTGTCTTATTTTTCAGTGTGTTATTCCAGTCTATCTTTACTAAATATTTCCTCATGTCCTTATACCTTCCTTTGTGGAAATTTCTCCTATACTGCTTTTTACTATTCCTTTCTGATTTTACTTTGATGGTAAAATGTATCTGGTTGTGATCGCTACTCCCCAGTGGCTCACATATCTTGACATTGTCAACTAATTCATTCTGTGAGGACAAAACTATGTCTAACACATTCTCACCCCTGGTTGGTTCTAGCACATGTTGAGAAAGGAAAGTATCTTGAACTAACACTAAAAACTTGTGGTCCTCACTCCCCATACTCTGAAGAGATTTCCATTGTATATGCCCATGGTTAAAATCCCCCATAATAATACAGTCCCGTTTGCTTACTTCCCTTATAGCGTTTTGTATTTTTTCATTCTCTTCTATGCTTATGTTTGGACTTCGATAAACTAACCCAACTGTTAACGTTGAGTTACCTGTAACTATGTTACACCAAACAGCTTCTTCGCAATCGAAGAGTTTTCCAGACTATTATTTGCTGATTGATTTGTGCTGTCTTTATCTATGCCTTCATTTTCAGGCTTTTCTGTGAGTCTCCCCTGCGAATCTAGTTTAAATAGATGCAACCTGTCCCACTGTCAGCAGATCGCAGCAGGTTCTCTGAGAAAACTGCTGCACCCTTTCCACTAAGATGGAGGCCATCTCTCATGTACATATCTTCCCTCCCAACAAAGTATCCCCATAAATCTGTGAATCCACCCCCTCTTCTTCACACATCTGCTGAACTAGTGCGTTGATCGCCATCCTCTTGCAGTTTCTATACGTTGCCCCCCGTCCTCCGATTACTGGCAAAATTCCTGACAGAATAACCTGTTCAACTCTTGTCTTCTTTAGCTTCCTCACTAACTGTCTATACTTCTGTACTATCGCAGTTGTTCCCTCCCTGTCTGCATTATTTGTTCCTACATGTACCAGTATAGACCCCCCCTTGCCATGTCCCAATACCTTCTCTACCCTGTCAGTGACATGTTCAATTCTAGCCCCTGGTAGACAAACAACGACGTTTTTCCCCTCGCTCAGTGTCTTGTCTGTCTTTCTCATAATGGAGTCGCCCATAAACACCCTCTCTTTCCTCATTGCCCCCTCAATCACTGCCTTAGAATAGCTCCTTCTTCGGTTTGCATCTGTCTGGTTGTTGTCTTTCCCCCCTGTCGTCTTCTCTCCTGTCCCATTCTCTTCCGATCCATTCGTTCCTGTCGCTTTTTCTCTTGTCACCTTTCCTCCTGTCAGCGTCCCTTTTATCGACTTCTCTTCTATCACATTTGCTCTCACTTCCTTTCGTCCCTTCATCTTTCGTCCCAACTCATTTTCTTCTTTCCTCTCCCGTCCCATCTTCCCTCCCTCCTTCTCTACGGTCACTTTCTTCCCTGTCACCTTCACGCTTGTCACGGTTTCTGTTGTCGATTTTCCAATTTCTTCCCCTCCAATCACCTTCCCTCCTCTCAATCTCCTTTCATCAGTTTTCTTGCCACTGCTATTCTCCTTCAGTCTTGCAGTATTCTCGCCTCTCTCCCTGTCGTCTCTCTCCATTCGACCTGCCTCCTTGCTAATTCCCATCTCCATTCCCTTCACAATATCTGTCAACCTAACTATCTCCTTCTGCAGACACTCCACCTTCCAACTCACAATGCACTGAAAGGTGAATCCTTCCTCCATGGTTTCTGCCCATGACTTCCCACAGCCGGACAATGCAAAATCTACCCAGCTGTGGCAGTGATCGCACACCAAGTGTCGCTTTGCCTTGACTTGCCGCTTGCAAGGCGCCATATCCCGATCAGAATTTATTTAATAACTTAACTAACTTAGTCTTTATAAAGACTGTTTCCTGTGTACTACAGCACACTTTAGGTTACAAATTTCAGTTACACAGCCGACTATTTATCCTGTCACGAACGCTAACATTACCGGTAGTGACCTAATTTAAATACAATCAATTACGTTACGTTACGCCGCCCGACTATCGCCCTTGCTTAGTTTTAACAACAATGCTACCTAAACAAAATATCTAGCGAGTGCTGGCTTACACAGATATTATCTTAGGTAAGAAGTTTCATGGTTGTTACTTTATCTCCTATATATTCTACCACATAATCAGGTTTGTTAAATCTTGTTTACAACTTGCCGAAGGCTAAGTGAGTTACCCTATTATCACTCACTATACTAAGGTGACATGTTGCAGGCCCCTGGTCTACAACAACTGAGTGACAATGTGACACATTGCAGGCCCCTGGTCTACAACAACTGAGTGACAATGTGACACATTGCAGGCTCCTGGTCTACAAGTACTGAGTGACAATGTGACACATTGCAGGCCCCTGGTCTACAAGTACTGAGTGACAATATGACACATTGCAGGCCCCTGGTCTACAAGTACTGAGTGACAATGTGACACATTGCAGGCCCCTGGTCTACAAGTACTGAGTGACAATGTGACACATTGCAGGCCCCTGGTCTACAAATACTGAGTGACAATGTGACACGTTGCAGGCCCTTGGTTTACAAATGCTGAGTGACAATGTGACACATTGCAGGCCCCTGGTCTACAACTACTGAGTGACAATGTGACACATAGCAGGCCCCTGGTCTACAAGTACTGAGTGACACGTTGCAGGCCCCTGGTCTACAACAACTGAGTGACAATGTGATATGTTGCAGGCCCTTGGTCTACAAATGCTGAATGACACGTTGCAGGCCCCTGGTCTACCTGGGTCTATAATTACTGAATGATAATGTGACACATTGTCGGCCCCTGGTCTACAAGTACTGAGTGACAATGTGACACATTGCAGGCCCCTAGTCTACAAGTACTGAGCGACAATGTGTACGTCACAGGCCCCTGGTCTACAAGTACTGAGTGACATGTTGCAGGCCCCTGGTCTACAACAACTGAGTGACAGTGTGACACATTGCAGGCCCCTGGTTAACAAGTACTAAGTGACAATTTGACACATTGCAGGCCCTTGGTCTGCAAATGCTGAGTGACAATATGACACTTTGCAGGTCTACCTGGGTTTGCAAGTACTGAGTGACAATGTTACAGGCCCCTGGTCTACAAATACTGAGTGACAATGTGACACATTGCTGGTCCTTGGTCTACAAGTACTTAGTGACAATGTGATATGTTGCAGGCCCCTGGTCTACCTGGGTCTGAGGGTGCTCCAGAGCTTTGGGGCGCTTGAGTTCCTTGAGGTGAGTGAGACGATGATGGTGAATTGGCTGACAACGCTGGAGGCAAACTACCATGCAGACAACCCCTACCACAACTCCACACACGCGGCAGACGTCATGCACGCCACCGCGTACTTCCTCAACTGTGAACCTTGCAAGGTAACCTTGACAACACCCATAACGTGTTACCATGCCACTCACCTCCTAGTTCCCTGCTGTACAGGGGTGAGGATCAGGTACAGTAAAGCCGAACCACTCTCTGTGTCTCATACTTGTTCCCTGCTGTACAGGGGTAAGGATCAGGTACAGTACTGCCGAACCACTCTCTGTGTTTTTTTCAAAAGTTTTCTGTCCAACGCTCCCTCTCTCCATCTTTCATCCTCCTCTGATCTTCTCATGTCCCTCCTCACGCAATCCTCCCAACTTAGCTGTGGCCTTTCCCCTTTCCTTTGTGTTGTTCTGCCTCTGCTCTCGTTGCTATTTTTCCTACATCAATCCATCCATGGTGGTTCCATAGCTAGGTGGTTACGATATCCCCAGCTGTAGAGGACACCCTCTCTGAAGGCACTGAGATGACAGGAATAGAGAGATAGATTTTTAATAGGTGTGCAAGTATAGGAAACTGACACTGGTACACTTTCCATCATGCCAGTGGGTCGTCAAACAATTCAAGTAGTTTGATGGTCTTATACTGGCTGACACTATCAATTAGTGATTTGGATTATTCCTTTGTGATTATTCAGTAACGAAATAAACCTTACATAATAAAGTTGAAAAATCATGTCTATATAATATTACAGCAACTCAAGTAAATCTGTTGATGTGTTTGGTCAACTGTCGTTACTATCGATAGTTCACTGTGCTGACCAAGTCTTAGCCTAGCCTAGTCTTAGACTGACCCAATCAAATCACTGTTAATCTTTCATGTTTCGTGTCATGTGACATGTTTCAGAGCATATTTGACGACCTCGAGTCAGTCGCTGCCATCCTTGCTGCCATAGTCCATGACCTCGACCACCCGGGCAAGACAAACTCCTTCCTCGTCAATGCTGGCTTCCCTCTCGCAGTTCTCTACAATGATCTGTAAGTATCTACAGTGACCTTAGGTCAATGCTGACTTCCCTCTCACAGTTCTCTACAACGATCTGTAAGTATCTACAGTGACCTTAGAGGTCAACGGTGGCTTCCCTCTTGCAGTTCTCTACAACGATCTGTAAATATCTACAGTGACCTTAGGTCAATGCTGGCTTCCCTCTCACAGTTCTCTACAATGTTCTGTAAGTATCTACAGTGACCTTAGAGGTCAATGCTGGCTTTCCTTTCGCAGTTCTCTACAATGACCTGTAAGTATCTACAGCGACCTTAAGTCAATGCTGGCAACCCTCTCGCAGTTCTCTACAACGATCTGTAAGTATGTACAGTGACCTTAAGTCAATGCTGACTTCCCTCTCACAGTTCTTTACAACGACCTGTAAGTATGTACAGTGACCTTACGTCAATGCTGGCTTCCCTCTCACAGTTCTCTATAACGAACTGTAAGTATCTACAGTGACCTTAGGTCAATGCTGGCTTCCCTCTCGCAGTTCTCTACAATGACCTGTAAGTATCTACAGTGACCTTAGGTCAATGCTGGCTTCCCTCTCGCAGTTCTCTACAACGACCTGTAATTATGTACAATGACCTTAGGTCAATGCTGGCTTCCCTCTCGCAGTTCTCTACAATGACCTGTAAGTATCTACAGTGACCTTAGGTCAATGCTGGCTTCCCTCTCGCAGTTCTCTATAACGACCTATAAGTATGTACAGTGACCTTACGTCAATGCTGGCTTCCCTCTCGCAGTTCTTTACAATGACCTGTATGTACTGTGACCTTAGGTCAATGCTGGCTTCCCTCTCACAGTTCTCTACAACGACCTGTAAGTATCTACATTGACCTTAGGTCAATGCTGGCTTCCCTATCGCAGTTCTCTACAATGACCTGTAAGTATCTACAGTGACCTTAGGTGTCAATGCTGGCTTCCTCTCGCAGTTCTCTACAATAAGCTGTAAGTATCTACAGTGACCTGAGGTCAGTGCTGGCTTCCCTCTCGCAGTTCTCTACAACGACCTGTAATATCTACAGTGACCTTAGGTCAATGCTGGCTTCCCTCTCGCAGTTCTCTACAACGACCTGTAATTATATACAGTGACCTTGGGTCAATGCTGGCTTCCCTCTCGCAGTTCTCTACAATGACCTGTAAGTATCTACAGTGACCTTAAGTCAATGCTGGCTTCCCTCTCGCAGTTCTCTACAACGACCTGTATCTACTGTCACCTTAAATCAATGTTGGCTTCCCTCTCGCAGTTCTCTACAATGACCTGTAAGTATCTACAGTGACCTTAAGTCAATGCTGGCTTCCCTCTCGCAGTTCTCTACAACGACCTGTATCTATTGTCACCTTAAATCAATGCTGGCTTCCCTCTCGCAGTTCTCTACAATGACCTGTAAGTATCTACAGTGACCTTAAGTCAATGCTGGCTTCCCTCTCGCAGTTCTCTACAATGACCTGTAAGTATCTACAGTGACCTTAGGTCAATGCTGGCTTCCTTCTCGCAGTTCTCTACAACGATCTGTAAGTATCTACAGTGACCTTAGGTCAATGCTGGCTTCCCTCTCACAGTTCTCTACAACGATCTGTAAGTATCTACAGTGACCTTAGAGGTCAACGGTGGCTTCCCTCTTGCAGTTCTCTACAACGATCTGTAAATATCTACAGTGACCTTAGGTCAATGCTGGCTTCCCTCTCACAGTTCTCTACAATGTTCTGTAAGTATCTACAGTGACCTTAGAGGTCAATGCTGGCTTTCCTTTCGCAGTTCTCTACAATGACCTGTAAGTATCTACAGCGACCTTAAGTCAATGCTGGCAACCCTCTCGCAGTTCTCTACAACGATCTGTAAGTATGTACAGTGACCTTAAGTCAATGCTGGCTTCCCTCACAGTTCTTTACAACGACCTGTAAGTATGTACAGTGACCTTACGTCAATGCTGGCTTCCCTCTCACAGTTCTCTATTACGAACTGTAAGTATCTACAGTGACCTTAGGTCAATGCTGGCTTCCCTCTCGCAGTTCTTTACAATGATCCGTAAGTATCTACAGTGACCTTAGGTCAATGCTGGCTTCCCTCTCGCAGTTCTCTACAATGACATGTAAGTATCTACAGTAACCTTAAGTCAATGCTGGCTTCCCTCTCGCAGTTCTCTACAATGACACGTAAGTATCTACAGTAACCTTAAGTCAATGCAGGCTTCCCTCTCGCAGTTCTCTACAATAACCTGTAAGTATCTACAGTGACCTTAAGTCAATGGTGGCTTCCCTCTCGCAGTTCTCTACAATGACCTGTAAGTATCTACAGTGACCTTAGGTCAATGCTGGCTTCCCTCTCGCAGTTCTTTACAATGATCCGTAAGTATCTACAGTGACCTTAGGTCAATGCTGGCTTCCCTGTCGCAGTTCTCTACAATGACATGTAAGTATCTACAGTAACCTTAAGTCAATGCAGGCTTCCCTCTCGCAGTTCTCTACAATAACCTGTAAGTATCTACAGTGACCTTAAGTCAATGGTGGCTTCCCTCTCGCAGTTCTCTACAATGACCTGTAAGTATCTACAGTGACCTTAGGTCAATGCTGGCTTCCCTCTCGCAGTTCTCTACAATGACCTGTAAGTATCTACAGTGACCTTAGGTCAATGCTGGCTTCCCTCTCGCAGTTCTTTACAATGATCCGTAAGTATCTACAGTGACCTTAGGTCAATGCTGGCTTCCCTGTCGCAGTTCTCTACAATGACATGTAAGTATCTACAGTAACCTTAAGTCAATGCAGGCTTCCCTCTCGCAGTTCTCTACAATAACCTGTAAGTATCTACAGTGACCTTAAGTCAATGGTGGCTTCCCTCTCGCAGTTCTCTACAATGACCTGTAAGTATCTACAGTGACCTTAGGTCAATGCTGGCTTCCCTCTCGCAGTTCTCTACAATGACCTGTAAGTATCTACAATGACCTTAGGTCAATGCTGGCTTCCCTCTCGCAGTTCTCTACAATGACATGTAAGTACCTACAGTGACCTTAAGTCAATGCTGGCTTCCCTCTCGCAGTTCTCTACAATGACCTGTAAGTATCTACAGTGACCTGAGGTCAATGCTGGCTTCCCTCTCGCAGTTCTCTATGCAGATATTATGATATAGTGCATTTGAGTGCATGCGTAGCTGTCCAAGTAGCCACAGCAGAGTGACGTTTTTGAGCAATAATAAGTGCATCCCACAAACAGGGGCCATTCTTAGCTCTGTTCCGAATGCCAAAAGTACCATAAAGCATACTATTTTATTATAATATTCACATGTTGTATCTTAGTTTATGTGGAGAGAAATCAGGAACGCATCGACACCAAAAGTATAAAGGTACAGTCTCGTTTACGTCCAGTAACCATTGCAATAGCACAGGGACGGATAACACAACCTCTAAAGCAATTTTTCCCATGATTTAAGCAATTCCGTAGAGTCAATTAAAATATTTGTTTTGTCCCTACCTATAAATAAATGTTAGAATTCCACGAAAGATTCTTCGGTAGATTGGGCATCTGTGAATAATTATCAGAACATAATAGGAAGTATATAATGGTTTGTGAAGTGGCAGGCTTCGGACAAAGTCTTGTTTGTATTGTTTGCAGAGCCGTGCTGGAGAGTCACCATATCTCACTGACATTCCAGATAATGAAGAACCACCCAGAGCTGAACATATTCAAGAACCTCCAACGGTGCGTCAATGCTCACAGTATTCTCTGTCTATATTGAAGGTTTTAGCATAGAGAGATGGTGTGTGAACACACCCTGTGTTCTGTGTCTGCTCAAAAGGGCTACCTGTGGAGAAATGGCAGCAACACATCATTGACGTTCACATTTAGTGTGTCAGTTGGTTGCAATATGAACCATTAAAGAGACATAATGCTCCCCGAATGTAGGCCGTGTGGCAGCTGTGCCTGGCCTTGTGCTACACATGGGTAATGAATGAGTCAATGAATGACAGAATGAATGATTGATTGAATCAGTGAATGTGTAAAAGAATGAATGAATGATAGAATGAATGTATGAGAGAATGACTGGATTACATAATGATCAAGTGGAGTGTTGCAGTGAGGACTACATGGTGATGATAGAGTGCTGTGTTGCATTGAGGACTACGTGGTGATGATAGAGTGCTGTGTTGCATTGAGGACTACGTGGTGATGATAGAGTGCTGTGTTGCATTGAGGACTACATGGTGATGATAGAGTGCTGTGTTGCAGTGAGGACTACATGGTGATGATAGAGTGCTGTGTTGCAGTGAGGACTACGTGGTGATGATAGAGTGCTGTGTTGCAGTGAGGACTACGTGGTGATGATAGAGTGCTGTGTTGCAGTGAGGACTACGTGGTGATGATAGAGTGCTGTGTTGCAGTGAGGACTACATGGTGATGATAGAGTGCTGTGTTGCAGTGAGGACTACATGGTGATGATAGAGTGCTGTGTTGCAGTGAGGACTACGTGGTGATGATAGAGTGCTGTGTTGCAGTGAGGACTACGTGGTGATGATAGAGTGCTGTGTTGCAGTGAGGACTACGTGGTGATGATAGAGTGCTGTGTTGCAGTGAGGACTACGTGGTGATGATAGAGTGCTGTGTTGCATGAGGACTACATGGTGATGATAGAGTGCTGTGTTGCAGTGAGGACTACATGGTGATGATAGAGTGCTGTGTTGCAGTGAGGACTACGTGGTGATGATAGAGTGCTGTGTTGCAGTGAGGACTACGTGGTGATGATAGAGTGCTGTGTTGCATTGAGGACTACGTGGTGATGATAGAGTGCTGTGTTGCAGTGAGGACTAGGACTATGATGATGTGATGTTGCAGTGAGGACTGGTGATGATAGAGTGCTGTGTTGCAGTGAGGACTACGTGGTGATGATAGAGTGCTGTGTTGCAGTGAGGACTACGTGGTGATGATAGAGTGCTGTGTTGCAGTGAGGACTACGTGGTGATGATAGAGTGCTGTGTTGCAGTGAGGACTACATGGTGATGATAGAGTGCTGTGTTGCAGTGAGGACTACATGGTGATGATAGAGTGCTGTGTTGCAGTGAGGACTACATGGTGATGATAGAGTGCTGTGTTGCAGTGAGGACTACGTGGTGATGATAGAGTGCTGTGTTGCAGTGAGGACTACGTGGTGATGATAGAGTGCTGTGTTGCAGTGAGGACTACGTGGTGATGATAGAGTGCTGTGTTGCAGTGAGGACTACTTGGTGATGATAGAGTGCTGTGTTGCATTGAGGACTACGTGGTGATGATAGAGTGCTGTGTTGCATTGAGGACTACATGGTGATGATAGAGTGCTGTGTTGCAGTGAGGACTACATGGTGATGATAGAGTGCTGTGTTACAGTGAGGACTACATGGTGATGATAGAGTGCTGTGTTGCAGTGAGGACTACATGGTGATGATAGAGTGCTGTGTTGCAGTGAGGACTACGTGGTGATGATAGAGTGCTGTGTTGCAGTGAGGACTACGTGGTGATGATAGAGTGCTGTGTTGCATTGAGGACTACGTGGTGATGATAGAGTGCTGTGTTGCATTGAGGACTACGTGGTGATGATAGAGTGCTGTGTTGCATTGAGGACTACGTGGTGATGATAGAGTGCTGTGTTGCAGTGAGGACTACATGGTGATGATAGAGTGCTGTGTTGCAGTGAGGACTACATGGTGATGATAGAGTGCTGTGTTGCAGTGAGGACTACATGGTGATGATAGAGTGCTGTGTTGCAGTGAGGACTACATGGTGATGATAGAATGCTGTGTTGCAGTGAGGACTACATGGCGATGATAGAATGCTGTGTTGCAGTGAGGACTACATGGCGATGATAGAATGGTGTGTTGCAGTGAGGACTACATGGTGATGATAGAATGCTGTTTTGCAGTGAGGACTACATGGTGATGATAGAATGGTGTGTTGCAGTGAGGACTACATGGTGATGATAGAATGCTGTTTTGCAGTGAGGACTACATGGTGATGATAGAGTGCTGTGTTGCAGTGAGGACTACATGGCGATGATAGAGTGTTGTGTTATAGTGAGGACTACATGACGATGATAGAGTGCTGTGTTATAGTGAGGACTACATGGCGATGATAGAATGATAGAGTGCTGTGTTATAGTGAGGACTACATGGCGATGATAGAATGATAGAGTGCTGTGTTATAGTGAGGACTACATGGCGATGATAGAGTGCTGTGTTATAGTGAGGACTACATGGCAATGATAGAGTGCTGTGTTATAGTGAGGACTACATGGCGATGATAGAATGCTGTGTTGCAGTGAGGACTACATGGCGATGATAAAATGATAGAGTGCTGTGTTATAGTGAGGACTTCATGGTGATGATAGAGTGCTGTGTTGCAGTGAGGACTACATGGCGATGATAGAATGATAGAGTGCTGTGTTATAGTGAGGACTACACGGTGATGATAGTGATGATAGAGTGCTGTGTTGCAGTGAGGACTACATGGCGATGATAGAATGATAGAGTGCTGTGTTATAGTGAGGACTACATGGTGATGATAGAGTGCTGTGTTGCAGTGAGGACTACATGGCAATGATAGAGTGCTGTGTTATAGTGAGGACTACATGGCGATGATAGTATGATAGAGTGCTGTGTTATAGTGAGGACTACATGGTGATGATAGAATGATAGAGTGCTGTGTTATAGTGAGGACTACATGGTGATGATAGAATGATAGAGTGCTGTGTTATAGTGAGGACTACATGGCGATGATAGAGTGCTGTGTTATAGTGAGGACTACATGGCAATGATAGAGTGCTGTGTTATAGTGAGGACTACATGGCGATGATAGAATGCTGTGTTGCAGTGAGGACTACATGGCGATGATAAAATGATAGAGTGCTGTGTTATAGTGAGGACTTCATGGTGATGATAGAGTGCTGTGTTGCAGTGAGGACTACATGGCGATGATAGAATGATAGAGTGCTGTGTTATAGTGAGGACTACACGGTGATGATAGTGATGATAGAGTGCTGTGTTGCAGTGAGGACTACATGGCGATGATAGAATGATAGAGTGCTGTGTTATAGTGAGGACTACATGGTGATGATAGAGTGCTGTGTTGCAGTGAGGACTACATGGCGATGATAGAATGATAGAGTGCTGTGTTATAGTGAGGACTACATGGCGATGATAGAATGATAGAGTGCTGTGTTATAGTGAGGACTACATGGTGATGATAGAATGATAGAGTGCTGTGTTATAGTGAGGACTACATGGTGATGATAGAATGCTGTGTTGCAGAGAGGACTACATTGCAATGATAGAATGATAGAGTGCTGTGTTATAGTGAAGACTACATGGTGATGATACAATGATAGAGTGCTGTGTTGCAGTGAGGACTACATGTTGATGATACAATGATAGAGTGCTGTGTTGCAGTGAGGACTACATGGCGATGATAGAATGATAGAGTGTTGTGTTATAGTGAGGACTACATGGTGATGATACAATGATAGAGTGCTGTGTTGCAGTGAGGACTACATGGCGATGATAGAATGATAGAGTGTTGTGTTATAGTGAGGACTACATGGTGATGATAGAGTGCTGTGTTGCAGTGAGGACTACATGGCAATGATAGAATGATAGAGTGCTGTGTTATAGTGAGGACTACATGGCGATGATAGTATGATAGAGTGCTGTGTTATAGTGAGGACTACATGGTGATGATAGAATGATAGAGTGCTGTGTTATAGTGAGGACTACATGGTGATGATAGAATGATAGAGTGTTGTGTTATAGTGAGGACTACATGGTGATGATAGAGTGCTGTGTTGCAGTGAGGACTACATGGCAATGATAGAATGATAGAGTGCTGTGTTATAGTGAGGACTACATGGCGATGATAGTATGATAGAGTGCTGTGTTATAGTGAGGACTACATGGTGATGATAGAATGCTGTGTTGCAGAGAGGACTACATGGCGATGATAGAATGATAGAGTGCTGTGTTATAGTGAGGACTACATGGTGATGATAGAATGATAGTGCTGTGTTATAGTGAAGACTACATGGTGATGATACACTGATAGAGTGCTGTGTTGCAGTGAGGACTACATGGTGATGATACAATGATAGAGTGCTGTGTTGCAGTGAGGACTACATGGCGATGATAGAATGATAGAGTGTTGTGTTGTAGTGAGGACTACATGGCGATGATACAATGATAGAGTGCTGTGTTATAGTGAAGAACTACGTGGTGATGAAACAATGATAGAGTGCTGTGTTATAGTGAGGACTACATGGTAACGATAGAATGCTGTGTTATAGTGAGGACTACTTGGCGATGATAGAGTGGTGTGTTGCAGTGAGGACTTCATGGCGATGCGCCAGACGATGGTGGACATGGTGCTTGCTACAGAGATGACAAGACACTTTGAACACCTCAACAAGTTCGTAGGAGTGATCGCCAATCATAAAGAAGACCAGCCTTCCAGTCCTGTTGATGTGAGACAATCGTTTCTCGTACAGTTCGCAATTTTCAGGAGCAGAGAAAGTCCTAATGATGTGTAACGTTGACAGTTAATGTGTTTTGCATTACACCTTTCAGTAGGCTAATTACAATTTATAAATCCCAATTAGGTTTCTTAATGTTATTTGTATTATATACCTTTATTGCGTGAGATTTAGGTAAAACCCAAATATTGTATCTACTATGTTTCCCACATTGACCTATTGCTGTGTGTGTTGACAGGGCACCTGTAGTCCCATCAGTGTGTCTACTATGTCTCTCACACACTATCGCATTCCTGAGAACCGTATGCTTATCAAGCGCATGATGATCAAGTGTGCTGATGTGTCGAACCCTGTGCGACCATTGGAAGTATGTAAGCAGTGGGCCAAGAGGATCGCAGAGGAATACTGCGCACAGGTGACACAGTTTCTCTTTCACTGCATTCAGAAATTAACGCGTTGTTTGTGACATTCACAATTGTGTTACACAGTTACACTCTGCTCCTACTCTCATTGCCTCCCACTGTGTGTTACAGTTACACCCTTCTCCTACTCTCATTGCCTTCCACTGTGTGTTACAGTTACACCCTTCTCCTACTCTCATTGCCTTCCACTGTGTGTTGCAGTTACACTCTGCTCCTACTCTCATTGCCTTCCACTGTGTGTTACAGTTACACTCTGCTCCTACTCTCATTGCCCTCCACTGTGTGTTACAGTTACACCCTTCTCCTACTCTCATTGCCTTGCACTGTGTGTTACAGTTACACTCTGCTCCTACTCTCATTGCCCTCCAATGTGTGTTATAGTTACACCCTTCTCCTACTCTCATTGCCTTCCACTGTGTGTTACAGTTACACTCTGCTCCTACTCTCATTGCCCTCCACTGTGTGTTACAGTTACACCCTTCTCCTACTCTCATTGCCTTCCACTGTGTGTTACAGTTACACCCTTCTCCTACTCTCATTGCCTTGCACTGTGTGTTACAGTTACACTCTGCTCCTACTCTCATTGCCCTCCACTGTGTGTTACAGTTACACCCTTCTCCTACTCTTATTGCCTTCCACTGTGTGTTACAGTTACACTCTGCTCCTACTCTCATTGCCCTCCACTGTGTGTTACAGTTACACCCTTCTCCTACTCTCATTGCCTTCCACTGTGTGTTACAGTTACACCCTTCTCCTACTCTCATTGCCTTGCACTGTGTGTTACAGTTACACTCTGCTCCTACTCTCATTGCCCTCCACTGTGTGTTACAGTTACACCCTTGTCCTACTGTCATTGCCCTCCAATGTGTGTTACAGTTACACTCTTCTCCTACTCTCATTGCCCTCCACTGTGTGTTACAGTTACACTCTTCTCCTACTCTCATTGCCCTCCACTGTGTGTTACAGTTACACCCTTCTCCTACTCTCATTGCCTTGCACTGTGTGTTACAGTTACACTCTGCTCCTGCTCTCATTGCCTTGCACTGTGTGTTACAGTTACACTCTGCTCCTACTCTCATTGTCCTCCACTGTATGTTACAGTTACACTCTGCACCTACTCTCATTGCCCTCCACTGTGTGTTACAGTTACACCCTTCTCCTACTCTCATTGCCTTCCACTGTGTGTTACAGTTACACTCTGCTCCTGCTCTCATTGCCTTGCACTGTGTGTTACAGTTACACTCTGCTCCTACTCTCATTGTCCTCCACTGTATGTTACAGTTACACTCTGCACCTACTCTCATTGCCCTCCACTGTGTGTTACAGTTACACTCTGCCCCTACTCTCATTGCCCTCCACTGTGTGTTACAGTTACACTCTGCCCCTACTCTCATTGCCCTCCACTGTGTGTTACAGTTACACTCTGCTCCTACTCTCATTGCCTTCCACTGTGTGTTACAGTTACACTCTGCATCTACTCTCATTGCCCTCCACTGTGTGTTACAGTTACACTCTGCCCCTACTCTCATTGCCCTCCACTGTGTGTTACAGTTACACTCTGCTCCTACTCTCATTGCCTTCCACTGTGTGTTACAGTTACACTCTGCCCCTACTCTCATTGCCCTCCACTGTGTGTTACAGTTACACTCTGCCCCTACTCTCATTGCCCTCCACTGTGTGTTACAGTTACACTCTGATCCTACTCTCATTGCCTTCCACTGTGTGTTACAGTTACACCCTTCTCCTACTCTCATTGCCCTCCACTATGTGTTACAGTTACACTCTGCTCCTACTCTCATTGCCCTCCACTATGTGTTACAGTTACACTCTGCTCCTACTCTCATTGCCCTCCACTATGTGTTACAGTTACACCCTGCTCCTACTCTCATTGCCCTCCACTATGTGTTACAGTTACACTCTGCTCCTACTCTCATTGCCCTCCACTTTGTGTTACTGTTACACTCTGCTCCTAGTCTCGTTGCCCTCCACTGTGTTACTCTCATTGCCCTCCACTATGTGTTACAGTTACACCCTTCTCCTACTCTCATTGCTGTCCACTGTGTGTTACAGTTACACCCTTCTCCTACTCTTATTGTCCTCCACTGTGTGTTACAGTTACACCCTTCTCCTACTCTTATTGTCCTCCACTGTGTGTTACAGTTACACCCTTCTCCTACTGTCATTGCCCTCCACTGTGTGTTACAGTTACACCCTTCTCCTACTCTCATTGCCTTGCACTGTGTGTTACAGTTACACTCTGCTCCTACTCTCATTGCCCTCCACTGTTTGTTACAGTTACACCCTTCTCCTACTGTCATTGCCCTCCACTGTGTGTTACAGTTACACTCTGCTCCTACTGTCATTGCCCTCCACTGTGTGTTACAGTTACACCCTTCTCCTACTCTCATTGCTGTCCACTGTGTGTTACAGTTACACCCTTCTCCTACTCTCATTGCCCTCCACTGTGTGTTACAGTTACACCCTTCTCCTACTCTCATTGTCCTCCACTGTGTGTTACAGTTACACCCTTCTCCTACTCTCATTGCCCTCCACTGTGTGTTACAGTTTCACTCTGCTGCTACTCTCATTGCCCTCCACTGTGTGTTACAGTTTCACTCTGCTGCTACTCTCATTGCCCTCCACTGTGTGTTACAGTTACACTCTGCTCCTACTCTCATTGACCTCCACTGTGTGTTACAGTTTCACTCTTCTCCTATTCTCTAGACCCTATGTAGTATGTTCTGTTGACTCAAGACACTATATAATGTCTTATGTTGGCTGCAAACCCTATGTAATGTGTTCTGTTGACTCTAAACCATATATAATATGTTCTGTTGGCTCTAGACCCAATGTAATGTGTTGTGTTGACTCTAAACCATATATAATGTGTTCTGTTGGCTCTGGACCCTATGTAATGTGTTCTGTTGACTCTAAACCATATATAATGTGTCCTTTTGACTATAGACCCTAAGTTGGGTTGGTCGCTAGGTGGCGTAAGGTGGTACTGGTTTATTTTGACACTGCGTGATTCAAAATCATTTTTGCAATTTAACATTTAATTTTGTCTGTGACACTAATGTAGAATTAGTGTCAACGTATTGCACTGTTAGCTTAACCATTTCAGTACTACAGCCCTGGCCAGCTGTGACCACTGAATACTGTATTCCCAATGAATATGCAAGATAATGGACTACCTCATTTCAAGTTAAGATTTGAGCAACAAAACTGCATTTTATGAAATGTTATATATTTTCGGAAAGTATGATAATCATCGAATAAAATGAGCCAGATCATTTTACATTCCGTCGTCATGGTAACCAACAATCCAAGATGGCCACCAATATTTCAACATTTTTGCAGTTGCCGAACTCAGTTGTATACTAAGTTCGCCGACATCGTTATTATGTTCATCGTCAACATCCGACAAAGATTCTTCACTAAAACTATCAAATAACATGTCCAAAACATACGATGGTAAATCGCTAGTTGAAGTAATGCCATCCGCCATTGTCGCCACCAAAGATTTTGATAATCCATCATTAAACACCGCGAAAGTCAGCATATACTATTATTGAGCGATAATAAACGATTACCACTGCTGAATAGCTAATTTATTCTCCTTGACAACCGTACACAACAAGTGGCTCCACGTAGTGGATTATTATGAATAAAAACGATTTGAATAGCAGACATCGTTAATGCCGGATAACTGAAGCGTCACAGACAGTGCGGCTGGAAAACCGGCCTGTCGTACTAAAATGGTTAAACAAACATTTTATAAATTGTCACCACCAACGCTGTTAAATCTTGTACTTAAATTATTTGGGCGATAATACAGGTCGATTTGATTTTAACGCTAGCAGGCTTACGTACACAACATACTAAGGCAGGGGCAGTTCCCTTTTAAACTATATACTAACAGGCCTTTTCAACAAGACGTTCTTTTATACCCAGAATCGCCATGGGGGTGAAGACCTCTGACTTTTCTTTGCACGGGCACTAAACGTCTTGTTACTTTGCACAGGCCTGCTGAGCGCGAACAATCATATGACCTGTAATATTGCCATTGATTGATTATCGCCAACCCACTCTTAATAACCTAGAAATTTACATTATTTTTAGTACAATTATACAGTTTTAGAATATTTTATTATTTTCTATTATTTATTATTTTTATGAAACATTATGATTTTATTCTTCACCATTTTGAGAAAGACAATGTCACCAGCATTTTTATTGTGTGTTTTATTTTTATCCTGTTCTGCTGCTTCGAGCGGTCACGATTTTACGCTGTGCCAGCCACTTAGTCCCCAACGGTCGGCTGTCATTTTAACAGTTTCTCAGTACATGAGAACACAAAATTCCTTGTCACATCTTCACAGTTTGCCATGTCTTAATCTTTGCTTTAATAGAAAGTTACTGCCAATCCCCCGCTCTAAGCCAACGTTTAAATTGGCAGTTATTTTACTACTAGCAGGAGATGTAAGTCTTAATCCTGGACCTGCTATCAGGCCCAATATTCGAGTAGCCACCACTAACGTTCGATCTATTCGAGACAAAACAGCCTCGCTTACTGATTTATTAACTTCCAAGACAATAGACATCCTTGCAGTCACTGAGACCTGGCTCAGACCACATGACACAGCTGCATGCATTGCTGACATTTCTCCTTCCAGTTTCACCTTCCATCATCGCCCTCGTCCAGTTGGGTGAGGTGGTGGTGTTGGATTTCTCGTCTCAAAACAGTTCAAAGTTAATTTGCATTAAAACCCTGATTACTCCAGCTTTGAGGCCATCTGTGCTGAAATTTCTGATTCATCTTTCTCTGCTTATTTTGTGTGCATTTATCGCCCTCCAGGACACTCTGCCCATTTCTTTGAAGAATTCCAGGATCTACTTGAAAATCTGGCAACTATTTATTCAGAATTTTATATACTCGGTGATTTTAATCTTCAACTGGACACACCTTCATCAACAACAAGTACATTTAATGACATTCTGGCATCCTATGACATGAAACAACATGTTACCTTCTCAACACACATACATGGCCACTGGCTCGATCTCTTAATCACCCGTTCAGATTGTAACAATATTCAGACACCTACTGCTTCAGATGGTTTATCAGACCACCACACTGTCATTGCTGATCTCAAAGTTCCTAGAATTCCCGTAGAGTCCGAACACAATGTGTTTTACCGACCGATCCATAAGACTGACATTGCTGCATTAATGACAGACATCCTTAAATCCAACCTCATCAGTAACCCCAAAGAACATCTGTCAGATCTGTGTCGACAGTACTGTCAAGTACTCAAAGATTTACTTAATAAACATGCACCCCTGAGATCTAAATCTGTGTCCCAAAAGCCACATGCTCCATGGATGACTCCTGAAATTCTACAATCTAAAAACGCCGGCGCTATCTTGAACGTGTATGGCGCAAATCACACTCGCCTTTGGACAGATCACGATATTCTAAACAGTGTCACTACTGCAACAGACAAATGGCCAAAGCTAGATAAGATCAGAGATCAATTTCCACGATTTATTGTGTACATCAGTACGAATGATCGCAACTCAATGAGAACTGCAACCAGAATACATGGATTAGTAAATAACAGTAACTATATAACCCTCTACGCCCCCCAAGTCTTTAAACCACCGAAGACTGATATGTCGACAAATAATAATATGGCTTCTGTTAGTAGAACAAAAATAGGAACAAGAAATAACATAGTTCACTGAGTGTCAACAGTGGAAACATAGTCCTTTAGCCATGTTAGTAGAACAAAAATAGGAACAAGAAATAACATAGTTCACTAAGTGTCAACAGTGGAAACATAGTCCTTTAGCCATGTTAGTAGAACAAAAATAGGAACAAGAAATAACATAGTTCACTAAGTGTCAACAGTGGAAACATAGTCCTTTAGCCATGTTAGTAGAACAAAAATAGGAACAAGAAATAACATAGTTCACTAAGTGTCAACAGTGGAAACATAGTCCTTTAGCCATGTTAGTAGAACAAAAATAGGAACAAGAAATAACATAGTTCACTGAGTGTCAACAGTGGAAACATAGTCCTTTAGCCATGTTAGTAGAACAAAAATAGGAACAAGAAATAACATAGTTCACTAAGTGTCAACAGTGGAAACATAGTCCTTTAGCCATGTTAGTAGAACAAAAATAGGAACAAAATATATAGTTCACTGAGTGTCAACAATTGGAAACATAGTCCTTTAGCCATGTGTAGTAGAACAAAAATAGGAACAAGAAATAACATAGTTCACTAAGTGTCAACAGTGGAAACATAGTCCTTTAGCCATGTTAGTAGAACAAAAATAGGAACAAGAAATAACATAGTTCACTAAGTGTCAACAGTGGAAACATAGTCCTTTAGCCATGTTAGTAAACAAAAATAGGAACAAGAAATAACATAGTTCACTGAGTGTCAACAGTGGAAACATAGTCCTTTAGCCATGTTAGTAGAACAAAAATAGGAACAAGAAATAACATAGTTCACTAAGTGTCAACAGTGGAAACATAGTCCTTTAGCCATGTTAGTAGAACAAAAATAGGAACAAGAAATAACATAGTTCACTATGTCAACAGTGGAAACATAGTCCTTAGCCATGTTAGTAGAACAAAAATAGGAACAAGAAATAACATAGTTCACTGAGTGTCAACAGTGGAAACATAGTCCTTTAGCCATGTTAGTAGAACAAAAATAGGAACAAGAAATAACATAGTTCACTAAGTGTCAACAGTGGAAACATAGTCCTTTAGCCATGTTAGTAGAACAAAAATAGGAACAAGAAATAACATAGTTCACTAAGTGTCAACAGTGGAAACATAGTCCTTTAGCCATGTTAGTAAACAAAAATAGGAACAAGAAATAACATAGTTCACTGAGTGTCAACAGTGGAAACATAGTCCTTTAGCCATGTTAGTAGAACAAAAATAGGAACAAGAAATAACATAGTTCACTAAGTGTCAACAGTGGAAACATAGTCCTTTAGCCATGTTAGTAGAACAAAAATAGGAACAAGAAATAACATAGTTCACTAAGTGTCAACAGTGGAAACATAGTCCTTTAGCCATGTTAGTAGAACAAAAATAGGAACAAGAAATAACATAGTTCACTAAGTGTCAACAGTGGAAACATAGTCCTTTAGCCATGTTAGTAAACAAAAATAGGAACAAGAAATAACATAGTTCACTGAGTGTCAACAGTGGAAACATAGTCCTTTAGCCATGTTAGTAGAACAAAAATAGGAACAAGAAATAACATAGTTCACTAAGTGTCAACAGTGGAAACATAGTCCTTTAGCCATGTTAGTAGAACAAAAATAGGAACAAGAAATAACATAGTTCACTGAGTGTCAACAGTGGAAACATAGTCCTTTAGCCATGTTAGTAGAACAAAAATAGGAACAAGAAATAACATAGTTCACTGAGTGTCAACAGTGGAAACATAGTCCTTTAGCCATGTTAGTAGAACAAAAATAGGAACAAGAAATAACATAGTTCACTGAGTGTCAACAGTGGAAACATAGTCCTTTAGCCATGTTGGCGGGGCCGCGTTGCGGGCCGAACGTCGCAATGGGGCGGCAGGAGATGCACGTGGTGAAGCAGGAGCCGGGCGTGGCGCCAGCTTGGGTGATGCAGACGATTGCGGCTGTGGTGGCGAGGCGTCTGCCAAGGGTGGGGACGCAGGCGGAGCGGGTGGTAGCTTGGTCACAGGCGCTGGAGTCATCGCAGGTGGAGTGGGCGATAACAGTACGGTTGGCGTAGGTGTCGGTCGAGCATGTTCTTTCGGTGATGAGGCTGATTGCTGCTGCGCCGCTGGTGCTACAGAGTAGGCGACTGGCGGTGGAAGAAAGGCGTTGATGCCCAGTTGGCCAGGAGTTGTGCGCTTGATGGCGGGGGTGAATCATCTCAAGAACTTACGGTTCCACATGGTGATGTGGCCCGAGCCATCCACGCGGATCGCGTACTGATCATGTTGCCGAACCTCGATCACTATCCCCGTCTTGTCCCATTTCCGTGGGTTGGGGCCGATTTGATTTTGAATGCGGACGAAGTCGCCCACCATGAGTGGCGGTAACGTCTTCGTGTGTTCTGCCCATCGTTCAGCATCCTTCATGTGGCGAATCCGTAGCGCCACCTCGCGTGCACTTATTGTCTCACACCACGTTGTGTGAGGTTTGTAGAGTCCTGGTAGGATGGGGATGAATTCTCGGATAGGGCGTCCGAATATGCACATTGCCAGGGAGAACTTAGTGTCTTTGTCGGGTGTGTTTCTGTACTGTAGTATGGCCCGCTGGAATTCATCAGTATCAAGCTCGCCGTTGGGGCTTGTATTGCCTGTTATCAAGCGCTTCACCGTTTTCACGCTGACTTCCGCTCGACAATTACTGTGGAGATACGCAACTGAAGACAGGCGATGATGAACACCCCATGATCTGAGGAAGGTCTGCGTGGCGGATGATGAGAATTCGGGGCCGCCGTCTGATGATAGCTCATCGGGGATGCCGAAGGTGCCGAATATCTGCCGTAGACTAGCGATCAAGCCTTGCGCCCCACCTCTACACCGCTCCACTACGGGCCAGTTTGAATACCGGTCCACAGTAACGAGATAATTCACGCCTTTGTAAGTAAAGTAGTCTGAGCACATACTTTGAAACGGGTAGACCGGTAGTATCTGGTGGGAAGGTGGTGCGCTGGGCTGCGAGGGGGCCATCCTGTTACAGTTGTTGCAGCGGTTTCTGAGGTTAGTGATGGCCGAGGTAATTCCGGGCCAAAAGACGCTGTGTTCCGCCCGAGATGTCATTGACAATACGCCTTGGTGAGCGGCGTGCAGTGATTGCAGTACATCGAGGCGCAGTGAGCGGGGGATGACTATTCTGTCGTTGTATAAAACTACACTGTCCACAGTGTAGAGGTTGTCGTGATACTGGTGGTACTGGCGTAGTTCTATTGGCAGCTCATGACGAAATTCCGGCATCCCCGACTCGATGATTTCCATCAGCTTGACCATGGCCTCGTCGCTATTGGTTGCCATGCGGACTCCATCCCAGGTGACGGCCTTAAGGGAGCAGAGTGATGAGAGGGCGGCGTCATGAACTGAGTGTTCTACATCGTCCTGAAACTCTTCACTGCATCGGATGCCGGCCAGGAAGGAGGAGCGTAGTTCCGGGAGTGTTGGTAATCCTGCGGGAATAGCACCGTCTTGCAGGGACGCGACGTCATCTGGTAGATGCATTTTGACGGGGTTGCCGGTAGGGTGGCGAGAGATCGCGTTAGCGGCTCGGTGCTTTACACCTGGTATGTGGACTACACGGAAGCGATATCCGAGGGTCTTTTCCTTGAGGTTTCTCAGATGAGTGTTTGAAATTTCCTCAAGAGACCTGTCACCGAAGATCTTTAGCAGCGGCTTATGGTCCATGGCGATGGTGAGGTTTTCGCAGCCGAGGATGAAGTATCTGGCCTTGTTTAGTGCGTCAGCGACTGCCAGGGCTTCGCCCTCTACAGGCGCGCAGCGTGACTCAGCCGGGTGGGTGAATCGACTTCCGGCGAGCGTAATCTTCCACCCAGCACGGCAGCAGAAGGGCTTGTTGCCGTGGCACTCACAGTGCTTTTGGAATACACAGAATCCTATTCCTGTCTTGGACCAGTCAGTGGCTAGGCATGTTGATCATGACGCATCAAATATTCTGATCCCTTCCTCGATTTCACTGATGATGACGCTTTTAGACTCTTCGAAAAGTGATTGCATTTTATCGTTCCAGGTGAATGTGGTTCCGGGCTTCAACAGGGCCCGGAACGGAAGCATTCTTTCCGCAGCGGCGAATGCGCACGCCACTTGGTTGACAAGGCCGAACCAGGCACGTATGTCTGTGATGGTCTTGGGTGTTGGGAAGTCAAGGATCGATTCTAAGAATTTCCGGGATGGACGGACACTATCTGGTGTGATCTTGAATCGGGCAAATTTGACATGTTCTGAGCAAAGATGAACTTACTCGGGTTGAGTGTGATACCATGATTGCCACATACATCGAGCCACTTCACTGCCTGGTGGAAAGCCGCGGTTATGTCGTTGGACCACAGGATTGTGTCATCGATACATTTCGTCTTGTTCGGAAAACTTGACACAATTTTGTAGAATCTTTGGGTGTAACCGTCTCCAGAAGCAATGTAGCCATGTGGTGCCGTCCTGTATGTGTAGCAACCCCACGGCGTGATAAATGTTGTCAGTGGATGATCTTCTTTGCATAAGGGCACACTATGGTAGCCATTCCAAGCATCGAACACGGTTTTCTTCGTGCATTGTGGCACAGATCTCGCCTGGTGGAAGGGTGGCTGAGTATGATGCGTCTCGCGAGTGGCATACTTGTTGAGGGGCTGAAAGTCGACGGTGCGGCGTGGCTTGCCATCCTTCTTAGCGCACACGACCATGCGGTGACACCACAGGTACTGGCTCGATGACTCCGAGGAGAACGTCGCGGTCGAGACCGGCTTTTACATCTGCTCGCCAGTGTAGGGGTACTGGGATTGGCGAGTGGCATGCGAACGGTTTGGCATCGGGGTCAATCATGAGCTGTAGGGGTGGACCACTCATCATCGGGAGTGGTTGATGTTCGCATGTATTGAAGGTCGAGCCCTTGTAGTAGTCTAGCAGGAACTGCCGTAGCGTCTTGCAGTTATCATCAGTTGCCAGACATGGCTGCTGAGTGGGTGGAGGAGGCGGCAGTTCATGTTTCAGGCAGTTACAATTGGTGGTGAGGCCGCTATTGTTACGGAGATGATCGGAAGCATTGGACGTGTCATCCGCAGCTGTATGTCTGGTGATCTCGCCAACCTTTGGGAACTGCTCAGTTATCATCCCGAGCGCAACACAGGCCTCCCTGCTAAGGAACACTTTGTTGTCAACATCTGTGAAATAGACGATTTGACGAGTCTCGAGGACTCCATTCGATGTTCTACCTGAGAACCTCAAGATGGCGGCGCCAATGATGTTTATACCGCGCTTGTTTGCAGCATACATTTTCATCATTACCAGTATCAGTTCCCGTTGATTGATGCCGAGGCGATGGATCGCCTTGATACCGGCAAGACAACTCTGGCACCCCGTGTCTGCCATGCACAGTATATCTGCGTGTCTAGGGGTGCGGGTGAGGAGAGAGTCGAAGCCGAAGAGTTTGTAGTCACCGACGAGGACGTCCACACCAAGTTTGATGAACGGCTGAGGTTTAGGAGGACTGCTTCAGCCACGTGTCAGACAGTTGGTTGTACAGGTGGTGGTCAAGTGCAATGAAGCGTTCATTGCGACGTCGGCCGGTGTTGTTGATGATGCAGAGAGAATCAAACACGGCGCCTTCCTGTAGCTCAACCTTGGTGTCTTTTCGTTTGCGGCGGTACTTCCCCCGGCAGACCACTTCGAAGTGATGCTTCTTGTGGCAGGCGGTGCACGTCGAGTTGTATGCGGGGTATTCGGTGCGTCGGATGTCCTGTGGGGCGTTCCTTCCGTGCCCTTTTTTGTCGCAGTAGGAGCAGGTGTTCTGGTCGGTTGATCCTGCCCTGGGTTCATGCTGTTGTTGTAAGCGGTCAAGTCGTTTGTGAGTGTATGAGCTCTTGGCTGCCTCTGCCCCGTGCGTGTCGACCAAGCGTGAGGCTGATCGTTTTCCAGCTTCTTTTGCTTCAACAAAGCATAGGACTTCCTTAAAGTTCATGTCCTGATTTTTGTCGCCGAGCAGGTCCAGTTGGATTTCCTGATCCTCCAGGCCCCAGATCACCACGTCTCGTAGCACTTCTTCTGTGTAGTTAATAGTCTGTGTGCAGTTTGGGCACGGGAGGGAGAACTTGCAGACGCCGGCTTGGCCGCGGATCGTGGCACTGAATGACCTGACAGTCTCGTCTCTGTCTTGGCGCATGTTATGCAGGGTGACCCGAGCAACCATCGTGTTTTCTTCCCTGACCGCCAAGGTACGCACCAACGTCAATATCTTGTCCTCAGGGTGGTCAGTGAGTGTACGACCCATGCCAATGGAGCGTGTGACGTCCTTTCGCAATTGTTCATCGCAGCATTCGAGTAGTTGAATTATTCTATCTTTGCCCGATACTTTGGTTGCTTCCACGTAGTCGTGCCATCGGACCAGGAAGTAGTCCCATTCTTCGCTGCTCCCCGCCGATGTGACCGTTGGTCGTTTCACCCTTTCCACTTTAGCAGCGGCGGTGTTTGTGGAGGATGTTGGGGCGTGAGTGATCGCGTGGGTGTTGAGTAGCGCCACAGCGATGATCGCGTCAACATCGTCTGTCACGTACATGCAGTTAGGGATGGGACAGGCCACCACAGGCATGGTGATGCTCGAGTACGTCTGGTAGTCGTCGATGGAGATTGAGTTGCGATCATAGATAAGATCAGAGGTCAATTTCTACGATGTATTGTGTATATCAGTATGAATGATCGCAACTCAATGAGAACTGCAACCAGAATACATGAATTAGAAAATAACAGTAACTATATAACCCTCTAAAAGCTAAATAAAATTATTACACAAACATGGTCTCGAGTAACTCTGATAACCCACGTCAGCTATGGAACTGCATAAATCATATTTTACACAGGCGGCCGCCTCCATCTCTACCTAGTCATGTGTCAGTCAAATCTCTGTTTGATTCATTTTCTAGTCATTTCAAATATAAAATAAGTCTTATACGTTCTGCTTTTCCATGTCACACTTTAAGTACTGTAAATGTGGACCCCCACAAGTAAATTCTCCACTTGTATTGTTTGAGCCAGCCACAGTTGATGAAGTGAGGAAAATAATAATGTCCTCCCCAAATAAGTCATGCGATCTCGATCCATTACCAACCATATTTCTAAAAGCATGTCTTGACTCTTTACTTGGTACAATAACGAATATCATAAATTTATCACTGAGTTCGGGTAAATTCCCAGATGATTTTAAACACGCACATGTAAATCCTGTTCTCAAGAAGACTTCTCTGCCAAAAGATGATTTCAAAAATTATAGGCCAATTTCTAATCTTAGCTTTATTTCTAAGATACTTGAGAAAGTCGTAGCAAGCCGTCTAAGGCGTCATATTAGCTCAACTTGTTTATCCAGTGTGCTCCAATCAGCATACAAACAATTTCATTCTACAGAGACTGCTCTCCTAAAAGTACACAATGATGTTATATTAAACATTGATAAAGGCAAAGTAACTGCACTTACCTTGCTTGATCTGTCTGCCGCCTTTGATACCATTGATCACAACACTCTTGTCAAACGTTTATCATTGTGGTATGGCATATCTGGCACAGCTCTGACCTGGTTTTCTTCATATCTAACCAATATACATCAATGTATAAAGATAGATAATTACTTTTCAACCTCACTCCCCACTTCATGTGGCATTCCCCAGGGTTCCGTTCTTGGGCCTTTGCTTTTCACTCTCTACACTACGCCACTCAGCTCTGTAATTCAAAGTCATAACTTGGATCGTCACCTTTATGCAGATGACACACAGATCTACATTTCCTTGGCCACGCCCGATACAAGTCACTCTATAAACCGACTCAACGATTGTCTCCAAGATGTTTTTTTCATGGATGACTGATAGTAAATTAAAGTTAAATGCAGACAAAACTGAATTCCTCATCATTGGTACTCCAATGCAGCGAGGTAAACTAAATGACTTTTTTCCATCATGCATCCTGAGTCAAAATATCACACCAGCAGCATCAGTACGGAATCTAGGAGTGACCTTTGATTGCGACTTCAATTTCAGACAACACATATCCCAAACGTGCCGTTGCTGTTTTTATCATATCCGTGATCTTCGCCGACATATGTCGCTTTCTGTCGCTAAGACTATCGCAACAGCCCTTGTTAGCAGCAGATTAGATTATTGCAATTCAATCCTTCATAATATTGCTATCAAGGATATTGCAAAACTACAACATGTCCAAAATTGTTTAGCAAGGGTAGTCACACAATCTCCTCGATTCTCCCGCTCAGTGCCACTTCTAAATCACTGCATTGGCTCCCCGTGCGATATCGCATTATGTTTAAGATCTGCACAATCACCTACCAAGCCCTTTCATCCAAACAACCTAGTTATTTACACTCAATGCTCACACCAGCTAGACAAGCCAGACAACTTCGGTCGTCTAGTTCGAAGTTGCTATCTGTTCCTAGAGTTAAGACATAGGCTGGAACTCGAGCTTTTTTAGTTGCCGTGCCAACTATATGGAATTCGCTTCCCGTTAATGTTAAATCAGCAGAAAATATTGTTACATTTCGTCGTCACCTATCTTTTTAATATCGCCTATCCTCCCTAGCTTCCTAGCACATCCATCCATTTGTTGACGACTTTCCATATCACACGAGTACGAGAATGCTTAATCCTTTGGTTTTGGTGCGCCATTGAGCTCGCATTGTCTGAGGATATTGGCGCGTAAGAAATTATTTATTATTATTATTAAGTGATGTGTTGACTGTATGCCATATGTGATGTGCTGAATCTAAATCCTACCTAATGTGTTCTGTTGACTCTAGACTCTATGTGATATGTTCTGTTGACTTTAGACCATGTGTAATGTGTTCTGTTTAGTCTAGACCATGTGTAATGTGTTCTTCTGTAGACTCTAGACTCTATGTGATATGTTCTGTTGACTCTAGACCATGTGTAATGTGGTCTGTTGACTCTAGACCATGTGAAATGTGTTCTGTTGACTCTAGACTATGTAATATGTTCTGTTGACTCTAGACCCTGTGTGATGTTTTTCTGTTGACTCTAGACCAAATGTAATGTGTTCTGTTGACTCTAGACCCTATGTGATGTGTTGACCCTGGACCTTATATGATGTGTCTTGTTGACTCTTGACCCTATGTAACGTGTTGACTCTAGGCCCTATGTGATGTGTTGACTCTAGGCCCTGTGTGATGTGTTGACTCTAGACCCTGTGTGATGTGTTGACTCTAGACCCTGTGTGATGTGTTCTGTTGACTCTAGACCCTATATGATGTGTTGATTCTAGACGGAGGCAGAGAAGGAACAGGGTCTTCCAGTGGTCATGCCTGTGTTTGACCGACTCACTTGCAATGTGCCCAAGTCACAAACAAGTTTCATCGACTTCTTCATCAACAGCATGTATGACTCCTGGAACAGTAAGTCTCCACTGCCTCGTGTAGTCACTCCGTAGGCAAGATATCATGATTACATGTATGACTCCTGGAACTGTAACTCTCCACTGCCCCGTGTAATCAGTAGTCACTCCATAGGCAAGATATCATGATTACATGTATGACTCCTGGAACTGTAACTCTCCATTGCCTCGTGTAGTCAGTAGTCACTCCATAGGCAAGATATCATGATTACATGTATGACTCCTGGAACAGTAAATCTCCATTGCCTCTTGTAGTCATTTCATAGGCAAGATATCATGATTACATGTATGACTCCTGGAACAGTAAGTCTCCATTGCCTCGTGTAGTCATTTCATAGGCAAGATATCATGATTACATGTATGACTCCTGGAACAGTAAATCTCCATTGCCTCGTGTAGTCATTTCATAGGCAAGATATCATGATTACATGTATGACTCCTGGAACAGTAAGTCTCCATTGCCTCGTGTAGTCACTTCATAGGCAAGATATCATGATTACATGTATGACTCCTGGAACTGTAACTCTCCACTGCCTCGTGTAGTCAGTAGTCACTCCATAGGCAAGATATCATGATTACATGTATAACTCCTGGAACAGTAAATCTCCATTGCCTCGTGTAGTCATTTCATAGACAAGATATCATGATTACATGTATGACTCCTGGAACAGTAAATCTCCATTGCCTCGTGTAGTCACTTCATAGGGAAGATATCATGATTACATGTATGACTCCTGGAACAGTAAATCTCCATTGCCCCATGTAGTCATTTCATAGGCAAGATATTATGATTACATGTATGTCTCCTGGAACAGTAAATCTCCACTGCCTTGTGTAGTCACTTCATAGGCAAGATATCATGATTACATGTATGACTCCTGGAACAGTAAGTCTCCATTGCCTCGTGTAGTCATTTCATAGGCAAGATATCATGATTACATGTATGACTCCTGGAACAGTAAGTCTCCATTGCCTCGTGTAGTCATTTCATAGGCAAGATATCATGATTACATGGAGCAACATTGTTTGATGAGGTTTTTTCGGTTATGAAAATAGCATTTCATTTTAGCTTGGACCCATTTGCTATAGCTAGATGTCCGTGAAGCAAGTTGTTCGTGATTGCCAGGTGTCCATTTGGGCAAGGTGTCCTTTGATCAGTTATGTCAAGAAGCTGGTGAGAAGTCAGCTAAACTGGGCTGGACATGTGGAGTGAATTGGAGAAGAACGGTTGGTAAGAAAGCAATACCATCAAAGTTTAAAGTAAATGCAGATGAGGACGACCAAGACTGAGCTTGTACGGAGAGATTGGGAGGGATTGGGAGAGGAGAAGGGAATGAACGGAGAGTGGAGATGGTTAGTGGAGACAGCAGTGCAGGAACAGAGAAGGTGGACAAAATGGAAACAAAAACATAAATTAAGGTTCAGTATCAAAGCTAACATCTACCCAGACTTGCACTCAATGTCTTGGTTGTAGTGTTATGTTGACAGTGCACTCACTTGTCTTGGTTGCAGTGTTATGTTGACAGTGTACTTTGTGTCTTGGTTGCAGTGTTCTGCTGATAGTGCACTCAGTGTTTTGGTTGCAGTGTTCTGCTGACAGTGCACTCAGTGTCTTGGTTGCAGCGTTCTGTTGACAGTGCACTCAGTGTATTGGTTGCAGTGTTCTGCTGACAGTGCACTCGGTGTCTTGGTTGTAGTGTTATGTTGACAGTGCACTCACTAGTCTTGGTTGCAGTGTTATGTTGACAGTGTACTCTGTGTCTTGGTTGCAGTGTTCTGCTGATAGTGCACTCAGTGTCTTGGTTGCAGTGTTCTGTTGAAAGTGCACTCAGTCTCTTGGTTGCAGTGTTCTGCAGCGTGCCGGAGTTGATGGCTCATCTGCAGACCAATTACAACTACTGGAAGAGTCAGGAAGAAGATGAAGCTATCGTGATTGCTGAGCGCCTCAAGAAAGCTTCCGACCAGAGCAGCCCTGAACAGACGCCAAATTAAAGATGGTGTCTGCAGACATGTGGAATGGCTGCATCTGAACTTACACTGCAGTGAGAGACTGTGTCAAGTACTATGGTCAAGTATTATGCTGTTTATACTGTGTATGAATTGTGTGGAGCCATACTGCCTCGTAGTCTGGTCCATCATTGTAGAGTCTTGTAAGTTGCCATGTATTACTTACTAGAAATTGTTATAACACAGCTGTCTAAAGACTTAATCCACAGCATGACAGCATTTGTTTTCCTAATTATGCCTCTTAGTTTAACATGTGTTGGTTTACATACCATGGTGTATATACTTACTACCTAACAGATATAAGTAATATATATGTATGTAATATATATATATGTATTGTATAGATTAAAGACAGTGTGGTCATCTGTGTATCGTGCTCATTGTTTAGCATTGCGGAACCATTAATTGGTCATATGGAACCATTGTTTCGCCATGTGAAATGTTGCTTGGCCCTGTGGAACCTGTGTGTGGCCCTGTGGAGCCAGTGTGTGTCCTCGTGGAGCCAGTGTGTGACCCTGTGGAGCCTGTGTGTGGGCAGGTGGAGCCAGTGAGTGGGCTTGTGGAGCTAGTGTGTGGCCAAGTGGAGCCTCTGTGTGGCCCTGTGGAGCCACTGTGTGGCCCTGTGGAGCCAGTGTGTAGCCCCGTGGAGCCAGTGTGTGGCCCTGTGGAACCAGTGTGTGGCCAAATGGAGCCAGTGTGTGGCCCTGTGGAACCAGTGTGTGGCCCCGTGGAGCCAGTATGTGGCCAAGTGGAGCCAATGTGTGGCCCTGTGGATCCATTGTTGGCCATGATCTCTGTGTTGGTGTGATGGTCTCAAGTGGACACAATTATTAATGGTATTTAACTGCAGAGAACTACTGAATGGATGCTCGTGTTTAATGCAGTTTTGTGGGTGTGATGCTGTTTGTTTTCGTTGTGTTAATGGGCCAGTAGTATTGATGTTGATTATAGTGGAGCATGTATTCTGCCTGTAACAACAACTACTTTAAAATGATACTGTTCTATTGGAAACAACTCACTAGTGAGCCATTCATACTTGTGGCTGATACTCACTATGGAGCCGTTCATACTTGTGGCTGATACTCTCTATGGAGCCGTTCATACTTGTGGCTGATACTCTCTATGGAGCCGTTCATACTTGTGGCTGATACTCTCTATGGAGCCGTTCATACTTGTGACGGATACTCTCTATAGGGCCATTCATACTTGTGACTGATACTCTCTATGGAGCCATTCATACTTGTGGCTGATATTCACTGTAGAGCCATAATTCCCTGTGGCTGGTAGCCACTACTGATTCAAGCTGTTCATACTTGTTATGTCTCGTATCCGTCTATGTGTATTCTATCGCCACAGATGTTATGTCATGTGTTCTGTGACATCAGTGTGTTATGTCATGTGTCCTGTGACATCAGTGTGTTATGTCATGTGTTCTGTGATATCAGTGTGTAATGTCGTGTTCTGTGATATCAGTGTGTTATGTCATGTGTTCTGTGACATCAGTGTGTTATGTCATGTGTTCTGTGATATCAGTGTGTAATGTCATGTGTTCTGTGACATCAGTGTGTTATGTCATGTGTTCTGTGATATCAGTGTGTAATGTCATGTGTTCTGTGATATCAGTGTGTTATGTCATGTGTTCTGTGACATCAGTGTGTTATGTCATGTGTTCTGTGATATCAGTGTGTAATGTCATGTGTTCTGTGACATCAGTGTGTTATGTCATGTGTTCTCTGATATCAGTGTGTACTGTCATGTGTTCTGTGCTATCAGTGTGTAATGTCATGTGTTCTGTGATATCAGTGTGTAATGTCATGTGTTCTGTGACATCAGTGTGTTATGTCATGTGTTCTGTGATATCAGTGTGTAATGTCATGTGTTCTGTGATATCAGTGTGTTATGTCATGTGTTCTGTGACATCAGTGTGTTATGTCATGTGTTCTGTGATATCAGTGTGTAATGTCATGTGTTATGTGACATCAGTGTGTTATGTCATGTGTTCTGTGATATCAGTGTATTATGTCATGTGTTCTGTGACATCAGTGTGTTATGTCATGTGTTCTGTGACATCAGTGTGTTATGTCATGTGTTCTGTGACATCAGGGTGTTAGGTCATGTGTTCTGTGACATAAGTGCGTTATGTCATGTGTTCTGTGACATCAGTGTGTTATGTCATGTGTTCTGTGACATCAGTGTGTTGTGTCATGTGTTCTGTGACATCAGTGTGTTAGGTCACGTGTTCTGTGACATAAGTGCGTTATGTCATGTGTTCTGTGACATCAGTGTGTTATGTCATGTGTTCTGTGACATCAGTGTGTAATGTCATGTGTTCTGTGATATCAGTGTGTAATGTCATGTGTTCTGTGATATCAGTGTGTAAAGTCATGTGAGTTGTAATACAAGTTATTAACTTACACTCACATTACCTGGTTTTATTTTAGATTAAAAAAACAAAATATAATGTAAGAATTAATTTCATGCTTGTGCCAGTTTACCTACCTCACGTAGACCTATGTGTAGTGCTCATACTGGTCACCAGGGCGCGCTCCGTCTGGTGTAGTGTATACACTGGTCACCAGGGCACACTCCATCTGCTGTAGTGCTCGTATTGGTCACTTCATCTGCTATACCCAGCTGTTGTTTGCCTTAACTAGTCTTACTCCAGCAATATTTCCTTGTCACAGGAGCTAAATGTCCTCCTATAAACCACTCCTACCTTGAGCCTGACGTCAGGCCGTACTCTGCTGGTGTAATCTTATGTATTTGTTGACCAAATATTTACTTTTGTTACATGTACAATTACTAACCATTTGTATAAGCAAAACTACCTCGTATTAATAATCGTATGAATTGTACAACTAATCCTACTGATTGTGTCAACCAGGATCTGGGTTGTAAATACACAAACAGCATCATCCATTTTGTACATAGATATTGTATCTGACTATGGCGAGTGTTTATGGATACGTCAGATGTTTTATAAGTATAACTACAAAATGGTGTTCTCCACGGACGGACACTGTCGGTTGTGAACAAACGTTCCCAGCAACATGGCCAACAAAACGCACATTGCCTAGTGCTGTCCACCACATTTTTACATTTTGTTAATAGCCATGATGGAATGGAATTAGCACAGGTTGTGCAGAAGTGAGAGAAAACTGTTGTCTCAAGGTCAGGGAATGTTGTAAACATTCAGGGATTTTTTATGTTAGCCAACAGCCAGAGTCGGGGAAATAGTGGAGTGTATTGCGAGTTAGGCGAAACTTCGAAGTTTGTGGATTGTCAACACTGAACTTGTGCACGCCATCCGTCCCTGTAACACCTACCTGACCAAGTGTAGATCAATTGTACAATTGAGTGCATGTGATATGATTGATAGATGTTTGTTTGAGACACATTTTAGTTTGTTATGTTTCATTCTATAATCACTACAAGTCTTCTCCAAAAAAACATGTTTCAACATCAATCTGCACATGTTTTCAAAATTCCAATTCCAAATCACCAAACTAATATTCAATAGTCAAACCAAGCATGCAATGAAGCTTGAGTACTATCAAAACGTATTCATTGTAACTGAAGGGGTTTGCCGGTGTTTAGAATTATGTTAGCTTTGTGTGTCATGTTCTGTAACGTTTTGCAGAACGCCATTTTTATGTTCTATTCCACAGGATGTCAGTCATATGTTCTGACGGTTTATTGGACTTTTGCGTAAATGTATGTAAACATTGGAGAAATTGTTTATATCGAATTCTCTGCAGAGTTTAGCAAGACGTTTCATGTTCTATACGAAGTTGGAACAGTCTTACAGAAAAGTATTTATTATGTATCAAAATCTGAACATATTCCAATAATATTCTCGTGAGCCTTACTTGTGTCGTAGCAAGTGTACAGTTGTTCCAGACACTTCCAGTTCACTTCTACGTCTCTGTACTTAATGTGCGGAGGTTTTCAGATGTGGTAACAATACACGGAGACTTGGTCGCAACCTTGTAGTTTATTTTAGACACTGTTGTTGTTGTTGTTGTTGTTACTGTTGTCATTTAAATGGCTCTATTTATATGTTATTTGTTCGGTTTGTTATCTCGCTCTCTGGGCGATTTAACCAAATGATTGATTGCAATGTTTTTGTTTCCACTTTTCCTTGCTCTTGTTAATTTTCGAAATTGTTCAGTTTACATATATATTTTATGCATTGCATAATTTGTTCTTGTTTGTCTACTGATGCTAATGTGAATATTCCAAGTTTCCAAGGGGCCATAATGTACAGTGACTATATGTCTAGTTTTACATAAAATTACTCAGAAACTAAAACAGAGTTTCAAGAGCTTGTCTGCGTGGTCACCACGATATCTAGACGTGGTGTTAAGTTCTCGGAAACCACAATTGAATGCCATTGACATAAGCTTCATTTTGTTACAGTTTTGTACACACACACACACACACACACACATATATATATATGTTGTTGGCGAGACTTTGCTGCAACGCCCATTCTGCTCAGTCGGTCTCAACAGATGTGCGGTCTGTAGCCTCCATGTCTCGACTAATGGGTGGTGTTTAACCATCGTTGTCTTGTACTATCACTTCTCACGAACACGTCTACGTGGATTTCAACTTGTTCATAATGTTGATGGATGTTGTAATATATCGAAATAATTCCAGTGTGCCCTCCATTGTACAGTATTGTGTACAATAAATGTATGCGCGAATATGGCATGTTCTGTAAACGGCGCCGTTGTGTTATTTGTGTATGGCCGCTTTTGAAACGAAACCGAGACTTTTGATTGGGCGACATGTTTACCATAGGCTCTCATTATAAAGGCAGTTTGTTGCAGTTCAACTTGTTCCGGTCTATAGGCACAGAAACTTGTACAAGTTCAACTAAGTCTCTTTACACAGACACTCGTAACGGTTCAACTAAGTCTATACACAGACACTCGTAACGGTTCAACTAAGTCTCTCTACACAGACGCTCATAACGGTTCAACTAAGTCTCTTTACACAGACACTCGTAATGGTTCAACTAAGTCTCTCTACACAGACACTCATAACGGTTCAACTAAGTCTCTCTACATAGACACTCATAACGGTTCAACTAAGTCTCTTTAAACAGACACTCATAACAGTTCAACTAAGTCTCTTTACACAGACACTCGTAATGGTTCAACTAAGTCTCTTTAAACAAACACTCGTAACGGTTCAACTAAGTCTCTTTACACAGACACTCGTAACGGTTCAGTGTTTACCAGAGAAGACATTAGTTCACTGCCAGTACCAGAGGCTAAGTTCAAAGGGGCAGAATCAGACTATTTAAGACAGTTAATCGTAACCCCAGAAATGGTAGCTAAGAAAATTAGGGCTATGTAGGATAATAAATCACCTGGAGTGGACGGTATTCCACCCAAACTACTATTGGAAATTGTAGAACAAATTAGCATACCGCTTGCAACAGTTTTCAACTTGTCATTAGAAGAGGGAGGGGTTCCTTTAGAATGGAAAGAAGCAAACATTATACCGTTATTTAAAAAAGGTTCGAGAAACAAGTCAAATAATTATAGACCAGTTAGTTTAACATCGGTGATTTGTAAATTATTAGAAAGACTAATTAAAGATCACATGGTGGATTTTCTTGTTAAACATAACTTGGTAATACCCATCTCAACATGGGTTTCTAAAAGCGAGGTCATGCTTAACAAATATGTTATGTTTTTTGGAAGATGTCACTAAGTGGGTAGATGATGGATCACCAGTAGATATCATCTACTTAGATTTTCAAAAAGCTTTCGACAAAGTGCCACATCAAAGGTTACTGCTTAAACTAAAGACCCATGGCATAGGAAATGGTATAATTAACTGGATAGAAAAATGGTTGATTGACAGAAGACAACGGGTAGTTGTTGATGGGGAGGCTTCAAACTGGAAATCAGTTTTGAGTGGGGTTCCACAGGGATCAGTACTGGGACCTATATTATTCTTAATATATATAAACGATTTGGGCGATGATATAGTTAGCAAGGTGTTGAAATTTGCAGATGATACAAAAGTGTTTAGAAGGATTAAAAGTGATGGAGATAGACAGCATTTACAAGATGATCTTGACAGGTTGATCAAATGGTCTGAAAAGTGGCAAATGTTGTTCAATTTTGGGAAATGTAAATGCCTTCACACAGGACATGGGAACGAATATGTAGAATATACAATGGGGGGAACTGTACTAAGTACTACTGTAAAAGAAAAAGACTTAGGGCTGACAATTTGTGCTGACATGAAGGTTTCAGAGCAGGGTGGAATTGCAGCTTCAAAAGGAAATCAAATCCTTGGATTGATTAGGCGAAATATAGCATATAAAGAAAAAGAACTAATAATACCGCTGTACAAAACACTAGTCAGGCCTCATTTAGAATATTGTGTACAATCGTGGAGGCCATACCGCAAGAAGGACACAGATATGCTAGAAAGAGTACAGAGGAGAGCGACTAAAATGATACCAAAACTGAGGGATCTTAGTTATGAAAAACGCCTAAAAGAATGTGGTTTAACAACACTAGAGACCAGGAGATTGAGAGGAGATCAGATAGAAGTGTTTAAAATATTGAATGGTTATGAAAATATTGATAGAAATATGTTTTTTTCAGTTAAGAAAGACTAGAGGACATGAAGTTACATTAGTAAAGGAGCAGTGTAGATTAGACGTAAGAAAGTTCTCATTTTCACAAAGGACTGTGAATGAATGGAACAAATTATCTGATGATTGTGTGGGTGCTAGTAGTGTGAATATGTTTAAAAATAAAATCGACACATACCTCAGAAGGGCTGGATATATGTAGATAAAAGGGTTGGACTCTCAATAAGCCAAAGGGCTTCCTTGTCCACCTGCCATCTAGAGTTAATTCTCTGGATGGCAATCTTGTTAAATCTTGTTAACTAAGTTTCTTCACACAGACACTACTACAGGTTCGTCTAATTGATGAAGTTATGTCTGAAATTAGGGGGACTAATTCCCACTATGATCTTCTTTTACACCGATGTCTGATGTGTCTGAAACATTTGAGTGCCTTTTCAAATGCGTAACTTAGTGCCTTTTTGGGTGTCATCTTCAAAAGTGGCTGGGTTTTTTTAAGTGTAATTAATGCTATCATAGTTTTGTGATTTAAGCTAAAAGTTGGTTTAATAAAAGTTGTTCATTATACCACATTCTGAGTATGTATGTACTCAGCAAGTTTATGCCATTACTCCATTCCGTGTCGTCGTCTCGGCTACATCGTATATCTAGACAAAGAGGAGTGTGGTGCATACGTATACTGTATTTATAATTGATGGCCAGGTGGCACCACCGTGCCAGCGGAGAAAGCATATAGTTTTGGTTTGCTCTACGCAGGATAAGGGCTTCATAATAATTATTATAGTCTGGTTTTCATTCTTATCGCGATGCTTCTGAAATATGACATCACTTAGTCTGCCACCAAAACCTATTGGTGCTAGGATTATTCGTGTACCAACATATATCTCTGTACACAGGTTTTTTTTTATTGAATTTTCACTGGGGGGGCAATGTTTTAAACGGGCACTTCTAATGGGTAAACTTCTTGTTCTTGTATTCACATAGTTGTGGGGCCTACAGTGACGAGTGACGGCTGCATCTTGGTATGAACATAAACTTTGAACTTTTCTGTCAACTGAACTTTGATGATGACTGCATATTTAAGATCCTCATACAAGCTTCAACCAGTGATGGTTATTTTGGGATCCAACACATCTAAGCACCTTCCACAATACATCTCTCTAACTGCTATCAATTGCGGCATAGAAATCCGCAAAATTGAGATACAGTGGACCTGGTGTTCAATAGTCTTTTCCATGACCATGGCGCACTATGTCGTTCACGTTACGTTAACTTCGCCAGTGACGTATCTGTATATGTATTCTGACTGGAAAAATGTCCTATGTGCGCATGGTGGCTCTTATGGATTAATGTTTTACATGTTGGGCTAAACTAATCTGGAATGCGTTCAATGCTGTACTTGATACAATGCTTGGAGGTTCTTCTAATAATTCCTAATGTCTGTTGTGCTTTTTTTGTGACTGAGTTGCATTGTATTGTCCAATTTAATGTATTTGATATATGTATGCCAAGATAACAGTGTGATTCAACAGATTTAAGTTGTTGTCCGCAGAAGGTGTAGAGATTTGGTGTCGGTTTTCTTGAGGCTATTGTCATTGTGTGTTGCCATTTCTCAAGTTTGAGCAGATCGTTTTGGAGGACAGGTGTGTCTTGGTCAGTTTTAATCGGTGAATATAACAGGCAGTCGTCTGCAAAAAGGCGAACAGTTGAGGAAAGATTGTCTGGCAGGTCATTTATGTAAAGTAAGAAAAGTAGGGGCCCCAGTACTGTGCCCTGTGGTACCCCGGAAATGACTTGAGTTGATGTTGACTTGGATCCATTTATAACAACCTGTTGAGTCCTTCCTGTAAGGAAGCTATTTATCCATGATGATATTGGGCATGTGATGCCATAGCGTTTGAGTTTGTGGTTTAGTATTTTATGTGGAACTTTATCGAATGCTTTGGTGTAGTCAAGGATGGCCATGTCTACAGATTTCGTCTCATCAAGGGATTTGCTTACGTCCTAGATAGTTTGAATTAATTGTGTTTCAGTTGATCTTTTGACACGGAAGCCATGTTGGTGGTCAGTTAGGATGTGGTGCTGTTCCAGGTGTTTCATAATGTGACTATGTATGATGTGTTCAAGAAGTTTAGAAACCACAGGTGTTAAGGATATTGATCTGTAGTTGGATGTTTCTGCTCTACTTCCTTTCTTAAAAATTGCTGTTACATTGACTTCTTTCCAGACTTGTCCAGAGTCTACAGATGATTGGAAAATGTCATGTATTATGAGGCATATCTGTTTAAGAACCGTAGTGGAATGCCATCTGGTCCTTGTGATTTAGAAATGTTAACTTTGGAAAGTTGATCAAGTACTCCTTTAAGTGAAATTGTTAGTTTGGGGATTTCTCCGTGAGGACTTCTGGCCATATCTGGTAGGGTGGAATTTCTTTCGTCTTTAAAGACACTTTGGAACTGATTGTTTAAGGCTTCTCCTTTATGTTTGTCGTCGCTAATGATGTTACCCGCAATGTTAAGGTCCCCAATACCCTGGTTATCCTGTCTAAGTTTATAAATGAAGCTCCAAAATGATTTAGGTTTCTCTGTTATTGTTGTTGTCAGGAATTGACTTATGTAGGATAGTCTAGCAGAACGAAGGTGTTTGTGCATGTTTCTCCTAATGTCACAGAATTCTTTCCAGTCTTCTGGGTTTCTAGTTCTTTTTGTTTTGTTATACATAGATGTTTCTTTCTTTTGCACATTTTCTTTAAATCTTTATTGAACCAGGGAAGATTGTGTCTTGACGTAGTAAGACGGTGCGGTACATATTGGTTCATAATGTTGATGATTTTCGTGGAAACAAGAGTCCACTTTGTCATTGATTGTCATGTTTGGGTTTTGAGAGAAGTATTCATGTGTGAAGTGTTAAAGAGATTTCTGGATGTTAATGTTGTCAGCTTTATTTCTAATGAAGACTTTACGTTTCGGACGATGTTTGCGTTTGGGCGAGATGTTTACATCAATGGTGACTGTACTATGATCTGCTATTCCGTCTACTACATTTATCTTCTTTATTAACCCAGGTCTATTGGTGAAGACAAGATCTAAAATATTGTTGGCATTTCCCTGTCTGTGCGTGGGTTACTTGACATGTTGGATCAGTCCATGTTCCTCTGTAAGAGAGAGTAATTTATTGGCAGCAGTTGTACTGTATCCATTGTTAGGTGTGACTTAGTGAATTTCCCAATTGATGTTAGGGAGGTTGAAATCGCCAGTAATGATGACATTATGTGTGTTGATCTTGTTACCTAATTTAGAAATGGTTAGGTCTAGTTCTTCGATTGGAGTTCCATGAAAGTCATTTGGGGCACGATAGAGGGTACACATGATTATTGGTTTCATTCCTGTTATCTGGGTTTCAGTCCAAATGCTCTCACGGTTAGTGTCTATGTCTGGTAGGTGGCTTGTGATGAGGTCATGTTTTGATATTTGAAATACCCCCCTCCCTCCAGTAGTGTCTGTTTCTCTCTCCTTTCTAAAGACGTTAAAGTTGCTTGGGAATATTTCTCCATTTTTATTGAGGGATCTGACCATGATTCAGTGCCACAGATGATGTCTGGGTTGTGTAGATTGTTTAGTGCTTCGATGTCTGAGGCTTTCTTTTTAACGCTTTGGCAGTTTATGAGGATGCATCTGAAGTTTGGTCTCTTTTTCGGTCTATATGTTTTCTTGCTATTAGTTGTATTGTTGCAGATGTGGTGATGGACAGAGCGACATGGAGAAAGAAAATTACCAACCATACCGACGACCCCAGATTACGGGAAAAGTCAGAGAAGAAGAAGCTGTTAGTTGTATTGTTATTGGTCGTTTCGTTTACGTTATGACTGTAACTGTAAAAGGGATTTGCCGTTAGGATTTCTGTATCTCTGAATAAAGAATTTGTGAAATTGAAGTTGTTGCATTCGGGGCAGGCCGACGAACATGAGGAATTTATTAATCGTTTGTATTCATTGTCATCTATTGCACAGCATTGTGTGTGGATCCAGTTTAGGCAGTGGTCGCACTGAATTGCTTTATGGTCATTTAGGACATCCACAAATGCCACAGGGTGCTGAGCAATTTGAACATTGCCATGGTACATTTAGGTTTCTGTAAGTGTTGTTAAATTATTGTCTGGATATCCTGACGCATTTGATGTGTGTTGATTTATTACAATAATTACAAATTAGGATGAATGCATTAGACTTTAGTGATTTCTTACATGAGTGACATTTAGAGGGGCCTGGGTTTTGTTGACCATCTCCTGATAGCATGATGCATAGAAGTATGGAGAATGTTGTTGTTGTCCTGGGTTTGTACGGTAGAGGAGTGTTCAGTAATCCAGTGGAGGTGCTGGATTTGAGACTTTTCAATTGGGCTATGGTTTTCGTGACAGAATGGATGTCTTGTCTAGCTTTGGCGTTGACATAGGTCTCGTTTGTGTTGCTCTGCAAACTCTCAAACTTGGGATCATTTAAAAGCCTAAATGTGATCTGCAGACATAAAACCACGAACAGGGTACATCTAAAAGTGTATCTTGTAGGGGTATGTCGTACGGAGCCTGCCATGTCACCAACTCGAATGGTAATGGTTAAGAATTAATAAAACGGTCAAGTAGTTATTAAGAAACACACCCACACTTAGAAAGTGTACTGAAAATAATATTAAAAAATAAAAGATAAATAATTATTAATTATAATATCTGTCCGTGTAAAAGGTTTAGTGACTAGTTGCATTTGCTGCAGTATTATACTGGTCCAGTCAGTTGTGACAAAACATGTGAATGAGTTCCAAGAGGCTTAGTGCAGTGCGACGGAAATTGCAGGTCTTCGCCCTGGTAGGGCCCCAGGGCGGTACTGGGCAAAGAGCGTCTTGGCGAAAGGCCTGTTAATAAACAGTTTATTATAATGCGTAAGTTGTTAGTTTCCAGTTAGTTACTGACAGCCTATAGTATTTACCTTATATACGTATACTTTATTAAAATTGTATGCTTCACGGAAACGTAGCGTTGCCGTTGTCGTTGCTAGGAGCGGTATTCGAGGTTATAATCCACTTCGTGGATTTAGTATTTGTATGGTCTACGAGTTTAATTTACAGGCTTTGCAAAAAACAAATTAACTTTAGTTATAGCAGTCATAAAAAGTGTAGCTTGTGATATGTAGTGTACTTAGCTGTTGGTAGTTTGTGATATGTAGTGTACTTAGCTGTTGGTAGTGTGTGATATGTAGTGTTCTTAGCTGTTGGTAGTTTGTGATAGGTAGTGTACTTAGCTGTTGGTAGTTTGTGATATGTAGTGTTCTTAGCTGTTGGTAGTTTGTGATATGTAGTGTACTTAGCTGTTGGTAGTTTGTGATATGTAGTGTACTTAGCTGTTGGTAGTTTGTGATAGGTAGTGTACTTATCTGTTAGTAGTTTGTGATAGGTAGTGTACTTAGCTGTTGGTAGTTTGTGATATGTAGTGTACTTAGCTGTTGGTAGTGTGTGATATGTAGTGTTCTTAGCTGTTGGTAGTTTGTGATAGGTAGTGTACTTAGCTGTTGGTAGTTTGTGATATGTAGTGTTCTTAGCTGTTGGTAGTTTGTGATATGTAGTGTACTTAGCTGTTGGTAGTTTGTGATATGTAGTGTATTTAGCTGTTGGTAGCTTGTGATATGTAGTGTACTTAGCTGTTGGTAGTATGTGATATATATAGTGTATTTAGCTGTTGGTAGCTTGTGATATGTAGTGTTCTTAGCTGTTGGTAGTATGTGATATATATAGTGTATTTAGCTGTTGGTAGCTTGTGATATGTAGTGTTCTTAGCTGTTGGTAGCTTGTGATATGTAGTGTACTTAGCTGTTGGTAGTTTGTGATATGTAGTGTACTTAGTTGTTGGTAGTTTGTGATAGGTAGTGTACTTAGCTGTTGGTAGTTTGTGATATGTAGTGTACTTAGTTGTTGGTAGTTTGTGATAGGTAGTGTACTTAGCTGTTGGTAGTTTGTGATATGTAGTGTACTTAGCTGTTGGTAGTTTGTGATATGTAGTGTATTTAGCTGTTGGTAGTTTGTGATATGTAGTGTACTTAGTTTTTGGTAGTTTGTGATATGTAGTGTTCTTAGCTGTTGGTAGTTTGTGATATGTAGTGTATTTAGCTGTTGGTAGCTTGTGATATGTAGTGTATTTAGCTGTTGGTAGTTTGTGATATGTAGTGTTCTTAGCTGTTGGTAGTTTGTGATATGTAGTGTTCTTAGCTGTTGGTAGTTTGTGATATGTAGTGTTCTTAGCTGTTGGTAGTTTGTGATATGTAGTGTACTTAGCTGTTGGTAGTTTGTGATATGTAATGTACTTAGCTGTTGGTAGTTTGTGATATGTAGTGTATTTAGCTGTTGGTAGTTTGTGATATGTAGTGTACTTAGTTGTTGGTAGTTTGTGATATGTAGTGTTCTTAGCTGTTGGTAGCTTGTGATATGTAGTGTATTTAGCTGTTGGTAGCTTGTGATATGTAATGTACTTAGCTGTTGGTAGTTTGTGATATGTAGTGTACTTAGCTGTTGGTAGCTTGTGATATGTAGTGTACTTAGCTGTTGGTAGTTTGTGATATGTAGTGTATTTAGCTGTTGGTAGTTTGTGATATGTAGTGTATATAGCTGTTGGTAGCTTGTGATATGTAGTGTACTTAGCTGTTGGTAGTTTGTGATATGTAGTGTACTTAGCTGTTGGTAGCTTGTGATATGTAGTGTATTTAGCTGTTGGTAGTTTGTGATATGTAGTGTACTTAGCTGTTGGTAGTTTGTGATATGTAATGTACTTAGCTGTTGGTAGTTTGTGATATGTAGTGTATTTAGCTGTTGGTAGTTTGTGATATGTAGTGTACTTAGTTGTTGGTAGTTTGTGATATGTAGTGTTCTTAGCTGTTGGTAGCTTGTGATATGTAGTGTATTTAGTTGTTGGTAGCTTGTGATATGTAATGTACTTAGCTGTTGGTAGTTTGTGATATGTAGTGTACTTAGCTGTTGGTAGCTTGTGATATGTAGTGTACTTAGCTGTTGGTAGTTTGTGATATGTAGTGTACTTAGCTGTTGGTAGCTTGTGATATGTAGTGTATTTAGCTGTTGGTAGTTTGTGGTATGTAGTGTACTTAGTTGTTGGTAGTTTGTGATATGTAGTGTACTTAGCTGTTGGTAGTTTGTGATATGTAGTGTACTTAGCTGTTGGTAGTTTGTGATATGTAGTGTACTTAGCTGTTGGTAGTGTGTGATATGTAGTGTACTTAGCTGTTGGTAGTTTGTGATATGTAGTGTACTTAGCTGTTGGTAGTTTGTGATATGTAGTGTACTTAGCTGTTGGTAGTGTGTGATATGTAGTGTACTTAGCTGTTGGTAGTTTGTGATATGTAGTGTACTTAGCTGTTGGTAGTGTGTGATATGTAGTGTACTTAGCTGTTGGTAGTTTGTGATATGTAGTGTACTTAGCTGTTGGTAGTTTGTGATATGTAGTGTACTTAGCTGTTGGTAGTTTGTGATATGTAGTGTACTTAGCTGTTGGTAGTGTGTGATATGTAGTGTACTTAGCTATTGGTAGTTTGTGATATGTAGTGTATTTAGCTGTTGGTAGTTTGTGATATGTAGTGTATTTAGCTGTTGGTAGCTTGTGATATGTAGTGTATTTAGCTGTTGGTAGCTTGTGATATGTAGTGTACTTAGCTGTTGGTAGTTTGTGATATGTAGTGTACTTAGCTGTTGGTAGTTTGTGATATGTAGTGTACTTAGCTGTTGGTAGCTTGTGATATGTAGTGTACTTAGTTGTTGGTAGTTTGTGATATGTAGTGTACTTAGTTTTTGGTAGTTTGTGATATGTAGTGTTCTTAGCTGTTGGTAGCTTGTGATATGTAGTGTATTTAGTTGTTGGTAGCTTGCGATATGTAATGTACTTAGCTGTTGGTAGTTTGTGATATGTAGTGTACTTAGCTGTTGGTAGTTTGTGATATGTAGTGTATTTAGCTGTTGGTAGTTTGTGATATGTAGTGTATTTAGCTGTTGGTAGCTTGTGATATGTAGTGTATTTAGCTGTTGGTAGCTTGTGATATGTAGTGTACTTAGCTGTTGGTAGTTTGTGATATGTAGTGTACTTAGCTGTTGGTAGTTTGTGATATGTAGTGTACTTAGCTGTTGGCAGCTTGTGATATGTAGTGTACTTAGTTGTTGGTAGTTTGTGATATGTAGTGTACTTAGTTGTTGGTAGTTTGTGATATGTAGTGTTCTTAGCTGTTGTTAGCTTGTGATATGTAGTGTATTTAGTTGTTGGTAGCTTGTGATATGTAATGTACTTAGCTGTTGGTAGTTTGTGATATGTAGTGCACTTAGCTGTTGGTAGCTTGTGATATGTAGTGCACTTAGCTGTTGGTAGTTTGTGATATGTAGTGTACTTAGCTGTTGGTAGCTTGTGATATGTAGTGTATTTAGCTGTTGGTAGTTTGTGATATGTAGTGTACTTAGCTGTTGGTAGTTTGTGATATGTAGTGTACTTAGCTGTTGGTAGTTTGTGATATGTAGTGTACTTAGCTGTTGGTAGTGTGTGATATGTAGTGTACTTAGCTGTTGGTAGTTTGTGATATGTAGTGTACTTAGCTGTTGGTAGTTTGTGATATGTAGTGTACTTAGCTGTTGGTAGTTTGTGATATGTAGTGTACTTAGCTGTTGGTAGTGTGTGATATGTAGTGTACTTAGCTATTGGTAGTTTGTGATATGTAGTGTATTTAGCTGTTGGTAGTTTGTGATATGTAGTGTATTTAGCTGTTGGTAGCTTGTGATATGTAGTGTATTTAGCTGTTGGTAGCTTGTGATATGTAGTGTACTTAGCTGTTGGTAGTTTGTGATATGTAGTGTACTTAGCTGTTGGTAGTTTGTGATATGTAGTGTACTTAGCTGTTGGTAGCTTGTGATATGTAGTGTACTTAGTTGTTGGTAGTTTGTGATATGTAGTGTACTTAGTTTTTGGTAGTTTGTGATATGTAGTGTTCTTAGCTGTTGGTAGCTTGTGATATATAGTGTATTTAGTTGTTGGTAGCTTGTGATATGTAATGTACTTAGCTGTTGGTAGTTTGTGATATGTAGTGTACTTAGCTGTTGGTAGTTTGTGATATGTAGTGTATTTAGCTGTTGGTAGTTTGTGATATGTAGTGTATTTAGCTGTTGGTAGCTTGTGATATGTAGTGTATTTAGCTGTTGGTAGCTTGTGATATGTAGTGTACTTAGCTGTTGGTAGTTTGTGATATGTAGTGTACTTAGCTGTTGGTAGTTTGTGATATGTAGTGTACTTAGCTGTTGGCAGCTTGTGATATGTAGTGTACTTAGTTGTTGGTAGTTTGTGATATGTAGTGTACTTAGTTGTTGGTAGTTTGTGATATGTAGTGTTCTTAGCTGTTGTTAGCTTGTGATATGTAGTGTATTTAGTTGTTGGTAGCTTGTGATATGTAATGTACTTAGCTGTTGGTAGTTTGTGATATGTAGTGCACTTAGCTGTTGGTAGCTTGTGATATGTAGTGTACTTAGCTGTTGGTAGTTTGTGATATGTAGTGTACTTAGCTGTTGGTAGCTTGTGATATGTAGTGTATTTAGCTGTTGGTAGTTTGTGATATGTAGTGTACTTAGCTGTTGGTAGTTTGTGATATGTAGTGTACTTAGCTGTTGGTAGTTTGTGATATGTAGTGTACTTAGCTGTTGGTAGTTTGTGATATGTAGTGTACTTAGCTGTTGGTAGTGTGTGATATGTAGTGTACTTAGCTGTTGGTAGTTTGTGATATGTAGTGTACTTAGCTGTTGGTAGTTTGTGATATGTAGTGTACTTAGCTGTTGGTAGTGTGTGATATGTAGTGTACTTAGCTGTTGGTAGTTTGTGATATGTAGTGTATTTAACTGTTGGTAGTTTGTGATATGTAGTGTACTTAGTTGTTGGTAGTTTGTGATATGTAGTGTACTTAGCTGTTGGTAGTTTGTGATTATGTAGTGTATTTAGCTGTTGGTAGCTTGTGATATGTAGTGTACTTAGCTGTTGGTAGTTTGTGATATGTAGTGTACTTAGCTGTTGGTAGTTTGTGATATGTAGTGTACTTAGCTGTTGGTAGTTTGTGATATGTAATGTACTTAGCTGTTGGTAGTTTGTGATATGTAATGTACTTAGCTGTTGGTAGTTTGTGATATGTAGTGTACTTAGCTGTTGGTAGTTTGTGATTATGTAGTGTATTTAGCTGTTGGTAGCTTGTGATATGTAGTGTTCTTAGCTGTTGGTAGTTTGTGATATGTAGTGTACTTAGCTGTTGGTAGTTTGTGATTATGTAGTGTATTTAGCTGTTGGTAGCTTGTGATATGTAGTGTACTTAGCTGTTGGTAGTTTGTGATATGTAGTGTACTTAGCTGTTGGTAGTTTGTGATATGTAGTGTACTTAGCTGTTGGTAGTTTGTGATATGTAGTGTACTTAGCTGTTGGTAGTTTGTGATATGTAGTGTACTTAGCTGTTGGTAGTTTGTGATATGTAGTGTACTTAGCTGTTGGTAGTTTGTGATATGTAATGTACTTAGCTGTTGGTAGTTTGTGATATGTAATGTACTTAGTAGTTTGTGATATGTAGTGTACTTAGCTGTTGGTAGTTTGTGATTATGTAGTGTATTTAGCTGTCGGTAGCTTGTGATATGTAGTGTACTTAGCTGTTGGTAGTTTGTGATATGTAGTGTACTTAGCTGTTGGTAGTTTGTGATATGTAGTGTACTTAGCTGTTGGTAGTTTGTGATATGTAGTGTACTTAGCTGTTGGTAGTTTATGATATGTAGTGTAGTTAGCTGTTGGTAGTTTGGGTTCGTTGCTTCTTCGTTGTTGATGTTAATGTTATCCAATATGGCGGTTTCGGCGAGAAATCAACTGAACGTTTTAAAGTTTCGTTTTAGTATTTGTCATATATATTACATTTGCAATTTAGGCTCGGCGGCACTATAGCAATTGACGTGGAATTCTCTACACTCCTACCACGAGTTTAACTATGACTTTTAAATAAAATTTTGCGAGCCGTTGTCAAGCAGATGTTTATACGTTCACGTAATTTGTAAACAACGTCCCGATTACATTAACGTCCCCAATTTTTAAACTACCCTAGATTACTCCCTCTACCTAACTTTTAACAAATCAACTTGCTTAACATGTACTATGTTTTTTCACGTATAGTGCGAGATGTTTATAAATATCGATAGCCGCTACAGTAGACCAGGTAGCTTACGACATAAATAATCGCCGAATTTTCTTTCTCGCTGTAACTTGAAAAAAACATTTACATCCGCATGGTGCAGGTATGGTATTATAATAGTTGTTTATGCATATAAAAGTAACTCAACTTCTGAATCGAAGGGAATAAAAGAAACCAATAAGTGAGCCTGCGTATTTGTACACATATCGATCAAAACTAGGAACACGGCGCTTCATAACCGACGTCACAGCTCGGCGCTTATTGGTCAAGCCTCGACGTCATAAACAAGTTGTCAGCCTCCAAGATAAGGCATGTTACCAGAACCTTCCACTTGGAGACCAAAGCCTGGTTAAACCACACGTCAATGTGTTGATTGAAGTTGCAAATGGTTAAGTGTATATTTGCGTAACACCAAAGAGTGATCTATTGTTTCCCTTTGGCTATTTCATTGACGAATATGTGTCCTTTCCGGAGATAGTGACCAAGTTCTCTATTATGTGTTAAAGTTGCTACTTGTGGGGACGTACGTTGTACTACACACAACCATTAAGATAATTTACCGACACTAACATTCTGTGATGAGTTACTTCAGAGTGCTTTGTGCATCCATCATCCCATGGTACCATATTATATTATGGATTTGCTAAATGAAATGGCTTCTCCGAGTAAATTGGACTTTACTACGTTTGACATTCGTTACAGACTAATTGGTCATTCCAAAATGCTGTTGGAATTGTTTTAATTGCAATTCAGGGACACTCTTGGCTTGTCTCGCTGGCTAGCGCATAAGGGTCAAGGTCCAGACTTAAAAATCGTCAACCAATACGTGAACCTAATAGTTACACACCTATTCTCCCAACCACTACTTGAACCGTGGATAACTAGATGACATAATTATTATATTTTAAATAAATTCAAATGCATGCGTTTTGATGCAAACATTCAAATGCAAATGAAAGTGTTTTGGATTCAAATGTTTGTGGTCCTAAGATTCAAATGCAGATGTTTTAATTTAAATGCAAATGTTTTGGATCCTGACATTCAAATGCAGACATGTGCAAATGCGACATTTTCAAATGCAGATGTATTTGCGCCCAAACCTGGAATTAAGTAGGCCTTGGTACACCAATACACCATATGACACGAGATGTTCCATACAACACAACACAACACATGTTATATATGACATATCGTGCGATTTATTTAAATGATCCAGTCGAACTGGGCGCGTGCCGCTGGTGTAAAACAACACCAGTATCGTGACGTAACATCGCCGACAACGATCTATACAGCATTTCGAAATTTACACCAACGTAATTATTATTTACATCGTTAACTCGCAGTATTAATTAATATTATTGTAACACGTATTATATTCCATCTTAACACAATAACCAAACAAACACAGCAACAACATTTTTAGAGGTAAATTACCTGGACCCAACACCCCAACACGACCCCGCAACACAAACCGTCATGCGGCAAACACCGACGTCACAACAAAAACCGTCAAACACCGACGTCACAACACAAACCGTCATGCGGCAAACACCGACACAATAGGAAACACTCGTATAAATGTACTTGACAGTTGCGTCCTGTCTCACGTTCACAGTCCCACGTCCACTCCCGCATTCTCGCGGCCATAAGGTGACCCAGAGGTGGCCCCACAACGACCCCACGGTGGCCCCACGGCGGCCCCATTGCAGCCCGACATCTGTAGACATTGGTTATTAATATAAGCTGCGTAGAAAAGGTCGCGTTAATTTCACTAAAATCCTTTATGATAAACATCTACGTTTAACTATTTACGTAGGTACCGCGTTCAAATATACACAATTCCCCATAAATGTCACGTCTAGTTACACTGACTTGCAATGCGCATCATGCAGTTCAACACAGAAAGCAGTTCATTTTGTGCTCATATGCTAGCAACACGAGATTCTGACGTTCTTGGTCACTTTGTCGTCACAGACGCAGCTATGTCATCATAGACGTCACTGTGTGTCACAGACGTCACTGTGTCGCCACAGATGGTTCAACAGACGGATCATGGCAGACATTGTTCATGTGTATAAAACCGACTCTGACTGAGCGAGCAGACGGGTGTCGCGTCGTTTCCGTCTCTCAGTTCAAGTCGCTCATATTTAATGATTTTCACACGTAACGTTGATTTCCACCAAGACATCTATCGATCCCCCCGACGCTGACAGGTGGCGTCTGTCGCCCGCCAACCCGTGTCACTTTGTAAGACAGGTGGCCGTGCCCCAAACACGGTCCCTAATCGACGCACACGGTTGCGAGGACCCCAAACACGCTCCCTAGTCGACGCTGACCCACATCTGCAGCGTGATGCTGTAATGCCACAAACCCAGTTCACGTAGTTTCGGAATGAGCCGGAAGATGTCGCGCATACGTTTGTTGTCGACGCCATACTGAGCTGTAAGAGAAAGGGCGATGATTGACATCGTTACCCAGTGAACACATTGACATTGTTACCTAGTGAATACATTGACATTGTTACCCAGTGAACACATTGGCATTGTTACCCAGTGAACACATTGACATTGTTATCCAGTGAACACATTGACATTGTTACCCAGTGAACATATTGACATTGTTGCCCTGTGAACACATTGACATTGTTACCCAGTGAACACATTGACATTGTTACCTTGTGAACACATTGACATTGTTACCCAGTGAAAACATTGACATTGTTACCCAGTGAACATATTGACATTGTTACCATGTGAACACATTGACATTGTTAATCAGTGAACACATTGACATTGTTACCAGTATATAACACCAGTATTGACATGGTGATAACGTACGATTCTTCCGATTTTTATGCATGTATTATCAACGTACATGATTCACTTGTACAGACACCAAAGAACGAATATAATTGATCATTCATTTGGAGCAGCATATTGTCACGAGATAAAAATAAAGCTGCATTATCAAAACATCTCACCTGTGCAGAGTATAAAACCACAACCATTGGTAGTTGGTTTTATTTAATTTATGCAGTTTTGTGTAGAGAATTGGAGAATATTTTACTTTAAACATTCCTATCATTGCTATTATCGTTAAGACGTGGCGGCGTACTCACCTGTGACGTAGGCCTGCAGTGTCGCCACCAAGTGGTTGTGACTCTCCTCCAGCACGTGCGGCGCGGTCAGCTCCGGCCAGTCTACACAGACAGGAAGGGGCACAGTGAGACACGCAACAAACTGCTGGGTGGTGAACCACACCGGAACAGATATCAGGATCTACACACATCATGATCTACATACACCATAGTTTACATACACCAGGATCTACAGACATAAGGATCTACATATATCAGGATCTATAGACATCAGGCTGGCGGATCTAATCAACAGCTGAACGATCGTCTGAAAAATCCCTCTCGTCCTGTTAGACACGAGAGTAGCAGCTATGACACGACCCACTCGGCACCTCTACTAACGTAGCTCGGATCCCTCCAAGTTATAAACTAACACGAAACACGCACACATGACATGGCGGTCGTGGTCACGTGCCAGTGTGGCGACGTCTCGCGCCACTCACCGGTTGCCATGACGACGAGACTGGTGACGAGCGCGGCCTCGATGGTGTTGAGGTGGAGCGCGTGGATCTTCTGGGCGTAGTCGAGCAGCGAGTCGCTGAACTGAGCGAGCGGGTTGGGCGCCGGCAGACTCTGGTCGCAGATGTCCTTCGTGAAGCGGTGGGCCTCGGCGTCGTAGAGGTTGAGGGCGGCGACGAGCCCCATCACTTGGATCCAGCCAAGGCGGAATATGACGTACTGGTCCCGCGAGTCGACGACCGAGAAACCTACACCGACAGATCGCTCGTGTAAACGCACATAACAACACAGCTCGGTCGTGTAAACTCTCATAACAACACAGCTTGGTCTTGAAAACACACAAAACAACACAGCTTGGTCGTGTAAACGCACATAACAACACAGCTTGGTCGTGTAAACGAACATAACAACACAGCTTGGTCGTGTAAACGCACATAACAACGCAGTTCGGTCTTGTAAACGCACATAACAACACAGCTCGGTCGAGTAAACGAACATAACAACACAGCTTGGTCGTGTAAACGCACATAACAACACAGCTCGGTCTTGTAAACGCACATAACAACACAGCTCGGTTGTGTAAACGCACACAACAACACAGCTTGGTCGTGTAAACGCACATAACAATACAGCTCGGTCTTGTAAACGCACATAACAACACAGCTCGGTTGTGTAAACGCACACAACAACACAGCTCGGTCGTGTAAACAAACAAAACAACACAGCTTGGTCGTGTAAACGCACATAACAACACAGCTCGGTCGTGTAAACGCACATAACAACACAGCTCGGTCGTGTAAACGCACATAACAACGCAGTTCGGTCTTGTAAACGCACATAACAACACAGCTCGGTTGTGTAAACGCACACAACAACACAGCTTGGTCGTGTAAACGCACATAACAATACAGCTCGGTCTTGTAAACGCACATAACAACACAGCTCGGTTGTGTAAACGCACACAACAACACAGCTCGGTCGTGTAAACAAACAAAACAACACAGCTTGGTCGTGTAAACGCACATAACAACACAGCTTGGTCGTGTAAACGCACATAACAACACAGCTCGGTCGTGTAAACGCACATAACAACGCAGTTCGGTCTTGTAAACGCACATAACAACACAGCTCGGTCGAGTAAACGCACATAACAACACAGCTTGGTCGTGTAAACGCACATAACAACACAGCTCGGTCTTGTAAACGCACATAACAACACAGCTCGGTTGTGTAAACGCACACAACAACACAGCTCGGTCGTGTAAACGCACCGAGAGACAGAGCGCTTATATATGACGCTACCCTGCTACAGAAATGGAACAACTGCACTATTCATGTTTAAAAATATATCATTATTTTCTTTCACCTCAAGACCCAGCAATGGCGGCCTTACCTGGCAGCGTGCGGATAAAGCTGATCACGTGAGACATGCTCTTTACAATCCGCGTCTTCAACTCTTCGTCCGGCAACTACAGTTGAAGGCACACGTTTTATTCATTTAGCGTCTAATACCGTAATACAATGGTCACTAATGTTTTCGGAACAACCCTTATATCATTTAGTTATAGATAATTTAGGTAATATTAAAAATCAGTTCAGACTGAACAGTCTCTCAAATACCGTACTGAATAAATATAAGTGTTATGGCAGACTTAAGTACCGTATTGAATAAATTGAAGTGCTATGGCAGACTTAAGTACCGTACTGAATACATAGAAGTGCTATGGCAGACTTAAGTACCGTACTGAATACATAGAAGTGCTATGGCAGACTTAAGTACCGTACTGAATACATAGAAGTGCTATGGCAGACTTAAGTACCGTACTGAATACATGTAAGTGCTATGGCAGACTTAAGTACCGTATTGAATAAATATAAGTGCTATGGCAAACTTAAGTACCGTATTGAATACATAGAAGTGCTATGGCAGACTTAAGTACCGTACTGAATACATAGAAGTGCTATGGCAGACTTAAGTACCGTACTGAATACATAGAAGTGCTATGGCAGACTTAAGTACCGTACTGAATACATAGAAGTGCTATGGCAGACTTAAGTACCGTATTGAATAAATATAAGTGCTATGGCAGACTTAAGTACCGTACTGAATACACAGAAGTACTATGGCAGACTTAAGTACCGTACTGAATACATAGAAGTACTATGGCAGACTTAAGTACCGTACTGAATACATAGAAGTGCTATGGCAGACTTAAGTACCGTACTGAATACATAGAAGTGCTATGGCAGACTTAAGTACCGTATTGAATAAATATAAGTGCTATGGCAGACTTAAGTACCGTACTGAATACATAGAAGTGCTATGGCAGACTTTAACATAATGGTCACCTTGCTGCTGGCGCTGTCACTGGAAGAGTCGCTCGAGATCGAGGCTGTGTCGTCACTTCCGCCGCACAGGTCGCCGACAAAGCTGAGATATGAGAGGACGATCTGCTCAGTAGTTGTCTTTTGTTCCTGTGTCCACCTGGCGACCGTGTCGTGCGGCGTGACGGCACACAGCCAATAGTGGGGCGGAAAGGCCCGACTGAGGTCGAAGAATGACTTGCACTGCGGCACGTCCTTCCGCTGGCTGCTGTCCTTCTTACTGACGACGCTCTTGGCCGTGGACATGTCGACGGGCTGTGGGCTCTGGCTTTCACGTATCGACGGTATCCGCGTTTCGATATTATGCTGGTCTTTGCAAGCAAACAGTTTGTTCTGACTAGAAGGAATGCCTTGTGAGATTTGGCGCGATTGGTCTGCTGCCAAGATGGCAGCCCTCTCTGCCGCCGCGACGGCCACCCTATCTGCCGCCTTGTCGCCGGACAGGATCTCGACGTCATCAGGGCTGTGATCGGACGTCGAGCAGTCGCTTTCCGAACCGGAAGTGAAGCTGCCGTGTCGAATGCCTGCGCGGTATTCGCGTGCGTAATGTAGCTGCCGATAGTAAGACGCGTAGATCTGATTCTGCTGACTGAGATAGGCGCTTGGTTGGCTTGGCGCGGTGTATGTCGGAAAGGCGAAGGGCTTGAGACCAGCGAGTCGCTGTTGGTTGCGACTGAACCACGAGTAGATCTGATCATACGGGTGGTATGCCGGCCGGCCGGCGAGGGAGTGCTTGTTGACGCCAGCGCCGTACAAAGAGTGCGGCGAGTCGTAGAACTGACTTCTGAAGGCGGAGGCGGCAGCGGCAGCGGCGTCAACACCGACCGCTGACGCCATTTGTAGGCGGGGGTGGGGCAGGGCGAACCGATCTCCATCGTGGATGTCCCTCAGCTGCTTCCGCGGTCGACCCATCTTAATCGCTGCAACAAACACATCATCATAACATAACTAATATATATATATATATATATATATTGTACATATTGCACAATCCGTTTGATAACCTAATATGGCATTTCCGACAGAAGTTATTCTCATAAAGGTGTTAATCCAGCATATATGCAGTTGGTGGGTATGGAAGGATACCTATGGATTTATAAATATTTACAAATGTGGTAGAATGTGCCTACCGTACTGATAATGAGAGTCGTTCTGGATACGCCTAACTGGACGACTCGTCAGGTCAGACTACGATCCATGTCATGTGTTACTCACCATCACGTGACATCCCGGCCATGAGACACTTCTGAAAGCGACAGTAGCGACAGTCGTTGCGTGTCTTCGGGTTGATGACGCATGCACCGTTCTGTTTACAGATGTAAGACTCTGACTCCTGGAGGCCCCGGCGGAAGAACTTCTACAAGAGGAACGTTACAGTCTGTGATCGCGCTCATTATAAACATGTATTGTGTTGGAGCATCCATATCATCAACTATTCTATCGACCGTCATAGCTTTCTTGCCTCCAGCGCTGTTAAACCTCATTCTTTTAGGCGGTTTTCATAACTAAGGTACCAGGTATCTCATTTAAAGGTAAGTTTCGAAATGGCCTCCGTGATTGTATGCAGTATTCTAAATGAGGCCTAACTATTGTTTATACAGTGGCATAATCAAATATGTTTCCTTATGACAGGTGGCACACGTGTGAGAAAGTTTACCTTGCATCCCTCGCAGCTGACGATGCCGAAGTGGACGCCGTTGGCGACATCGTGACACACGACACACAACTGTTGTCCGTCCGCCGCCTCCACGTGCTCCGGCCGCTCTGAGTGAAAACAACAAACATACTACTAATATTCAAGTAAACAAGCGTCATATCACGTCGTTTGTCAAATGTTAATTACACTACAATTCAAACACAATTTATTTGGTTACAAATAAATTGGGGACGTGCGCCGCTTCAGAGTTGGCCTGGTGACGTGTGTGCGATACACTGTATTAGCCGTGGCTGGTAGAAGTAGACTTGGGGTGACGTATACGATACACTTCCAACAGTAGCAGTACTTACCTTTCCTCACCATGCTGACGGAGATACACTTCCAATAGTGGCAGTACTTACCTTTCCTCACCATGCCGACGTAGATACACTTCCAATAGTGGCAGTACTTACCTTTCCTCACCATGCTGACGGAGATACACTTCCAATAGTGGCAGTACTTACCTTTCCTCACCATGCCGACGGAGATACACTTCCAATAGTGGCAGTACTTACCTTTCCTCACCATGCCGACGGAGATACACTTCCAATAGTGGCAGTACTTACCTTTCCTCACCATGCCGACGGAGATACATTTCCAATAGTGGCACTACTTACCTCATGGCCATGCCGATGGAGATACAATTCCAATAGTGGCAGTACTTTTAACTCTCTCCTAGCCATGCCGGCGGAGATACACTTCCAATAGTGGCAGTACTTACCTCTCTTAGCCATTCTAACGGAGACATACTTCCAATAGTGGCAGTACTTACCTCTCCTGGCCATGCCGACGGAGATACATTTCCTATAGCGGCAGTATTTGCACTTGGAGCGTCTCGAGCCCGTCACCTCACAGTTGAAGTCGACGCGACACCGGAATGTAGACACCTCCTCGGATGAGCACCGAATGAAGAACGTCTGCAAGCAGATTACCGACCGTCAACGGACTGGCAATTCCGTGATGCATTTACTACAGCAACTATCTTATCTAACACAAATACGTATCTAGGACCATGCAAATTGTACGTAGAGCCTATGGTCTCGATCTACACAAACAGTCTCTATATAACATAAAGACCACTGATTACTACAGTATATATATCTATACACACACACACACACACACACACACACACACACACACACACACACACACACACACACACACACACACACACACACACACACACACACACATATATATATATAACATACAGACTACTGATTTATAAAGTCTCTGTGACATAGAGACTACTGATCTCCACAATATCTGAATAAGATAGATAACACTAGATAAAAAAGACAATCGACCACTATAGTTTCTATAACATACATACCATTCGTTTATGCAGTCTCTGTATAACATAGTTACCACCGATCTCTAGTTTCCATAACATAGAGAACACTGACCTATAAACTCTCTATATAACAGAGACAACTGATATCTACAATCTCTATAAAACTTCTCATCTATACAGTCTCGAAATTACATAAAGGTCACTGATCTATAGTCTCTATAACATAAAAACAACGGGTCACTACAACCTCTATATAACAGAGACCACAGTATCCATACTACATGGAGGTCACTGCTTTCTAGTGTCCCCATACTGCATAGAGGTCACTGCTCTCTACAGTCTCCATCGTACATAGAGGTCACTGTTCTCTACAGTCTCCATACTACACAGAGGTCACTGCTCTCTACAGTCTACATACTGCATAGATGTCACTGCTCTCTACACTCTCCATACTGCATAGACCACTGGTCTCTACAATTTCTGTATAAAATAGAGACCACCGATCTCCACAGTCTCATTAATACAGAGAACAGTGATCTCTACAGTCTTTATAACATAGAGACCAAATAATTTCGACAGTGTGTTTATGTGACATAGAGACCACTGATCTCCACATTATTTGAATAAAATTGAGACCACTGAACTCTCTATAGTGTCTATAACATAGAGACTGTGGATTGTGGACACGCGGTACGACTAAGTGAGACAAGGCGCCACAGTAGACAATGGTACGCTGGACGAGGTAATTTACAACGGTCTTACAGAAGGTAATCACGACCCGATATCACAACCGTAGCGACATTTGGCGCTCTAGATGAGTGCCGCCCCCGGTCGTCAAATATCGCGCGCAGACTCCGTTGGCAGAAAAACAACGGCGTAAATCACGCCTTTCGTGCACGGAAAGAGGCCAGAGACGCGGGGTGGCGGCGGCGCTGTGATGATTGACGCTCGCCGGCGTAACCATGACGACGCGTTCTGCACGCGCTCTTTCTGTACTCGCCGCCGGCAGAGCACTTGTGCAACGCGCGCCAGTGCAGCTAGAGTATTCCGCTCCGTCTTGCAGCGACCGGATATAAATCGACTGTGTATGATTTATGTTTATTGCTATTCGAAGAGGTAACGTGAGCAAATAGGGTGCCCGTTATTGCACTCATGACTCACTCACTCACTTTCCTTTCTGCCCTACCAATGTAGACGGATTGTTTCCAGCCCTCCTTCGTCCTCCTTCCAACACCACCTCATTCCATTGCTTAACTCGTCCTCCTTCCAGCGCCGTCTCATTCCATTTCTTAACTCGTCCTCCTTCCAACACCATCTCATTCCATTCCTTAACTCGTCCTCCTTCCAGCGCCGTCTCATTCCATTCCTTAACTCGTCCTCCTTCCAGCGCCGCCTCATTCCATTCCTTAACTCGTTGTTTCTTCCTCTATTTTACTCACACTGCTAAAACATGATTGCCTTTGTTTCTTGTTTTTTTGTTTCCCCTCCCCGTCTTCTAATAAAATAATATAGTTTTTCTTAAATTACGTTAAATGTATAGAAATGTAATTACTACTCGGAGTATGCTGTACACCTGGCAACACATGACGCTGTCGCCGCGGGACTTGGGCCTACATAAGGTATACGAGATATATACCACAGGAATAATTGCTTGATTAATTGAACGCGTTACTATAAACGCATTCTATTATGTGCGCGAGCGAATATTCAGTCGAGTGCTCAACGTCGTAAATCACCGTCCCGTAAACGTTCCGAAGTCATCCTAATACGAGACCGCTAAGAAGGTGAAGATGGATGGACGCGGCACACGCCGTGCCACCGCCCGCCGCCCGCTGACCTCTCTACACTCGCCGCCAGTTGGCCGTGTTGACGCCGCCAACTGTCACTACTGTCGCCACTTCTCACGCCCGTCCTTGCTAGTTGGCACTCGAAGATATTTGTTGTTGTGGTTACTCGGTGTGTCTGACATTTGGCAGCCGGCCACTCCCTCCCAACGCTCGTACGTCACCGTCTTGTTGTCTCTTGTCGGCACTGCTAATATATGCCTACTTAGTACAAGTATGTGTGTGTGTGTGTGTGCGTGCGTGTGTGTGTGTGCGCGCGCGCACGTGCGTGCGTGCGTGCGTGTGTGTGTTTGTCGCCTGGTGGGATATCACGCGACAGGCTGACTAAGGCGGCTGCGTTGCGCCAAACAATATTAATTGCATATAGGTTGATGACAGGTCGATTTTGAGATGTTCGGCCTGGAAGAAAACAAAACCGTAAAGACGACTTTGATTGCACGTGTCCTGTATCAGGCATTGTCAGCGACCCTGGAACTGCCATCTGCAGACGTCGCTCACGTCACCGTCCGTCACGCGATGGGGCTCTAGGACCGACCAACGGACAGGCGTGGACATGACGTCACATTTGGCGTCATATCACTGATTGTGACAATCGTGGCAATATATCGATGACCGTGACAGGAGTGGTAACATTATGCTGCTTCTGCTGCTGTTGCTGCTGCTGTTGCTGCTGCTGTCAGTTGGGTGATGAGAGATGATGCCGTGTAGATTAGTATTGAAATGACGTGTATTTCGTACCACACTGATCTTCACGCGTGTCCGAGTGCATATATAATATAGTATTGTGTACGTTCGCGTATCAGCCGTTTTGGGTACTTTATGTTACTATAAACACATAAGAATGAAGTTCATAGATTAATCATCTGGGGCAGCACATTGCGGCACTATCGTCCACCTCACTCCTTATACGGTCGACACCACGTGACAGACCGTAACTGATGTAATCAGTAAGCCGCCGTTTGCTTACGTCACAATCAACAATTTGTGCGTACGGTTGTCACTGTCCCACTAAAAACTTTGCCTTATGTATCTGTCATAAAGAAACACTTTTGTGATCAGAATTTCAACAAAATTTACGACGAAATGTCCGAACCCACCATATGTTTTACGATGGCTTGACGGAGGTTTTGCTAGGCAATAGGTCACGTGATCGATAGGTCAATTCCAGTCATTGAACACTGCAACGTTGTCTCGAGAAAACAGCAAGTTAGTTTGTCACAATGTCACAACTGTGGGTAATATGACTATGCTGATGTGATAATGATAAAGATGATGATGACGATGATGATGACGATGAATGGCGCTAGGCAGCGACAACGACACACATCCTGACACAAGGTGCTTATCGCAACGATTTCGTCATTATCGCTTTCGCCACGCCATCACACCTCGCGGTGAACACGTCATAAACTTGGGTTATTTTAGCCGACTTAACAGTGCGTAAACACGTTAACTGCGGTTGGCGCGCTCTACACGGACCGTGTCGATTGCTGCGCCGCCGCCGTCTGGCCCCGGTACACCTAGGTGCTGCTCGGTCGTGTACTGCGGCCGCCCTTCTTGCACCGGCCAGCGACACTCGCGTGACACCGGGCCTGACACGGGAGTGACAGAGCTGAGTGACGTTTCGTCGACCTACACGACAGTTGCGCGGCGGGGGATTCACACGCAACAATTGTCCGCTCTGGCTCAAGTAACGAACCCAAGTTGTGACGTCACGGATTGGCTCAACAGCACTGAGTCCGTTTACGATTCGACTTGAATTATACACGAACACTAAATTACATTTTCGGGAATTTGTACATTTTTGGTATGTAAAATAATTGCAAAGGCACCAGCTGTCTTTATTGCGTGGTGCACTAAACGATGTGTCGAATGTATTTATTACTTGGTGCGTCTCACGTGAGTAATGTTTAAAGCTCGTTTAGAGCAAACGCCTAACAGTTGAGCGTGGGTGAGTCATCGACCGGCGACAGGACGGACGGACGGACGGACGGACGGACGGACGGACGGACGGACGGACGGACGGACGGACGGACGGACGGACGGACGGACGGACGGACGGACGGACGGAACTTTCTTGCTGTTCATTTGGCAGGTTCGTCGCAGTGCTACATTTTGATGGGCGTCTTCCCGTTATAGCTATTTCCCTTTATAGCTACTGTTTATTTATGTTTTATACCCCAGACTCGGCCATTTTGTGTCAGTTTCTTAGCAAATAAATAAAATAATTAAACTGCAGTTCATTATAAATGTTCATGTTGTAAATGTTTGTGTGTTAAATTACAGCTGCGCGCTGGAAGTAGCGACATTGCCGCTTTGTGAATCCGAGTCCCGTCCGCAGCTCCTCGCAACATTTCATCTACAGTTATTTAAAAGATGTTTGATATTAAAATATTTAGCTTTGCGACTTGACTAGAGACAGTGACAGTTCCGTTGTTTAAAAAGACCATCCATTAAATATTCACCTTTGAAGGTGAAACACCGGTTTTACTGGGTCATTGGTTGTTCTGTCAAATTCCTGTTTTATGATAATACATGTATTACAACAAAGCAGAATGAAACACGGCGTATAGCACTGTCAATGACTTGTAGAACCTAGATAAAGTTCCCCTGTAGTTCCAACGGACCCACTAGGGTGATCATAAAAAAACAACCATCAGCCGACGAGCACGCACTCTGACGACCGTCAGTGCAGGCGTTTCGCAATATTTCACCAAGCGACAATACGGAATGAGAAAAAACAACCATAAAACGGTTGTTTTATTTTTGTGGCCATCCAAAATGGCAGTATAAATGTCTGGTCGTATAAAAAGAACATAAAATGGGTTAAATTATCGCCTGGTGTTTGCGAGCCAGTTCATTGTGTGTTGTACTAAGGAAAAGTACATTTAGCCGTAGTAACCTTTGAGTGGTTACGATACGCTGTGTCATCGTGAACTTCGTTAGGATGCGGTGCCACCCCGTCTTGTGTGACACCGTGACAGTCAGTCAGGGTGCACGTGTCACCACCGTCTTGTGACACCGTGACGGTCTGTCAGGGTGCGTGTGTCACCCCGTCTTGTGTGACATCGTGACGGTCTATCAGGGTGCATGTGTCACCCCGTCTTGTGTGACACCGTGGCGGTCTATGAGGGTTCGTGTGTCATCCCGTCTTGTGTGACACCATGACGGTCTATGAGGGTTGGTGTGTCACCCCGTCTTATGTGACACCGTGACGGTCTATGGGGGTTCGTGTGTCACCCCGTTGTGTGACATCGTGACGGTCAGTCTGGGTGCGTGTGTCACCCTGTCTTGTGTGACACCGTGACGGTCTATGAGGGTTCATGTGTCACCACGTCTTGAGTGACAGCATGACGGTCTGTCAAGGTGCGTGTGTCACCCCGTCTTGCGTGTCACCGTGACGGTTTGTGAGGATGCACGTGTTACCCCTTTTTAATTGTATGACACCGTGACGGTCTGTCAGGGTGCATGTGTTACCCTACCCCTCCGTCTTGTGACACCGCGAAGGACGACGCATTAGTAAAAGCAGTTCTCTGTGCAGCATCGAGCCCTCTCCGTGGATCTCAAACACGTCGCGATGGAACGACGACTGTCATGTTGGCGTTATGGATTACGGACGTTACACTAAGTGGGCATTTAGAGGAACATCACAACCGGACACTGTATCACGCAGACATTGCGAGGAACGGTCATTCGATAGAGTGATCATTACGGAAAATGGACGTTATTATTACATGTACAACAGAAAGAAAGGACAATGTCGTTTGGCTCAGAAACCGACATACTCAAATGTCAAACCACGATGCATAAAGAAGTCGACCTATTCGCACTAGGAACAACTTTATCTAACTTACAACGTGCGCCACTGTGGCGTGTGCCACTGCTCGGCCGGACTGTGGCCCACACCGCCGTACACGCGGCGTGGACCGAGGCCCAGTTTCCAGGGCGTGGCTACATATAGAGTATACATTAGTTTGATTCCTGCCAGACGCCGTCCGATGACGCATCCGTCATAAAGAGCAATCTGAAGACGGCGGCGTAAGTGGGGTAGTCCAACAAGGTGACGACGCCTTCACTCTTGAGCCTCAGTTCACTGAGGTGACAGTGACGTGTAGTTCACTCCGAGTGCCAGTTCACTGAGGTGACATTGACGTGTAGTTCACTCCGAGTGTCAGTTCACTGAGATGACAGTGACGTGTAGTTCACTCAAATGTATGATCCTTTACCGGGGATCATCATCTCAAGCGAGGAGTAGTAATTATTAGCAAAGCATTAGCTGAATTAGATGTACTTTGCCCGATTACTATTTAGTTAATACAGCGTCATATCTATCAATGTTCGCAGCACTGCACATAAAACAAAACACACACTGTATATAAAAAAATAACAAATATAAACTGTCGCTGCTTTAACATTAATTAAGTAATACAAATAAACTGTACATATAATTAAAATGCAAAAAACATATCACGTCAGTAGCAGTATGTGTTATAAGTATCATATATAATTATCAGAAATATACAGATTGCTGGTCATATCGTATGTTGCAAACGTAATCAACCTGGAGATCACATTTCTGCCAGTTTCAAACGAACTCCGCACGAAGGAAGGCCGCAATATTGCAGCCACCGTATTAACTATATTATATTCGAGTATCTTTCTACGATTGCAGAATACAGTTTCACCACAGGGCTGTCATTTTCTAATAGTTTATTTGTTGGGAAAGGCGCGAAGGCTGCCATGTTTACTGTTGTACGACGCGTTTGTTTGCACGCCCATTCGGCGTAGCGGCGCTAAATATAGAATGACGTCATGCAGATATGACGCGTTACTGCCTCAATGCTGGCGAGTGCTACGCTAAAAAATGCCAAATATACAATTGTAAATCACAGTTTTGAAATCGAAAAGGACAAGAAGTGTCTCACTTGTAACACTTGCCCAAATTACAATGACTATAATTACAATAACTATAATTACAATGACTATAATTACAATGGCTATAATTACAATGACTATAATTACAATGACTATAATTACAATGACTATAATTACAATGACTGTAATTACAATGACTATAATTACAATGACTGTAATAACAATGACTATAATTACAATGACTATAATTACAATCAAAAATATGTTACAATATGCAACATGCGTGAGTAAAACATACGATTTATATATTTTTAAATAATGAAATATGTACATGTTATTGATATCTTTATAAGTGAGGTCGACAACATGGTATTCGTATACTATTGATATACTGACCGATCTAAGTCATAGTATTCGCATATTGCTGATATCGTTCCTGGATGAGCAGCATCACTGTTATCATTAATATATCTACTGGTCAAAGCCATACCGCTCATAATATTTCCTGGTCGAAGCTAGAATGATTTATACATTTCTGTACTCGCCTGTTCGCACGGCGACGACAGACAGAAAAACGAGCTCCTTTTCTACATGTAACGACAGTAATTGGCTGAGTAATATAAACGACGTGTGACATTTCGCACTTCGAACTGTCTCGAATCAAGACTACCTATATATACCCAGTTACTGCACCGATAGTCTACTTAAAGTTCAAAACGGTCTCGGCCTAAAATGACTTATTCCAGGTCAGTGAATTACATAAATTGCGGCTCGCGCGGCCGCCCAACGCCACTTATAGAAATGGCGCTTTGATAGATCGGCTTGCCAAAAATGAAAAAAGTTGCTCGCTGAGAAATGTGAAACATTTAACGTGTCAGCAAGTTTGTAACTATCAACTGGTAGATGTCAATCAACTAGCATAGTAACACACGAATGCTAAAGTGTCACTTTTAGCGATTCGGGTGGCAAAGAATACCTTGTGAACTGTTTCTTCGCCATATATATATATATATATATATATATGAATAATTTTCATATATATATATATATATATATACATATATATATATATACATATACATATAATCATAGATAAAGTCCAAGTTTGAATAAACAACTGTGAGAAGAATTGCGGGAATAAAGAGAAAGGACAAGCGAAGAACGGCGGAGCTGAGAGGGAAAAAGAAGCTGGCGAGGAGCCGACAGACAGATATACATAATTATTCGGTGTCATTATACGATAAATATATACACTTGTGTTGATTATTCACACAGGTAATAGCGGAATCCGTTTTTTAGAATCTATTTTAGTTCTTGTCGTTCATTCAAATACGTAGGTAAATATACTAAACATGAATAACCAAGAAACCGGATGACCACTACATTCAAGGAGTAAATCTAATTGTTTTGTTATTAGTGGGTTTATAACACGTTCTTGCGCGGAGGGTGATTACGTTTAAATTGTCCAGTTTCAATTTGAAATGGTGCCTAGGGTTAGGGTGAATACATGGGGTAAGAGATACGTACATTGTAGGGTTAGGGTGAATACATAGAGTAAGCGAGACGTACCTTACAGGGCAGACAGACGAGCGCCCCGAAGAAGTTGCCGCTGGCCTTCTCCCCACACACCTGACATCGCTTGCCCAGGTTCACCGGACCGCACTTGTCCACCATCATCTGACTGGACACGCCGCTGACCGCCGCACCCGCGAAACCAAGCTGCATCATCTTCTCGCCAGGCGGGGCCACCATCAAGGACGGCATCGCTAGAGCGCCGCCACGCATGTATGACGTCATTGTCGATCTGCAACGAACAGACGGATGTGGTGCTCAGAAATATTCTAACAGACTATATACCACGTGTTGTCCGTCAGCCCGTAAACAGCTCGCATGGGCCACGCAGTGAAGCCCGTTATGCCAGTCATACCAGTTTAGTATTCATCATCAATAAAACTGTGATTCTGGCTACACGGCGACTAAGTGGAATGGATACATTACAAATCATATTACTGTCAGTATATTATACTTAAAAGTTGTGACAAACCACAGTTTATACTTGGATGAGTGTTGCCACTGAACTACCAATATCCCATCGGCTACACTTTGCCTGATGTAAACAAAACGGAGACAGGGACGAATGAGGAACTTCTATTTATTGACCATACATTATTTAATACTTTTCACATTTATTAAATAACAGTTACCAACTTTTAAATAAGTATCTTCGATAAACATCGTGGCGCCTCGGGTAGCGACTTCGACAGCACAGCAACACAACGTCAAGTTACTTCAAACTATATAGATCTATCGTGACCGACGATACGGGGAGCGCGCGTTGTCCAGCCTCGAGCAAACCGGCAAGAGGAACCAATGTTCGTTCACTCGGCCGAGTTGTTCGTTATCTACACCCGTGTTCGTGTCGCAATGGCACCCTGCGCGGTCAGAACTGAGACTGTGCGAACTTGCCCCACATTCTCGCTCGCTCGATCTCCCGATACTGGTTTCTTCGAAACATAATCAGTTCGGCCGTACGCAGAACTAGTCCTCACGACTACAATAGCCTCACCGCAGCTCAAAGCCACAAAACAGTGACGTATTTCTGCCCTACTAGTGACTACTCTTGTAGCATGCCTACATCGTCTACGTGTCCTACTAGTGACTACTCTTGTAGCATGCCTACATCGTCTACGTGTCCTACTAGTGACTACTCTTGTAGCATGCCTAAATCATCTACGTGTCCTACTAGTGACTACTCTTGTAGCATGCCTACATCATCTACGTGTCCTACTAGTGACTACTCTTGTAGCATGCCTACATCGTCTACGTGTCCTACTAGTGACTACTCTTGTAGCATGCCTACATCATCTACGAGTCCTATTAGTGACTACTCTTGTAGCATGCCTACATCGTCTACGTGTCCTATTAGTGACTACTCTTGTAGCATGCCTACATCGTCTACGTGTCCTACTAGTGACTACTCTTGTAGCATATCTACATGGTCTACGTGTCCTACTAGAGACTACTCTTGTAACATCCCTACATCGTCTACGTGTCCTACTAATGACTACTCTTGTAGCATTCCTACATCGTCTACGTGTCTCTGTCGTCCTCCCTCGCTATTTGTGGCATTCCGGTAGCCATCGTAACATCATGACGACAGGTACACCCGGCTTGCCTAACTTCGTGCACACTGTTCTTCGTCACGATGCAGTGAATATCCCAAACGTACACAACAAAGCGTTGTTTTGTGTTAATAAATAATAGCACATTATTTATTTAAATACACCATAGATTGAAATAAGCTAAAATGAACCATAATGCAGCGTGATAACGTTTATTTACCACTGCCAGTAGTCGTCAACTTCGTGATGCCAAGAGTGCTGGGTGCAGCATATTCTTGTAGCGAACCACCGAACAACGACAAACAAGCAAAGTCCACCCATGTGATGATTGCCCGGTAGCCTTCAGACCAGAAACAAACTAACCATGAAACTGGCGACGTTTTACATTCACTAACGTAAAGCGTAACATCGCAGTTTGATTAGCGATGAGAGAAGAAAGTGTGTGTGTGTGTGTGCGTGCGTGCGTGCGTGCGTGCGTGCGTGCGTATACACGTGCAGTAGCACTGTCAACATTATAACACTACGCACACAGAGCATCCAAGCAACTATTGCAATTATCGCCCGATGTTTACAAATTGAAACCCTTACGATACTGATGCGCTTCCCTATTCCATGACAGCAACTTACGGAGACGACAATGGGAGACTTGCCGAGTGACTTGGCGAGAGACTTGGCGAGATATGAGACCGACAAAGCCTGGAGAGACACACCTACTACCAGCAGCTCTTCAGCCGCGTGTCACTGGAATGGTCCAAGTTTTGCGTGTTGACTGATTTGTACGAGCCGCAGGAGCTATATTTAGCGAGCGAAAGCAATAACACCTCGAGTACGCTAAGGTCTCGTCTTTTAAAAATGGGTGGAGTTGCCGCCATCTTGAATGGAATAGGCGCATCGTCGGCGCCGCCCACAAAGCTGACGTCATCAGGATGCGATTGACGAGCCCCTTTGCCCCAGGAATCTTGGAGAGGCCGCCCACGCTAGTCAAGGAAATGTTACGTCGATAACGCTATCGAAATGTATCACTTTGGGCCGCCGCGGTTCGCTTCAGCCACAAACACTACACGCGCCCGGCATTACTTCACAGGAAGCCGCAAACGTAACAAGTCTCGTAGCATGTATGCCGACACAATGTTGTAAGACCACATGCGGTGTAAATTAATTAGTTTAAAAAACGTAAAATAAAAAAATCTTTACTAATACAAAATGAAATCATGTCTCGACGTCTGCTTGGAGTGAGTTTTTACGGTAACGTGAAAATGATTCAAGATTAGATAACTGTTAGCAAAAAGTCGTATATTAAATACCTACTTTGCAAACATATACTTAATCTTGAATTGTTTCTAACAGGTGAACGATTGTTTAAAGACTATTTGCCGCGTAAATAAATGTTGCATATTAACAATAATAAGCATTGTGAGCACTCTAACGAGTATAAATATACATGAACATTTTAAAAACGTTATCGTTAATTTCTTCACACGATATGCACAAAAGTGCACACATTATACACTATTTTATTTGTAGAGCAGTTTATCTTCACGTATCATGATTAACAAAATGTTTGCGAAATACGGAGTATTCGTAGTGTATTAAATATTCACAAAGGAAAAACTAATGTTAAATATGAAATATTTTAGCAAGTAAAAAATACACATTTGCCTCGTAAATCAAATGCTGCACCTTAACAATACAAAACGTTGTGTATAACCCAACAATTATAAATGTACAAAAACACGCTATTTAGTTTTTTGTCATACAATTTATCAGCTAGCTTTCAAAACTGAACGCACTATATTAGAACAGATTTATGTTAATATGGAAAAAATACAAGTAAAATGTTTGTGTAGTGTATTACATACTTACTTACGACACAAAAGGCAAACCTAACCTTTAATTATTTTAATACGTAAACGGAAAACTTTTAAACAGCTGTTTTGAAAAATTGCACGTTAACAATATAAAATTACACTTTATGGAATTTAAAAACCTACAATATTTAAGTGGTCAAAGAAAGCATAATAAAATAATTAAACGATATTAACGTAGTATTTTCTAACAACACACACATCATAATATATATATATATATATACATACATACACATTTATAATCGTTTTTCGTCAGTTACGTGAGTTTGTTTGAGTACGATTTGCGTCTGCGGGGAGGACTTGTGGCATTTCGGAAGCGCTCTGCCATTCATCTCAAGCACGTCGGTATGTCGGCTGACTTACGGCGTGGGCAGATGTGATATACCAACACCCTTTAGACTTTAGCTGTTATTAATGGGCTAACAACATAACACGACGTAACTAGCCGTTAATGGGTGCGTGGTCCAAATATCCACATGCCGTAGTTTATTTGCTAAAACATTTAACTATACATGGCATTGTAGTTACCAGTTTTAGTAATGGAGGTATCAAAGTAAAATATGTAATCAAATGTATAACGTAGGGCGGTTGTTACAATATTTCTTTCTCGGTATAATGTGCGACTTAACGTGCAATTATATATATTATATATATAAACAGTGCATATATATACAGTATATATATATATATATATATATTTATATATATATTTATATATATATATATATATATATATATAGAGGAGTATACATTTAAATACGTTTATATATATATATATATATATATATATAACATACTTAAATTTGTACTCCTGTAGTGTAAATTACGAATACGTATGTACATATATATATATATATATATAATTATACATATATATATATATATATGTACACATATATATACACACACACACACACACACATATATATATATATATATATGAACGTGTTTATATTAATGGTTTAATCTGCCTAGTATATTATTATATCATTTATTATTATAATATACATATATATATATTTTGTATATATATACATATACATACATACACACATATATATATATATATATATATAAAACGCGTATTGAATAAGATTTTGTTTCTATTAGTGGTGACGCATTGTTGTATGTGAGCGTTTCTTGAACTGTTCCGAGATTTACGTCAGATAATGGAATAAAATAGTGTTTAATGTACGCAGCTCTACGAACTGGTCCATTCCTACCTGCCAGGTAAATGACCCTGCTAGTTATTCACCTATTGATAAAATGGATCTAGAGTTCCGTCACTGATTTCGTTAGTTGGTACATGTACAATATCGCGGATGGTAACAAAACCTCTCACTACCGGGATCTTTCACCTCTTTATATTATGGAAAATATACGATAGACGAATATATTCTTAAGGTCAGTTTTACATAAGGACCGGCAGTTATTGGCAGATCAATAAATGTTCACGGATATATCGTTTTTACAAGATTATTGATTAGTCTATCAATGGCAGCTTGCCGCTATTTGTGACGGTACAAATATAGCACAATAGAGTGAAACACAATGAAGTATGACATTGTTAATTAAAAGTCATTTGAGATAGAACAATTCAGAGGATTACGGCTGTTTAACAAATCAAAATCATAACTCAATTAACCAATGCAATGTTGTGTGCATTCCCTTTAAAACATGTTAACCTGTTAGCCAGATATATATATATATATAATTTTTGAAACGAGCATATCATCTGTGAGTTATATCGGTGATAAACAAAGTCTAAACATGTCAATCAGGTTGCATTACACCACACTATTCACCGGATGAGTCATCAAGAACATATAACAAATAAACAGACAACCGCTAAATTGCAGATGATCGACTGTAATTGCCGTGTCACTAACGCCCAGTGCCACATACTCGACTGATTAAGGCTGATAACACACTACTTACGTCGCATTTCAGTCGTAAATCGTGCAGCAACAGTTCGTAAACAATAATTCGATTACACTAAACAGGCGTGACGCAACGAAGAAAGTAGTCGACGTCGACACGTAACGGGGAAGGATAACACGGGCCACTTAACGTCGGCTCGAGCTCTCTCCGTGCACCTTGCCTCAGACCGCCGCCTGTCACTCAACCACCCACAGAAACTAGGCTACGTCACGTGACATGGCCGCGCCAACCACTGCGTCATGACGGGCAAAAAGCGTCGATGAAAACCGATATGGCACAGCGACCGTCGATCGTACCATAACCCGCAGGAAACAAGGTCAGCGCCGCCCACGGTCAATAAACGCCAGTGCGCAAAGTTCGGCGTGGCGCGCGCGCCCTCTGGCGGCCGATTGTGTCGCGGCCGTGACCCTGCTTTGTGAGCGGCTGCTGGCCTCGTTATCGGATCTCGTAAGTCGCGTCACATCGCCAGATCAACGCGCTGATACTCATAGCGCAGGCACGCGAACAATCGCCGTCATTGTACGCTAGTTTCCAGGAAAACAGAGATACTAGCTGTCGTATATATACCACCTACCATCAACTTTTTATGGTTATGGATGATTAACGTCAGAACGATATTCGCAAAACCAGTTTGACTGAATGGACAAGTGATATTGATGCAACGAAGACTGCGTGTAGCGTCGTTGGTACGGGCCAATCGTGGACAGCCACTGGTCGGTGACGAACGAACGACGGTGAACGTACAAAATGATCAGCCAACGTACAAGGCACATGTAGCAGGCACAATGGGCCGTCGCCTACCTTTTTACATGTTTCTTTCATGTGTCTTATATAACCGTTGCGCAACAACATCTTAGCATAGACAACTATTACAGATAACTAAGCTTAGGTCTTTTATCTACCCCGCCCCCTTGACGAGATCCTAGCCACTGTCTCTAACGACCACGCAGACTGTATCGTTAATGGCAACATGACAGTCTGCCCAGCATGACAGTCTGCCCAGCGTCACAGTTCACCAACGGCAACATTGTCACGTGATGTACCGGAAGTGGACACACGCACGGGACGAGGACTCGCTGCTGAACCTGGGTATTAGAATCCTTCAAAATATCACTTTAAATGTTCTACCTTTTTGTTTCCAATTGGTAATTCGTGATAATTATATCGTTGGTATTAAGCTTTCAGCTGCACTCACTATAACAATTTCCTTAAAGAAAATTTGAAATAACGGCAAACATCCATTTGAACTAAATTTATTCTTTCAAAATAAATCAGAACAATTTATAACAATGAAATGATACAGGGCTACATATTTACGAATTAATAATCTACTACAAACACTGAACTAGCAATACGCCATTCAAGTTCATCGCATACCATGCGGAACATTTTGCTATAAGCGACACATAAGTTATTTATGAATATTCTGTCGTTCCCACCATAGATAACTAACCAATATTTATGAATGGCCGACCGTTCTGACTAAAGAGTCGTAGAGAATACGAAATTAACTCGAGTATGAAGGCTGGCGGCATTGCCTCTACAAGTATGAAGGCTGGCGGCATTGCCTCTACAAGTATGAAGGCTGGCGGCATTGCCTCTACAAGTGCACTGGTGTTGATGCATCGTTGTGGGGTAATGTTACAATGGATGTGGATGTCCACTTTCGCAACACGTTTTACATATAAATAAACGTTTCTACGGTGTGTAACAGAGTAAACCCACTCCAACTGTTCAACACCACCATCCAATCAGCCGATCACACGGGAGGAGGGAAGTTAACGATAGTAGCACCCTCACGAAACTAGGGCACTTCACGTTAATACACACTGAATACAAAATGTGCGAAAATGCACATCTTTTACCCGTTCACTATAAATATAAAGTGTTATGAAGTATTTCAATTACGCTACGGATAAGTTGCGGACTTTTTATATCAGCCACCTTTTTTATCAGCCACCTTTTTTATATCTGCCACCTTTTTAATATCAGTCACCTTTTTTATATCAGCCACCTTTTTATATCAGCTACCTTTCGTTGTATTAGATAGAGTATAACGAAGATATTTAGTGGTTAAAACCGCTTCCTCGTCTTCCTCAACTGGTTCAGTCGACCGTCCACTGCGTCCTTTGATGTCAATACGTGTAGTGTGTGAACGTAGCCGCAGTCGGTCGAATTACAAAACCGCTTGTTTTTGTTTAATTTGTCGAAATAATTGATTTTTTATAATCGTTTAATTATTAATTAATGTTTGGGAAAACATTAAGAAAATTATAATTTGTATGGCGATTTCACCAAAGCTATACTAAAAAGGACTGCACAAGCGAGCTGGCGTATTGTACTGGTTACTAGGTAGGCTGACTTATTGTAGTGGTTACTAGGTAAGCTGGCGTACTGTAGTTGTTACTAGGTAGGCTGACTTACTGTAGTGATTACTGGGTAGACCGACTTATTGAAGTGGTTACTAGGTAGGCCGACTTATTGTAGTGGTTACTAGGTAGGCTGACATAGTGTAGTGGTCATTAGATAGGCTGACTTGGTATAATATAATAAATCATCATTAATTGAGAACAATTTACCAAACACAGCTCGTCGACATGGTAGCCCTATATGTAAATACTATACCACTGATCAGATGCGTAATGCAATTGTTGTTTGAAGTGAATTTGTAACAGGAAAGTGGCATTCGTACCAACGTACGCGATGTTAATTTCAGCCTAATTCACTGTTTGTGAACCGACGGCCTTAAGGCATAACCCGACCTAACCGATCAGATTACCAGTAGGCAACGTCTTATGTAACGACTGCGCTTTGAGGCGATCGTTTGATAAAGTTTACGACGTGAGCCAGTAAAAAATGTTTCCAGTGCAAATAAGGCAGAGCATTTGCCTCGCATATTTTAAAACACATTAGGTGCCTATGTTAAGAAAAATCATGATATGGTAATAGTAATATATTTTGTATGAATATTATTTCTAACTAACATGGATGTTGTAGAGATTAGTAGTGTCTATTATTATAAATAAATATATATATATATATATCATTGTACATAAAACTATCACGAAGTCCATAAAGCAGTCGTCCAGCCAGTGAGAATCGTTGTAGTAGTTAACCTACATTCCTTGTAGTGTGTTAGATATTGTTATGTTACACTTGACGTTATTTGATAGTAATCTTGAAGATGAAAATATCGTAGCTAAAATAGGAAACGGATCATCGTCGAAGCGGGAGTGTTATTTTTAAAGAATGCACGCACGCTGACATCAACCTGTCATGGCAGCCCGCTGTTTTTGTTACCTTGACATTGAGTTTGCCGCATGCGCACTCGGCCCCCGTGACGTGTCTGCACGCGACGAGTGCCCGGCGAGCAAACATGCATTTTTAATGATTCGGCGGTTCTCAAGGTCTCCGGGCAGCCTCGATCTAGGACTGGACGCGGGGTTGGCGGCCACAGCAAGAACTGAGTTTCTATCAGTCCTCAGTTAAAGTATGTTTTAATTACCGATGCTCTTGATTTTATGTTAACCACTCCACTAAGAGGTCAGACACATGCTTGGTAAAAGCTGGGTTCGACACGTGAAATGAATCTTGTCAGGTGACTACAAAATTATGTTATTGACGTTCGTGAACACGTATCTCAATAGACAGTTTATTGTATTTGCTGCGTTATGAACACTTTAATAATAATAACTATTCTACAGAGCGCAGTTTTCTATTGTTAGTCATTAACTTATTATTAATCACACTGGTTTATCACTGAAAAAACTAAACTGACCAATAATGGCTGTGATTGACGTGAATGGCTGCCTCGGAAGCATTTCACAAAAAGGCACATTTTTGTTTAAATCAAGACTGGCAAAAATAGTTCTGACTAAGGGCTTGTTGTCAGGTCATGACACCATTATTTTAAGACCATGACACTATTATTGTCAGGTCATGACACTATTATTGTCAGGTCGTGGCACCATTATTGTTAGGTCATTACACCATTATTTTCAGATCATGACACTATTATTGGCAGGTCGTGACACTATTATTGTCAGGTCATGACACCATTATTTTCAGATCATGACACTATTATTGTCATGTCATGATACTATTATTGTTAGGTCATGACACTATTATTGTCAGGTCATGACACTATTATTGTCAGGTCATGACACCATTATTTTCAGATCATGACACTATTACGAAAGGGGGTGGTGTATTCTGACTTGGATCTCCATGCATTTGGCTCCAAACTACAGCGCGTTTTTATGTCTACATCGAATTCTTCAACAACAGTTCAACGTTATTACGTCAGGTTTATCACTTAAGTATATAATGTACGTCAGGTTTATGCCTCAAACATATAATGTATGATGTTGTTGATTCGCCACGTTCTAGTGGTTATTTCAGGATTTTATACGACATAGAACAGAGGCGTACGGTGTATATAAATAGCAGGATTAAATACCAGCTGAACAAGTAATATCCATGCTTTACTAAATGTTATTACTCAAACTGTTTTGCATTCTGTGGTATCAGGTCGACTTTACGAGGCCGCTATTTCTAGAACGTTTTCAAAAGTTGTGTTAGTTGTGTTAGTGTTAGTTGTGTTAGTGTTAGTTGTGTTAGTGTTAGTTTGCTACTGCAACACGTGACCCTTGCTTACGTGCCCCTGGCTCACTCGTTGTTATCACACGTGAACATGTCTACTGTTGAGAAACTCGTGTCAAAAAGCTATACTTTAGAGTGGCCCTAAAATGTCTAAATAATGTTCTAAAATAACACTTTTATGCCTTCCAGTGAATATCCGCAGTGTTTCTGTAACTCTTCTTTGGCTAGAAACACCCGCAGTGTCTTTGTTACTGTTCTTTAGCCAGGAACACCCGCATTGTCTTTGTTCCTTGGCTAGGAACAGCCGCAGTGAACATCCGCAGTGTCTTTGTAACTGTTCCTTGGCTAGGAACACCCGCAGTGTCTTTGTTCCTTGCCCAGGAACACCCGCAGTGTCTTTATAACTGTTCCTTGGCCAGGGACACCTCCAGTGTCGTCTGTGTTCTTTGGCCTTGTTCGAAATACTTACCTAGTTTTCATAAATGCTTTGAAGCTGGCTACGGTCCAGCGCACGTCGTCAACGTTGATATAACTGCGTTGACACAGAGTCGGCCCTCTCCAGGCCTCCGTCTGTCTGTACAATGCACGCACCGACGAGTCCCTCTCGTCCTCGAGTACACAGCCGTCTTCGCTACAGTCGATGGTATACACACAGGTCTACCTGTCGCTCTCGCTGTCATGTTTTGTTTACATATATTACATTATATTATATATATATATATATATATACAATATATAATGCAATGACAGCAAGAGCGACAGGTAGACCTGTATATATATATATATATAATATAATATATGTAAACAAAACATGACAGCGAGAGCGACAGGTAGACGTGTATATATATATATATATACATATGTATATATATGTATATATATATATACGCTATAATAGCTACCGATGTAAAGGGTGGCTGTGGACAGTCGCTACTCTTTCTACACCAGATGGTCACAGGGACGGTTCTAAGCGTGTTGTGCACAATTACAGGTGTAAGCAAAGTAAATAAAACAAATATGTAAATTAATATATGCACGGTGTGTAGCCAAATCTCTCATTTCCGTTACGATTTTTAATGGCATATTTATTTTTCAAATAAGTGTAGTGAAGTGTAGTGTGTGCACAGTCATTGCTACTTAATATTGCCTACCAAAGAGAAAAGACATTTAATAAATTAACAAATATACACACGTTTTCGCATATTGTCAGGGTAATCCATAACGCCGTGGCATAAATCAATGCAACACAATCACACAAATATGGCTCCGTGCAGGAAATGGGAACGGATGTGTACAAGATAAGATGGGGGGGGGGGGGTACTGTTCTAGGTACTAACATAAAACAAAAAGATTTACGAGAAACAGTTAGTGTTGGTCTGGAAGTGTCAGAGCAATGCGGGAACGTCGCTTCGAAGGAAAATCATGAGAAATGTAACGTATTAGGAAAAAACAATCATATCATTTTATAACGCAATAGTTGGGCCTCATAAAAAAATAATATATACCAGCGAGGAGACCATATCATAAGGACATAGACATGCTACAAAGAGTACACATAAGAGACACTACAATTATTCCAGAACTGAGAGACCATAGTTACGAAATACGCCTAAAAGAAAGTGGTTTAACAACGCTAGAGACCGGAAGATTAAAGGGCCCAGAGTACAAGTCGACGGTAGCGGTTAATCTCGACGGAAAGTGGTAGAATAAAAACCGCTCTAATTTGAATAACACCGTGTCAGGCTCACATACGGCGGTAATAACACCGTGTCAGGATCACATACAGCGGTAATAACACCGTGTCAGGCTCACATACGGCGGTAATAACACCGGGTCAGGCACACATACGGCAGTAATAACACCGGGTCAAGCACACATACGGTGGTAATAACATCAGGTTAGGCTCACATACGGCGGTAATAACACCGGGTCAAGCACACATACGGCGGTAATAACAACGGGTCAGGCACACATACGGCGTTAATAACCCCGGGTCAGGCATACATACGGCGGTAATAACACCGAGTCAGACACACATACGGGGGTAATAACACCGGGTCAGGCACACATACGGCGGTAATAACACCGGGTCAGGCACACATACGGCGGTAATAACACCGGGTCAAGCACACACACACGGCGGTAATAACACCGAGTCAGGCACACATACGGCGGTAATAACACCGGGTCAAGCACACACACGGCGGTAATAACACCGGGTCAAGCAGACACACGGCGGTAATCCGCTGACCATAAAACTGCTCGACGGTAAGCCGTCGAGTTTCGAAGCAAAAGCGATTTTTCCCAACATTACCGCGCAGATATTTACTCTTTAACCAACCAGCGTTGTTGTTTTGGTGTGACGTCAAATTGCACAAACACAAGGACAGCGATGTCAACGAACACTTTAAATTGCAGAACCATCGTTTTCAATTTTCAGTTACTATTTCCCTAATTTAATTTTCAAGAAAGCTAAGCTAATTCCATTAATTTATTATTATAATTATTATTATTTTGTTGTTGTTCTTATTATTGTGGTTAACGAACAGCATTCATATTTTGTAGAGGAAAAAAAAAAAAGATTCCAAAATTGTATTCCAAAATAACAAAATATGGTCAGTACATGGACGCTAGGTGAAAGTAGGCCGAGTGAATTAGAGGCGTTTCTCTTGACGGCATGTTTATGGCGTCCACAAATTGTTTATGTGGTTAAGAACGTGTCACAATGGGTGTATAGCATCGAGGATTACCGCGCTATTTGTACTGGTATCGCGCGGAATTCCGCTTTCAGTATAGGTTTACCGTTACAGCCGGCATGTGCCCTAGATAGTGCGTTTAGGGCAGACCAGATAGAAATGATTAGGAAAGTGAATTGTTCTAAAAATATTGATAAAAGTACCGTTTCTCAGTTAAGACAGATAAAATGGGTGCTTGTGTTGGTGCTAGTAGTAACGTGAATATGTTTTAAAACAAAATTGACATATACCTCAGACGAGGCGGACACACATAGGTTAGAAACCCAATATGCCAAAGGCTTCCTTGTCCACTTGCCGTCCAGAGTGAATTCTCTGGAAGGCAATATATATATATATATATATGTATATATATATATATATATATATCCATAGTAGCTAGCACGTAGTTTCAGTGTGGTCATCTATGACGAGTGTAGCGGTTGAGCATTATACGCACACACTAATGTATATACTCTATGATGAATGTAGCGGTTGAGCATTATACGCACACACTAATATATATACTCTATGACGAGTGTAGCGGTTGAGCATTATACACACACACTAATATATACAATATAAGTCTTTATTTCTCTTATACCACTAGTTTATGTACTTTACGATAGTATCGTCATCTTGTGTTTCACCGCATGTCTATTTTACTCGTTGGTTATAGTTATTAGAACATAAAACGCATCTTAATAAAAGTAATCATACTACAATGAATGAATTATTATATTCCTTTATGTATAGGCTTATATATGGCCAGTTGAAAGAACCATTAAGTCACTGTTTCCCTACGTCATAACAACTGTTACGTGCGTGACCTCCCAACACGTCTACACATGACGTGTATTATATTACAAGGGCGACGTGACATCTGCTAAATCAGTCTTTCCCGCCTGTTGTTCTCCATTAAATAACTTTGCTCTATGTATCTGTAGCACAAAAACCATTGCACCAAGAACTTCAAAACACACGACTAAATGTCCGGCAGCAGCTCCTGGTCCATTTCAGTGGCTTAACGGACCTTGTTACTAGGTAAAAGTCGAGTGGTGATAGGTCAATTAAAGCATAATTAGTATCGGTCCATTCCGTCGGTCTGATAGCGCGACAGAGAGACAGACACATCAACAAGACAGACGGACAGACAACGTCGTTGTCGAGAAGTGTGCCTGTCGTCGAAGCAGGGCGCGGTGAGTGATGGTGTACTTCGTACGAACCAAGTGCCATCAAAAGTCGCCGCCCTCACCCGGGTCGGCGCGGGTCAGCACGAGTCAGCACGGGTCAGCACGGGTCAGCACGGGTCACCCCAATCGATATTCACACTTGTCACAGTAGAATATAGCAGAAACAAAACCGACAACTTCAGCGCCGTAGCTTCATTTGTCACTTGCTCTGTTTGTTTGTAATATGTGTAGAACAGTGTGCCCCTTGTCATGCGCACTACCGACTGCCTCAAAATGTTCAAGAAGCAACTGAAGACACTTTTTTCAAACGTACTTTATCATTTTAAATTAAACATTTTATAATCTACCTTTAAGTTTTATTATTTATTATTATTCGTTCTCAACTTGTCATTTTAACTAGTTTTAATTATTTTCATTATTACTATCCTTATCTCTTGATTATTTATATATATTTTACTTTTTTAATAATCATAATGGCTACATTACATAGACTGTAATCCGCCTCTGAATTGTAATAATTGCCAGATTTATGGCGCAGAGAAATGCTAATTATTATTATTAATAGTATTATTAATACAATAGACTGCATGTTTGACATTCTTACGAAATTCCGCCTGTTTTAACAACTGTGACATATATCTTTTAGTGACGTTGAGTTATCGTTGTGAAGTAGAATTGCACTTGAATGCTCATTCAAATGTTCAATACTAAATGCGCATTTAAATGTATTTTACCAAGCAATCACAAGGCCAAAATTAATTGTTTATAGAAATTGAGCACTTAAATTATTAAAGAAACCTTCTGCTGTCTCAAATCACACTGAAGACACGCATGTACACGCATACTGATGCATTGCTCAAAAAGAGTATTTTAAAGCGACTGACTTTTTAAGATGAATGTTACCTTAACAATTATTATAATATTAATTTTCCCGTTGACGTTTATTTTAATTTAATTTGTTGGGTAAACTAATTGTATTTATGTTTTACTTTAGATTGTATATAAATTAATGTATTATATTTAGCGCAGTTACTGTTTTATCACACATGCAGTATCTACACAAAGTATAGGGACTTATCTACCATTTACGCATATCTTCCTGGAATACCAGGAAAAAAACTGAACGTTAACATTATTGTCATTTTCAATACAATCGGATTTTGTGCCGTTGATATTGAACAATGTTTAAAACAAATATATATGTGACTAATCAGCTTGTAATTAATAACAAATAATGAAAAATATTATAATTATTCTATTACTACTTTTACTACTACTACTACTACTACTACTACTACTTCTACTATTACTACTACTACTACTACTACTACTACTACTACTACAACTACTACTACTACTTTTAATTACTACTATCTTACAGTCATCATAAGTTTATTGCCTGCTGGTTTGCTGACGACGTGTGACATACAGTTTGAATTATGACTGAAATTACCATATTTTGGTCTTTGTACAGAATATTATTCTTTGATCACAGATCGGCAGACCGTGAGTGAGCTTGTACCATCATTAAGTTGGTGCTATCTAGTGGTAACTCTGAATGAATTCTATGTCAGTGCTTCTGCAGCGAGATAATCTTAGTCGTAATTGCAGTAAGCCGTCAATAAGCCAATAGTCGAGTGAGCTGACTGCACGCACACCCGCATCAGATACGTATGTAGTTGTCCCATTAGATATACCAACAATCAAACAATTGAGTTGTTAATGACATTAACAACAAACAAAATCTCAGAAAAACACAGACAGTTGAACAAACTGATTATAATGCACTGCATAGAATGAACAATTAAATCACAGGATAATGCATGCCACGGGAGATTCATAATTAATCACTGTCATAAAAGCCACCCATGATAAAATTTCGACATAATTAATTTTGCAAAAAACATTTTATACAATAATTTAACATAAATATACCAGAATAGGAATCATGTTGTCTTCTTCAAATGATAATATAATAATATTGTAACACATAATTAAAACAATTATAGGAGTTAATAATTAAACTATATTTTAACAAATATGACAATATAGTATTAAACATTGTTTTAAATATTATGTTTTTCATGCCATTCCGCTTATATAATTTATAATTTTGTCTGCAGTTGTTGTAATTATGAACATTATGATTTTGATGTAAAGCTCACCGTTCTTGATACCCTGGACATGTACTGTGTATGAATTTGTAATACAATTGTTCAATGTCGGTTCAGTGTGTGCATTTTATTTATTTATATATAATATATATATATATATATTATTATGTTGTCTTTTCATCCTATTTCAGTAGTATGTCGATATAAGCCAGAGCTGGGCACTGATTTTTTTTGTATATGAATTTATTAATTTGTCATTATTTGTTAATTAATATGCTAATTAATTAACCACTGATTAATTACGTAAGAATTGACACATATCGGTTTACACAGTAATATATATATATATATTTATATTAATATACATTATATATATATGTGTAATATTAGTACATACTATATTAGTAAATATCATATAATATATATATATATATATATATATATAGGCCCTATATATATATATATATATATTATAAACACGTACACACACATAAACATTCAAAAACACTCAACCAATAATCAACATATACATGACACATGTTCCCCAAAACCTATATATTTTACGCAATCCGGTCTTTTTGGGAGCATTTAAAACGGGCCGTGGCGCTTTGATGCCCTGCTGGGTGTTGTTCGCTGTGACAGCTCTATGACTATGTACACTGACTGCAACTGCAAGAATTATGATGGCGGAAATAATAGTCTAAGTCGCACATTTCCTGCTACGATGACACATTTTTGTATAACCCAACAGGCCATATTTCTAAGCGGCGCGGTACTATACGAATACTGGCTAAATAGATGGACCCAAGTTGATTGCCACTTATCGCAACTTCTGGAGCCGAAATGTCAGGGTCGATGAAAGCATCGAGGACCAAAGTTCCTAAGGTCGCTGTGCAAGTCAATCGTCACTCGCAACCATTCCAGCAATATGTCACCCTATCCGTTAGCGCTAACGGTACTAGCGCTAACGATACGCGAATGACATAACCTATAGCACAGGCATAGCCATGGCATAGGCATAGAGCCGTGTAGCTCGTAGACGTAGTTGGATATAGATACATTAGCGCAGCTAAGTCACTCCGTGTCCATAAGTGATAAGTCGTTGGCGCCAGTGAACACGGCAAGACTTCTGTCCTGAACGTGAAGTCCTAATAACACCAACTGTTCTGACTATACAACACTTGCAAGTTGGTAAATACGCGTTACGGGGCGGGGGGTTTCACCCCATGAGGTCAACGACCCCACGTCCAGCTTCCCGTGGTCCACCGCGACATGAGTCATGAATAACTCGCAACATTGGCATTGCGTAAGAAAGAGTAATGCAGGACTTACTGTGTCACGTCCCAAGACGTAGTTTTCTTGTCCCACGCCGCTTGCTGTGCTGTGCGTCTGTCGACGCCGTTGTCTCTACGAAGCCCTCGCTACGCTATCGTCTTAGCCCGTTCGCTGCGCCGTTCGACTGAGCGGAAGAAATCGACGCGAGCGACGGAACGAAATAATAAATGTGTCCTAGTTGGCGGCGAGTGCAGATCGGTGATCGTACCGCGCCTGGTGTGAGCCGATAAAACACCCGCCTCTTGCCGTCGCAGTGCGCCTGTCACACCATTAAATTATGAACGATACAGGACCCGCCTCGACGTGGCGACGGTCGGCACTTTCCATCGCCTCACCATAAACACGTGGGTAGGGGATGACGCGAACAAACAAACGCAATAAAAGCGCCAGTCGCTTTCTCGGAAGGACTGGCGTTATTGATGAGACAGGGCGTCTAAATGGGCGAAGCCGGTGACGCGGAAAACTTTAGCCCACATTTGAGACACCGCGGCGTGCGCGGCGCTCACGTCAACCAATGAGCGCGCTCGCGCGGCGCTATTTGCGGCGCTGTAGTACGCAGACACGACGACCTAGCTGTACTCAGCGTCTAGTACTCCGCCCCGCTTTTGCGCACCGCTGCCGCTGATAAATAAGCCTATTCTTTGCTTGACAAGGCCTCGCCGCGGCCTATCTGCACCGCCGCCTCATCGCCAGGGGGGCCCGCTCAGGTCACCAATCGCCGTGCGTCGCGAGGAGCCGGTCAGGCACACGACAAACCATCGCAAAGACATCAATCGGACCATGACTACAGGATTAATTAACGACTGAATGTGAATTAATTGTCGGCATAGATACATTTTAAATAGGAGTTTCAAATTGTTGTAACTGCTTGGTCAATCGTTTACATCTTATCTCTATATTTTTGACTAATTTGCAGGTCAGATATAGGTTAGTCGGAACAGAAATGCAAAACAACCCATTTAATTCCTCTTTAATGTTTCCCAGACGTGGGTGTGTACATAACGTAGCCCGGTCTATTGCACCACTGTCAAATAAAATGACAAATTATGTTATTGTTTCATCCGAATCTTTCCCGAGTAAATGAATTAACCATCATACAAACTGTCAACAGTTGAATGTATCAAATACAACATGTAACATCATATTTCTTATCTTCACAATCCATCTCGATTTAAAACCATCTTTATCGTGAGCCCGTCTTAGCAACTGATAAGGTATATGCCCCTGTCTGATAATGTTGATTGCTTCCCTTGGATTAGTCCTCCCCTCTTGCTCGGAAGAACGCGATGCCGAGACCCCATGTACAAGGGCTTAGTCCTCACTTTTGCTAAGGCAACCGCAAACTCATAAAGCAGAAGCGCTATATGGCACTCAGGACTGGCAAACTGCCAACATAGCTTACGTGAACCTGTCAACAAATACTGTTGTCGCTATTGTCGTCACGTAGGTGCTAATGAAACGAAGGTTAGACTGTCTATAATAGCCATGTTTCGTCGTGACATTTAACAACGAGACGTCACCACGTTTGTAAACATCATAACGTTACAAACCCACAGCCCCAGTTCGACCCTGGACGGAACGCGGTGTAAACGCACTCGTTCGTTGGGTGCGCAAATGTCACCAACAACCGGGCGCGCAAATTGTGTGGAACGGTAGAGTGAGCTGCAGCTGCAATATTCTGTATGTGTATATATAATATAACAAATAGGCCTAGGTTATGGTTAAGAGAGGACAGGAATGCGGTGGTGCACAAACAAACGAGAAATAGGAGAACAACACAGTTTAATGTTGTGGTTCGTTGCCTTTTATAATATATATATATATATATATATATATATATATATATATCCACACACATACGACTAAAACATTCTCCATAAAAGGGCACTTTCCCTAGCAAACAGGGCACCATTCTCCATAAAAGGGAAACTGCTGGGGACAAACGCCCACAATGTATCAAAACAGGGAGTCAATCTTGGAGGCAAATTCATTATCAAAAATTGAAAATTAGAAACTAAATGGACATGCTATTGAAGCAAAGCCCTTGAAAGGCACTTTCACGATTAAAATTAACAAATTATAATTTCCCATCAGTTGTAAAAACAACAATTCATTTGAGGCTGTGTTCCAAAAAAAACACGTTTGGTTAAAACACAATTACCGGAACAATATTGCAAACTTGCACGTTAACTTTGACAAAATATGTTTTACCTCGCAAGGAAAAAGGAGCTAGTTGAGTCCGTCACCTGAATTGACTATAAAGAAATGACAGTCTCAACTTACCACTGCTTGATAAAAACAAGTAAACTTTTTCACAAAATGGCACGCCCTGATAGGCAACGTTCCATTGCCAACAGAGCAAAGGATACCACAAAAGAAGAAGAACGCAAACAGGGCATTTCCACGGTAAAAGGACAACGTTTTCCAGACAGTGCAATGATACTTTCATTTTTTAGTTGTAAGAAGAATAACAGCATAGTGGATGATATGTCCCTGAAAAAAAGTTGGTCATGAAAGCGCGTGCGTGCGTGTGACTTGTGTGCGTGCATGCATAATACGCCCTTTTAACCGTTGACAGTGCCCTTTTGGGACATTATTCCCCAAGTGAGTATTCAATAAAAACGAATCCACCCATCCTCGCGCGCCAGGGGTCGCTGCTGCTAATGACGTCAGTGCCAGCCAGCAGTACCCCCTGGCTGATCGCTTTGCGAAACCCTGAATTTAAGCTCAGCTTATGAAATCGCTCACTAGATCAGTGGTTGGCGGCAGGTCAGATGGTCATAATAAAACTAATTTCAACCAACCGTGGCTCATGTTATATGCAATGTTTAGGAAGTAGAAGCAATTATTCGAAAACACAATACCGCTCAGCTGCTCGTGCTAAAGGGCGAACGGGTATATTGGGATTCCCAGAAGTCGTTTATCCGTCTTCAAATTGGGGCGGGTATTTTCGCTGTCCTCACGGGTGACGCAGTCGCGACTGGCGAAGTCAGTTACTAGTTCGACTCAGCTAACTTCCCCACTTCGCGTAGGGAATCTGCCAGGGCTAGTTTTGCATGACAAACAGCCCTGGCTTGCGAGGATGAATCCACTGGAACATACACGAGAAAAAAACAAGAGAAAGGATCGGTCCCTGTTTGGCGGTAAGCTGGGATGACATACTATCTGACTTTGAGTTTTTGTTTAGTATACATGTACAATGGTCAGCAATCTTAACACTAGAGGTGACATCTTACGTTTTAGAAATACTAACAAAATCCGATGTCAGCTTTTCACAAATCAAGAAATTTATTGCACGGATCTTTTTATATTGATGGAAATTGTTACTGATGATAAGTTATTATAATGCGGTAATTGTTCTTGAATGTCATTCAGAACATTGTAACTGTTTTGTACTGCTACATTGAATTTCTCCTTGATCGCTGAATCTGATTTTAGTATATTCATGTCTAGTTTCAGGTTCCTTGTTGCTCTTTTCCTTTTCTTCAGTTTCAGTCGGAACTTGGCTCGCACTGGCACATGGTCGGAATCGCAGTCTGCCCCGGGAAAGGTCTTTGCCACCAGTAGGGCATTTCTAAATCTTTTACTGACCAGGATATAATCATTTTGGTTCCGTATATGGTCTCCTGGACTTTTCCAAGTCCAAAGTCTTCTTGGGTGTTGTTGGAACCAGATGTTTCCTACAATCATGTCATGAGATTTTGCCCACTCTATTAGTTTATCTCTTCTCTCATGTCTGCTCCCCAGGCCATATGGTCCAACTATGTCTTCGCGTCTTCCCTCACCAACTTTAGCATTAAAGTATCCCATAACTATTACAATCTCCTGTGATTTGCAATGTGATTTTGCTAATTCATTATAAAATGTCTCGTGCTCTTCATCAGATTTGTCTGCGGTTGGTGCATACACTTGTATGATGTTAATGTTAAATGGTTTGCTACTGATTTTCACCAAGAGGATGCGATCCGATATGGTCCAGTATCCTAGTAAGTATTTTGCTCTTTCTTCATCCAACAGAATTCCAACTCCTCTTTCATGTTTATCGCCTCCTGAGTAAATTATTGTGTTATTATCTGATGTCATCAATCCTGCTCTTGTCCATCTAACTTCACACATTCCCATTATATTTATCCTCAGTCTTGTCGCTTCTTGTTTGATGTTTTCTAGTTTTCCTTTCTGATATAGAGTTCTTACATTCTATGTAGCAATATTCAAAATCTTTCTGTTGCACACAGTAGCTGGATGACGAGCTGGCGTCAGCTGTCTCACATGACTATCCCTACCGAGCGAGGTGGTCCTGTCAGAACTGTCATAACAACCTTTCACGCTGTTAACGTTATCTTCTGTGGTTTTGTGGGTCATGATTGTCTTGGGAAAGATACAGCAGTGGTTTCCCATTGCCTTCTGCCGGTTTTTGATTTGGTTTACTCCAAAGAACAGTAGCTCGTACTGAGCTGTGGTCGCCGTCGTTGTCCATACAACTGGATCTTCCGCCGCCGGAACTGAGGGGACATGTTGTCCATCACATCCTCTGCTTTGCTATTTGCCCCATAGCTGGAACATGATTTGTGTGGGTCGGGACGTGTCCACACACTGGTGGGCCCTGCACCCTGCACATATCGGGCTCATGCTGCTCCGCCAAGGTTTTTCGTGGCTGGACCACTAGATCCCATGCATGTTAGGCCTGGAGCCGCAAGGTGTCCAGTTACCATATGGTGTCGCAAGGAGGCACTGCATGAGTCTTGATTGAGGAGAGGCTATATACCAGAAGGAAAGACTTACGCACTCGGCTTTCTTTTCACCCGGATAAGGCTATCTGGCGGCTGAAGCTGAAAGCGGGAGGTCTGAAGCAAGCTACCAACCCCTACACTACGCTACAGCACTAGGCGCATCACTCAACCCTTGTGACAGAGTCACACACCACACCGTTAGCATTATATGAGCGTAATAACGATGTAATTATGTCTAGAATGAACTAAGGTTATATTCAAATCTGATTAGAAAACTAAACGCTGAGGATCCCAAAACGTTTCGGCAGTTTCAAAAAAGGACGTCGTTTACGATTTCGCTGGTAGTCGCCATTTCTGAAATGACGTAACCGCTACGGATTTTCATTGGCCAGTTGATTTTTGCAGCTCAGCACGTAGCTTACGCGCGCCGCAGACGGTGAGACTTTGGCCTCACGAGGCGAAAAACATTAAACACGATAGATATTTTGCTCACCGCCTCGCGTGGGCATTGCTCACAATAAACGCAGCGCACACGAGAGCAATCTGCTGAGCCAACAGCCACGCGTAGCTGTTGGCTCAGCAGATAGCTCTCGTGTGCGCCGGCCTTAATGGATCGTTTTTACATTATCTTTAGTATTTTTGATACAACATCCTGTATTGTTTTCCAAGACCGTTTTTGTATTGACTAAAATGTGTACGCTAATGCTATTTTATGAATAGGTTTTCAAAATGTTGTCGTAAGTAGGTCAGTTAATTGGTAAAGAATGTTTGCAGCTTGTGGCTTGTCACGTTAGGGATATATTTTTTATAACGAGGGTATCCTTCGTTTTAATTGATCTAATTAAATATTGAGTTGTCCTTGTAGACATGTTATGTTTGTAATGATTAGTATTTATATTTTACAAGTATATTGTAAAACAAGGAAGTGTTTCTCACGTGTATCTCCTATAGGAGTCGGAACCGGGGGGGCTTAGGGTGCTGAGCCACCCAGTATTTTGGGTGAGGGTTGAAGATTCTTTAATCACCCCAATATTATGGCAACGTATCCCCAGCATCCACCACTTTCCGAGGACTAGATTTTAATATTATTTTATGCTTGTAAAATACCTTTCATTTTTCAAATATATTTTAATAGTTTGGAAGGGTCGTTCCTTGTTTTAAACGTTTGTCCGATTAAAGTATGGTAGATGATCTCAAAATAACCAGTTTGACAGCGACCGGTCTAAGTTGACTATTGACACTACATACAGCGATGATTCTTACATGTTGTTGATATTTTGGTGAGCGTCAAGAGTGGTGCAGTTGGAGGCTCCCGAAAACCCGACCCGCGAACAATTTATAAAAGTCTGCTTCACTCCGACTCGCGAGTTCACAAAGGGTAGCGTGTGCGAGGTCAGCGCAGAGCATGTAGCAGCCGTTGATGTATTACGCTCACGAATAAAGCTATTCCTACAGACCGATGGTCCTTTTATTTCCACCTGCACGCGACAAGAGTCGTTCTTTACGACTCTGTTTGTTTTAGCGTTCTGTGGCAGATCGTCAGTCACGAGTTCAATAACGCTAAACGAGGCCGACTCCGGCAACAAGCCGCGACGTGACTCGCGACCAACGCCTGCAGACGTGATGACTCAGTGGAGTTTAATGGGATTTTCATTTGACGACAGATTTACAAATTATTGCGACATATATATATATATATATATATATATATATATATAAACCAGGTACCTCGTTAATTGGGACCTAGATAATCCGGAAACGTCCGAGGGCAGGCATCATTTCAATGACGTAGGGATTACTGTATACCACGTTATAAAACAATTACATTTGTGGTGGAGCGCAGTAGCTCAGTGGATAGAGCATAGGACTCTTAATCGAGAGAACCCTGGTTCGAATCCTGTCTCTCCGTGTCGAACTTTGGGCAAGTTCGTTCACTCTACGTTACTTCAGTTCACTCAGCTGTATGAATGAGTGCCTGCCTATAGACAGTGGTGGGCATTTGTATACAATTAGTCTTCGCGCATTAATTGCAGCGTGACCGAATGGTTCCCAGAGAAGTCGAGATGGTGTTCGATTAAACAGGACTGCCTATAAGGACTGAATTCTGCGCTATATATGAAATTACCTTTTTTACATATAATTATTATTATATGTGCACGAATCTTTTGGTATACAATTATAATATCGCTTGGTTAAAACAAAATCCATACAAAACATGTTACTATTTTGAATTTTTATTTATCTGAATATATTCACAAATCGACGTGTCAATAAAAAATATACGCTTTGGCGGGTGACATTTAATAGGCCAAATATAAAAGTAACGATCACTTTAATGATAAGCCCTTGTTCCAAAGTTAGTGTTGACTCTAAGAACACAAAGTAGGTCAGAACAAGATGATCGAAACTGGATAGTTTTTTTTTACAGGAGTAAGCAGTGAATGCAAGTAAGATGGTTGCTTACTGGACAGTGCCTAGTAAGTAGTGGTACATATCTTAAATAGTATACGATATCGTGCAGTAAGCCAATGCAAAGACTTCAAAAGTGGTACAGAGCGAGAAAAACTAGATCTTGTCATTACTCTTGCAATACAATTTTGGACACGCTGAAGTTTTGTGATATCCTTGCTAGCGATATTATAAAGGAGGGAATTGCAATAGTCAAGTCTGCTGCTAACAAGCGCTGTTGCAATAGCCTTAGCAACAGAACATATCATATACCGGCGAATACGGCGAAGATCACGAATATGATTAAAAAAACAGCAGCGACACGTTTGAGATATGTGTTGTCGGAAATTGAAGTTACTATCAGAGACCACGCCTAGATTCCGCACCGCGGTTGCTGGCGTGATATACTGATTCAAAATACGCGTAGGGAAAAAACCATCCAGTTTACTACGCTGCATCGGAGTACCAATAATGATCAATTCAGTTTTATTTGCATTTAATTTAAATTTGCTGTCAGTCATCCAGTGGAATATATCTTTGAAGCAATCACTAAGTTGGTTAAGCGATTTGTTTGGATCCGGGGTAGCCAACGAAATGTAGATTTGAGTATCATCAGCATAAAGATGATGATCCAAGTTATGTCTTTGTATAACATAATTTAGTGGCATGGTGTAAAGAGTAAAAAGCAAAGGCCCAAGAACACAACCCTGGGGAACACAAAATAAAGTTGGTAGTGCAGTCGAAAAGCAGTTCCCAATCTTTATGGTTTGGTATCTATCAGTCAGGTATGAAGAAACTCAGCTTAGACCTCTGCCAGATATGTCGTACCAATTTAATAAGCGTTCGATGAGAATGTTGTGATCAATCGATCAGTCGTGTCAAAGCGGCAGAGAGATCTAGTAAGGTAAGTGCAGTCACTTTACCATTATTAAAGGGAATAAAAACACCAATTGGTTGAATTCATATTACATGTATATTAAATCCTGCTATCTATTTCCATGTCCACCAAGCCAACAAATTTAATTGTTTATGTTTTCACGAAGTAATATAAACCAAATAATTGTTATGCTATGATGCACTGTTTGTAAATATAAGACAATTGTAATAATTATTTATTCGCCACAAAAATGAAAATATGGTAATTATATATAACGATGTTTCTAAATTTTATTTATCCAGTCAAATATAATGTAATGGATATATAATTTATTAATTGTATTTATATAGTACGGTAATACAGTGTAATTATATCTGTGAAAACAAATTGTGATCTGTCTGGATAAATACAATTTAGAATCGATATAATTATTCTGAAAACGAGCCGAAGCTCAGCGAAAGCCGAAACCTGGTCGACTTGTAGGCCCATTCGCATTCAATGTTTTGAATAAAATTGGATTCATGTGGACAGGTAAGATAACTGCTTGTTCTTCTATGATGACTAGTGTTTGTATTACATTGCACAATAACTCATTCTGACGCTCGTTTCGACCCAAAAGCTATCCTTGTAAGCATGCTCTGAATGCATGGAAAGGGTCGGCCTGATGCGAGTGTATGTCGTATGTGACATCACGATACCACGTGATCGCCTAGCTCCTTAAATTTTAATTTTTCGCGGGAATCGCTACACAGACGGGTTTAAAAATCGAATTGATGCTGCAACTGTATTTTCTATATATTTTAGGTTCTCAAATGTTACATACAATGTTAAACTTTGTGTACACATCGGAAACGGATTTTAGCTAATGCCTTGTTTTTATTTCCTTTAATGTTCAAGTTAATGTCATTGTGAATCTTTAAGAGGACAGTCTCTGTTGAACGAAACTGTCTATATGCTGATTGTGACACATTAATTAAGACATTTGTGCTAATGTGAGACCTTAGACGACTTGCTACAACTTTTTCTCGTATTTTGGAAATAAAGCTGGGGTTAGAAATAGGTCTATAACTGTTTACGTCTTGCTTAGGCAGAGATGACTTCTTAAGAAGTGGTGTGACTTGGGCATATTAGAAATCATCAGTAAAAATCAGCCACAGCAGTGATGCATTTATAATATTTATTATAAGTCCAATTAATGTATCGAGACATGCTTTTAGCAGTATTGTTGGAAATGGATCAAGTTCACATGACTTATTTGGGGAGGACATCATTATTTTCCTAACTTCATCAACTGTTGCAGGTTCAAATAATACAAGTAGAGAATGTATTTGTGGAAAGTTCACATTGATATTTAAAGTATGACCTTGGAAAGCAAAACGAGTAATACTGATTTTATTCTTAAAGTGACTAGATAACGAGTCACATAGAGACTTAATTGATACATGATCAGGTAGCGATGGAGCAGGCCGTCTATGTAGAATGTTATTGATGCAGTTCATTAACCAAAGAAGGACAAACGAACTATATCTGAGATCGACAAATTAAGATAATTGAGGTATTTTGAGTATTCCTTTGATATATATATATATATATATATATATTAGATACATATATATATATATATTATATATATATATAAGGAATAATCAATATATATATATATATATACATATATTAGATATATAACATCACAGTCCCAGTCGTATACCTATAAATACGGTAGAATCAAGACGAACGTCATAGTTTTATCACGATCGTACCTAAGACAAAGAAGAGTATCGAAAGTATCTTTAAAGTTATATCGCCCGAAGGTTGGTATAAATGATGACGCTCGCAAGCAGTTATGCCGACAGAAGAAGAAGGCACATGATTTAATTTATGAAGCCACGACATTATGATAAACTGTAATGTTGAAAGAAATGCTCACAATATCGTTCCTTTGTAATGTGTTTATCGGAAATATGTCTGAGTCAGGCCCATTGTTAAATAAGAGAAAATTAGGTACGCAATGCTTAAACTAATACACGAGCTTCCTTCCTATGACCATTTAATGGGCTACCTTGCGATTACCAATCAGTGATCCACCTTGCGATCACTAATCAGTGATTCACCTTGCTATCACCAATCAGTGATCCGTCTTACGATAACTAATCAGTGATCCACCTTGCGATCACTAATCACTGATCCATTTTGTGATCACCAATCAGTGATCTACCTTGCTATCACCAATCAGTGATTCACCTTGCGATCACTAATCAGTGATCAACTTTGCGATCACTAACCAGTGATCCACTTTGCGATCGCTAATCAGTTGTACACTTTGTAATCACTGTTCCATATAGCAGCCATTAATTAGTGGTCCGTGTTATGCCCTAATCAATGGGCATCTTGTGATCATAAACTGTAATAAAGAAAAACGCGGAGAGCAATCATAAAGTTGTAATAAATAAAAATTTGCACGTAAACAGCCTACTTAAGCAGTCGTACTTAAACAGTTTTAGGTCCTACTTTAACAGCCGTACTTAAACAGAGAGCACACGCAGTACAGTTGGCGACGTGCGGCGAGCCGATTGGACGGAAATAACTGAATAAACTAGACGGTGCACGAAGGTAAACCGCTGGGTGCCGTCGACGACACCGGCTATTTTGGTTTCGAAATAAGTTATGTCGCGTCTCGTGAATAGATATGACGGTGTGAAGGGAGCATGCGCAACAGCTGTGACCAAACTGTGGCAGAGGTTTAGGCCAAATAGATGGTGTGCTAACTATAAAGAGACATGTCGTTCTATTTATAGTCGGAGATAAATACACAGTGATAACAGTCTTTGTTTCACAAAACTAAATGCTCCCACGTTAGTGATGTCACAGCAATTGATTCATAAAATGAATATATATATATATATAATAATGATCGCAATGTCTATAAATACACAGTGATATCAGTCTTTGTTTCACAAAACTAAATGCTCCCACGTTAGTGACGTCACAGCAATTGATTAATAAAATGAATATATATATACATATATATATATATATATATAAAATAATGATCGCAATGTCTACAAATAGTTGGCCCTTCTCTCTCGAATATCCAGCGCTGTGTTTATCAGAAGATGTCCCAAACTATAAAGTCTGCACGTCTCCCAGTCAAACGTCACTGCACCACTGCGCTCAGTTGTAACGCCAGATGTAAGGGTAAACTGGTGTTAAACTGGGTTAGGGTTAGGGTTAGGGTTAGTTGATACCAGTATAAAGGCCCTAGCACACATACCGGCGCTAACGGTAAATCTCGATGGAAAGCGGAATTCGGCGCTGTATTGTGTCAGTACACATAGCGCCGTAATCCATGACGGTATATGCCAATTGGTACACGTTCATACTCACACGAACAGTTTGAGGACGCTATAAAAATGCGGTCAAATAAAAAAACCGCTATTTCAGTCGGCCGACTTTCTACCAGTTCTATTGGTTATAATTTTATATTTTATTATTTTACAATACAACTTTTTATTCCGTCTACAAACTTTGAATAATGAACTATTTATTAAATACAATATTACAACAAAATAAATATAATTCATTTATTAAATTATCAACTATGCTAAAATAAATTTCGACCAATTTAAACTTTAAATATAAAACAAGGGATCTGCAATTTAAAATGTTCATGATTATCTCGGTATTTATGTGCAGTTAGACGTCACACCAAAGCGCCAGCGCTGATTGTTCAAAGACAAAATGTTACGGGCGGTAGTTTTGGGAATATCGCTTTTGTTTTCAAACTCGACGGCCTACTGTCGAGCAGTTTTACCGCTTAGCGGATTACCTTGCGCTTGAGCCTGTGTTATTTCAATTAGGGCGATTTTTATTCTACCGCATTTCGTCGAGGTTTATTGTTACCGTCGACTTGCGTATCCTAGGCCCTTAGTACGACGGCAAAGCGGCAAACCGCGAGCAGAGTCCAGTACACAGAGCGCGGTAATCTGCGACGAGCACATGCTAATTGGTCACATGAGCAGTTTGTGAACGCTATAAAATTTGATTTTTTTAAAAATTGGGATGGAACGGAACATAAAACAATTCTCGTCTCTCCACATCAAGGATTAGTTTCTGTGTCGACATCTTGGATGTTGTAAGGGCTGTCAACAGACGGCGCCACTAATTCAGTCGGACACGAATCCGTTACATCCATGTAACTATGTATTGTTGACATATTCTGTTATGTTGGAATAGCATTACAAAAACGGTGTTCCTCCTGTAAAGAATTGAATGCGGAGCTCCTAATTAAACATGTTATTCACTGGATTACTTAATTGTCATGATAATCAAATTAGGTATATATTAATTAACAAATATATAAAACAATGAATCTACAATTTTATTTTGTGGTTACATCGCTATATTGGAACGTGACACCAAAACAACAGCGCAGACAGGTCAAAGAATAAATTGACCGGGCGACAATTTTTGGAAAATCGCTTTTGTTTCGATTCTTAACGGTTTGCCGTCGAGCAGATTTTCTGTCGAGCGATTTAACGCCGTATGTGTATTAGGCCCTGTGTTTTTCAAATTAAAGCGATTTATTTTGCCGCTTGCGGTCGAGGTTTGCCGTTGCCGACGACATGTGTACTAGGCCCTTTACAACACTAATATTTTTTTTATTGTAATGTCTACTCTCTTCACAACTTGAAACAAAGAGGCATATGAGCTTGACATCTCATCCATTAATGGTATACACCAAATTAATATATTGTTTAATTATTTACGTTATTAGTATACTGTTCTGACTAGACAAATGGTAGACGTGCCTAGGTTGTACAGCTTATCAACTTTCATTTGCTATATTACACACTATGATCACTGCAAAATATGTCAACTTGTTTTTATGAATAAATTAATCTTGTTATGTTAATTAATTCCTCGTTCGTTTACTAAAACAGGACACAAGTATTGCTAATTTCAATGTTGGCGTAGAGAGGGGGATTGGCAGTAACTTTATATTATAACAAACATGAAGATATGGAAAGCTATGCACAATTTGCATGCGGAAGTGTCTCTAAGACTTTGTCCACAATTTATCAAAAACTAATAATATATGAGAAAGTATACTCACCATACTCGCTGCAAATCAAGTCAAGTTTCTTTGTAAAAGCGGAGAACGTTTTGATAGTTTGTCAATTGTTTTGATGTCGTGTTGGGACACCTTGTAGAAGAACAACCAACCGCAATAGCCACACAAGCATTCGCTAGGTGGCACGCATTTTTAGTGTTGGTAACGGAGTGGTAAAGAAATCTGGGGACACATGTATTTAGCCGTGTGCACCATACTTGCTGTTGTGTTAGTCTAGTGTGTTTTGTGCAATTAATCATGGAATTATGTGTGTAACTGCCAGTCTCCTAGGAAATATATTCTGCAGCAAACAAATAACATTTCTGTCAATGTGAAAAAGCTGAACCTCTGCTTGGGACAGGCGAAATTTCACTGAAACACCACCTATATATCTCTCTACAGTTCACAAACAGTCGAGGTGGAAAATGCTTTTATGGTTTCTTGGTTCACATTTTTTGTATTTATGTAAAGTAGCATCCTACATGCATCATCCATGAATTTGAGGAACCATAATATTGAAGGGATACCAAATTTACAAAGATTTAACGTAATTTGACTTTTACCCATATATTCCTAAAGGCAGCACAGGCAGACCGCTCCGTTATGAGAGAAAGGATATACAAAATAATGCTCTAAAAATCACCAATAATATTTTTTTGGTGCAAATAATTCTACGTATCATTATATTCCTGATTATACTACGTATACTACTAGTTCGAATTTTAAACTAAAACGTATTATCCAGGGTTTAGGTCTTGATTGGACTTTGTTAGAATGTCTGTTTGTCTCATGTAGGCCTATTGGCAAAGATAAGACAGTTGAGGATGGTAGTATAATATGTGGCCGTTAATGAGTAAATAAGGATAAGCGTGCATGTTATTATGGAACTACCGGGCAAGTCGACTTTCAACTGCAACTCTTATATTGAATTGAATGCGTTGTATTGACTAATTCATGGCCGTAGAATGCGATTACTCGCCGCCTACAATTAGTTAACGACGGTTGAGTCACCAAGGAGAATGCGACGAAGCGTGCGTGATACCCCACAACACACTGACGCAACGGGCAAGCCTTCAATAGTCAAAGTCAATATACATGGAATATTCATGGATTTTCCAGGGCCATTACGTGTTTGTAGCACTATACAAATGTGTATCCATCATGAGCGATATCCAAACAAACATGCGGTCTGAGTAGAGTAGACGGTGTAGCGAGAATAGTGGCGCCGCACAACGGGCAGAGCAAACGCGCTTCACGCACAGCCTTCGACAGCATCGCCATCTACCGGATAATATTACGAAACATTAGCTTTAAGAAGTTGCAATAAAAAGTAAAACAATGCACTCTAGGCAGGTTATGGCGTAAGACCACTTTTAGTGTCCGTCCACAGTGGCTATTTTGCAGAATGCACCAACATCAAAATCCGTCACCAGATTGGGACACAATTAATTGGTGTCAGGTTTGGGTGGATTTTTTTTCTGAACAATGAGGTATGCCATTTTCACGAATTTTCCTCACTAGGTTTCGTGCGCTGAGCAAGTTTAAAGATTATCCACAGGTACATTATCCACAGGTACCTAATCCACAGGTACATTATCCACAGGTACATTATCCATCCAAGAGAGGATACGTTATACTCGCCGTGTATGTAACATCTATTGCGATTTGACCCCAGATGTTCTTGTGGGAAAGCGAGGCTCAATAGGGCAAACGTACGTCGGTGGGCTGTGGCAGTTGTTCTATATATTTTGGAGTAGATATTTCGGGTTTCGTTATTTTTATTATACATCTACCATTTGTAATGCAATATTGCTAATAATGATAAATTGACAATAAGGGATACCGCTTAATTTCAGTGACATTAATCTTAACGGATCATTATAATTATACAAATAGTTAACACTCACACAACCAAAGTAGAGTAGGGTGGAGCAGACGTACAGTTTTATTGGGTAATTGACTCATGAGAAAATCGTTTAGATATATGATACGTTAGATACATTAACTAGTTCGATGTCTTAACTAAATATAATGTATTCATTTTTACATTCTTAACTTTTATATAACAGAAAAAAGTTACAGCAATTTTAGCGGAGGTCCCTGGGGCGGATTCACAGAAGGTAGTCTAGGTGGGGACAAAACCTCCAGTTGCACTCCCTCTTGAGGCTTGCCAACAAATTTTCACTGGCACCGGAACGAAATTAATATCGGGTGGGCTGTGCAAGAGCTTCAGCAGGACTCCGCTGTCAAATCATGACATCGGTAGAAGGTGGGAGGGGTGCTTTAGAAGATTTTTCACGGCAACGTTAAACATGTATGAAGCTCACCAACAACCTCCAACTGCATCACCCTGCCCCCGTAAGATAGGTGATATAGAATGAGCACAGCGCATTCATTGTGATAACGTACTCTTGCTTACTAATTGGCCTCCTTCGCTTGTAGATTCTGAAGTTTGACAAGTACGCTGGCTCGAGTGTCAGTAATTATTCAAATACATTATAGTCTAAGCTGTCGTCTGTCCCTCTATAAACCTCTCATGTTAGTGTAGACCACCATTTAGTTTAATATTTAGTTTAAAATCATTTCCCGTTTACTCGACAATTATTGAAGTGCAAACGTGCTTATATATACTCTAAATCTAAGTTAGCGACTAGTTCGACTGGCATCAGTTCTACGCAATTGTGCATTTGATTTGAAGCTAGACGCGAAAACAAATTAACGCCAAATTGCTAATTGACTTACACATTTTACAGTAGCTTCTCGGGGCAACTCGGTCGGAGTCAGACCCGTCAAACACAGATATAATCTATTCGTCAACTGTGAACCTTCTGGCGCCGGAACAAGATGCTGCCGAGACGTCGGCCACGGGGTATTTGGCAACAACAGAAGAGACAACAGGACGGTGCCAGAACCTGTTGACATTTTCCCTGTTTAATAATAATACGGAGTCTAATTACTTATTTACGTATTACTGGCTGTAAATCATTGCTTTGCATGGGTCGATCCAGACAGGGTAGTCTATACTTGGACCCCGAGGCTCGCCTAAAAACCCATATTAAAGCTTACAAAAAACCTCCAATAGCACCCCTTGAGGTTCGCCAAAACTACATTGAGTGACGCTTTCCGAAATCCTTCAATTGCACCTCCCCTTGAAGCTCACCAAAACCCACCTTTAGGCTCGCCAAAAAACCTACAGTACCACCCCTCTTCAGGTTCTCCAAAAACCTACTGTAGCACCCCATTTCAGGACTCAGGCTCTCCAAAATCCTACATTTGCACCCTTGTTCAAGCGCGGGCACATTCCAAAAGTCTAGCGGGCACGTGCCCATACGCCCCCATATTCGGTGGTTTATTGACTGGTGAAATGACGAACCGTACTTCACCTCTCCTGTATCAGGAAGGTTACCATATTTGGTGGTTTACTGACTGACAAAATGACCAACCGTACTTCACCTCTCCTGTATCATGAAGGTTACCATATTTGGTGGTTTACGTACTGATGTAGTCACGATCAACCAGTGTTACGTGTCGGTACATTTATTATGTTTGATGATACAATTCGTTATATATTTGGTATTTTACATGTTTCCTCTGTAGCAAATAAATCTAGTTATCTACATCTTTTTGTTACGCCTGTAGTTGTTCTGCTACGATGAGTTTAGCATATGTAAAACAAGCAGTATACAAATTAAATACAAATGTACGCTGGAGTGTTGAATAGAGCACTTTGATAGTTTTTGGTGCTCCTCGTCAGCCAATCAGCTACTTCAACCGTACTTCCGGTTTAGCCCTACTTTAACCCTACTTTGGGCCTAACCGTACTTTAATCCTACTTCCGGCTTAGCCTTACTTTAACGTCAACTTTGCTGGGTTTTTCTAATGTATCATGTTGTATGCGTTTTGAAAGTTTAAATAATATGTTTTTATACACCTGTAGAAGTTGTAGATGTTCTGCTAAGATGAGTTTAGTGAGTATGAAAGACAAGCAGTACACAAGTTAAATACGAATATATGCTGGAGTGTTGGATAGAGCGCTTTGGTACTTTTTGGCGCTCCTCGACAGCGAATCAGCGGCCTTGTAGCAAACATTATGACTTTTGATTGGTTGCTACTCTGGCTTCGCCCTACTTCCGATCTAGTCCTACTTAACCCTACTTCCGGTTTACCATACTTTAACCCTACTTCCGGTTTAGTCCTACTTTACCCCTACTTCCGGTCTAGCCCTATTTTAACCCTACTTCCAACTTAGCCCTACTTCCGGTTTAGCTGTACTGTAACGTCAACTTTGCTGTTTTTGTTAATGTATCGTCTTGTATCCGTGTTGAACGTTTGATTATTACGTACGTGTTCGTTGAATGCGTAAAGTCTGCTATATCGTGTGATGGTTCGTCTTGTATATCTGGTGTTTTATATTGCAAGTCTGTTGAGCGTTCGGATTTTTTTAGATGTTTTCTTTCGAACGTGGGAAGTTTGCTGTTTTACCTGATGTTTCGTTTGATGTGTTTGTTGAACGTTCGTACCCCGGGTAAGAACTGTCGTGTAGACATTGTTTTATGTGTTTTAGGTTTAGACTGTTATGATGGTGCATTTATGGAATTTTACTATTACTATACTAATGTTTTTTTAAACAAGTTAGTACTTTCATGTCTTTCATTTCATGTGACATTCTTTAAAAAAATGGGCGACATTCGTTAAACAAATGGGCAGTCGGTTTTTGTTTTAACTTACACACGTTTTATAATGTTTCTGATCTGTACATTTTACGCGTGCGCATATGTGTGTTGGGAGGGGGAGACAAGCGTAAAAAAGAGTATTGGATGTTCTAAGTTGATACGCCACAAATTCCCTGTACATTTAAAAAATGCTACTTGGCAATAAACCGTCTAGTACTATTTTCCATTCTGAGAATGAATAAATATGACGATGACTAGGTTACTCGATCATCTACCCTTGTGTGTGTGTGGGGGGGGGGGTGGATCAGTCAATATATATACTATATATTGGGACCCATGAACAGGCTGATCGGATCCCACAGTTTTAGGATCATGGATGCCTGATCACAAGTGACGTGCATTTTTTTTATCGAAAATTAGACAAGCAGCTACCAAAACCTGTTTTATAAACTTAGCGGACCCGTCAGTAATTATAAAATTTATGGATCCACTACATCGCGGTAAACTTGCCTAGGTCACAATCAAAATTATGCCACTTATGGTGCCAGAATTTCGGCAAAATATACGATGGAATGTACGAACGCTCCACGGGTTTGCCGTCCACTTTTAATGGGTTGACGGACCATTTGCTAGGCAACAGATCGCCTACGCCCTATCCCACTCGAACTTCGTCGAAGTAGATTCACGACCTCTCTATACTATACTATAGATTCTGTAAACGACACATACAATGGCCAGTTCACTTCACCGGAAAGGTCGGTCATCCAAATATAATTGTTGCTAGCCCACCGCAGTTGTACACGTGGCGTCTGTCACTCCCTAGTGCTGTTCGACGACCTCGATGCGCTTGGGTGAACAGTAGAGTATCGACGTTGTCAACTGTCGTTGTTATTGCGACGTACAATCTGCAGCCTGCAGGTCTTATTAGGTACGTGTCACATCCATAACATTTAATACCACCACAACAGTTAGGTGAGCAAACAGTAAATCAAGGTAGCAATAACACTGACGTATACCATTAACTACATAATGGTCGGAACTCATTTGTTAATCTCATGTTGCAGTCCAGCGAATGCTCGGCTGAGATCGTCGACGACGTAAGCGGCCATACATGTCAGACGTAAAGATGGCGGTTGGAGGTTCTGCCCGCGGTCAGATGCGTCCGCACAGTTCCAAGTCGCCGCCCTTCCTCCTCGTAGGATTATTCGTCGTAATAGCAATCCTCGGATTTAACTACTGGAATGCTTCGACGAAATATGCATTTTCGAGAAAACAAGTGATTCAGCTTTCGGATAAATATCAAGAGTTGAACCTGAAGAAACAAGGAATAGAAAAAAGGAACCTGGATCTTGTTGATGAGTTGAACGAACAAAAAACAGAGGTGATGAAATGTCTAGCCACGAAGAGTACCGACGCCACTAATTGTGAAAATCGAATTGTTCGCGAGAAAAACGATGTCATGGCTGAACTGTCAGCGATCAAAGCGGACGCTGACAACGAGAAGCAGCAATCGACTGACTGTCAAGATAGTCTTGTGAGTATACTCATCTGACTAGGCCTACTTCTGCAGTACTGGTTCGACTCGTGCTATCTAATGTTTTATGCAGTTTTAACAACACAAAACAGAACACATTCTTCTGATAACTATGTGCTAAATCTATACCAGTTCTGTCAAATTTATGCAAAGAAGCTGTTAGAAAAGTTGTTTTGAGTGAGAATATATAATATAGGCTTACAAAGTCCAAATTGGCATATCGTCATCACTGCTAAGCCTAAGAGTTGTCAGTCGCATAAGATTCAGACTGCACTACATGTGCCAAGTTTGACTTTGAGGCATCCGCCGTGTGACGCCATCAGTCGCTAGGGCACACTTTCAACTTGCATGCACAAATTCAAAAGGTCACGATTTAAAACACATAGAACTTTGTGTTTGCAAGAGTTGGAGAAATGTCAGCAACATCAGGCTATATTCTAATACAGCCTGATGTTGCAGACATTTCTCCAACTCCTGCGAACGCAAAGTTCTAAATGTTTTAAATTGTGACCTTTTGAATTTGCAAGAGATTATTTATTTCAATGAGAAAATACCTGACTGTCCAATGCCTTTAAAATATGCCATGACAGGCCTTTTTGCATGGTCACATTTTTGCCAGAACCATCCGTTCACGCAACCAGTTAAATGTGACCTGCTTGCGTTCGCGTGGGCCGAAGCAACCGTTTCTGTAACCAGTGTTGGCGGTGAAGTGGGCCGAATCAACCGTTTCTGTAACTGGTGTTGGCGGGCTTTATGGGCCGAGCCATTCGTCCTGCTTCTGTTTAGAAATCTGACTTATAGCAGATTTTTGTTACGTGGGCCGAACCATCTGTCGGTGTGGGCCGAAACATCTGGGCCGAACCATCCGTCTGTGTGGGCCGAACTCGTTGGGGGCCGAACCATCCGGGACCCTCCATGTGCGCATACATCCAATCCAGTCAAAATGTGCATAAATCTATATGATAAAATTGTGTGTTCTCTTGGTCTCTGTTGACCATATAACTTTGTTAGGGAAGGAAATGCTAAACATGAAATTTGTAGTCTGACACATGTTTGCAGTATTGTTGGTGTTAGTGACTTAGACGTATTTAAGTTCTAAATTGTATAATTATTTTACTAATTAATTATTGAATAACAGTATTTACAACATTGTTTTGCTGACAGCTGTGTTTGTTGTGGTTTGTTGCAGAAGCAGTGTAAGACAGGCTTGGATGCTGCCAAGGAGGCCACAGAAACTGCCAAAAGTACTGTTGAGATTCCTAAATTTATCTTACAGTTTCTGTCACTTTCCTTATGAAGAGTTGTCTGACAGATCATTGAACTATGAACCACTGTATGACAGATCATTGAACTATGAACCACTGTATGACAGATCTTTGAACGACTGTATGACAGATCATTGAACTATGAACAACTGTATGACAGATCATTGAACTATGAACCACTGTATGACAGATCATTGAACTGTGAACCACTGTATGACAGATCACTGAACTGTGAACCACTGTATGACAGATCATTGAACTGTGAACCACTGTATGACAGATCATTGAACTGTGAACCACTGTATGACAGATCACTGAACTGTGAACCACTGTATGACAGATCATTGAATTGATCCACTGTATGACTGACAGATCATTGAACTGTGAACCACTGTATGACAGATCATTGAACTGTGAACCACTGTCTGACAGATCATTGAACTATGAACCACTGTGTGACATCATTTCCTATAAACCATTCAATGTGTGACATATATGTCTATCCTATCTATGAATCACTGCATCGCATATACCACTGTCCTATGAACCATTGCATGGTAGATCATTGTTTTCTGAACCACTTAGTGACAGGTGATTGTCCTATGAACACTGGTTTATAGAAATGATGTGTTGATCATTTCAATAAACCATTGCATGATGACAAAACATTGTCCCATGAACCGCTGTGTGACAGATGATTGCTAAAAAGAGAGTTGCAGACTGCTGCTTGTATTTTCTAACATATATATATATATGGGCATTTCCATGAAAACAGGGAAAAAGGTCCTAACAATTTCTTTTAAATTTCCAAAGAATAGTATTTTTTATGGTGGGACATAACTTAAAATTGTTGGAGATAAACAATTTATAATGTTTGTACACTGCATTATGTGAAAATGTACCATTCAAACATTATGTACAGAATTCACAAAATTCACTCATCCAGCACATCAATAATTAGGTTTCCTTTGCAGCCCTAATGTCTAATTCAATCTGGGTTTGATTAATTCATACTTTAGGCCTTAGTCTCATGCATTTAAAAAATAAACATTGCAAGTCTGTTCAGTTTTTTTCGGGAAATGCTTCTAGACTTTAGTGGTGAAATTGATGTAACGCGAGTCACAAAATTGGGGACTTTTCATTTTACACAGTAACCCCTGGATGCTTGAGATTGCCAACTATAAATCTCTTCTTATAGGATGTACCTAACTAAATAATATTAACAACATCCATATCTAGTCTACACGGATTATGATATTGGGCACTGAATATGTGTAGCAGTAATGCCAGTCATATGTAACGCGAGTCATGCAAAATTGGGTAGCATAACGCGAGTCACAAAGCTTTTATGGCAGTGACTTGTCAATTCTTTTCTTTTTTCTATTAAAGTTGTGGATAAGTTAGTTGCAAGACTTCACACTGAGGCATTATTAGTTTTATTATATCCCATAATCATTGTTATTTTCTGTTGGTTGATGAAAAAACATGCTCATTAACAAAATGTTTTGATCCGACATCATCCATCATCAATCATAAATTTTGTGTAACAATTAATAGGTTATTTTTATTATTGATATTTTTAAGAATACCAATAATAAATTGTGAAAAAAACTGAGTGAAGCCACTCATCACCATAACGCACTGTTGCCATCTTCATTTTCTAAATGTGTAATTATTAATCACAAGTGAAGGCGTCAGAACTTACTTGGATTTATGAATCTAAGTAATACTATACATGGAGGTTAGACTGAATAATAATATTTGGTTGCAAATATTCTTGCAAAGGTATACGGTCATAATTTTTATGGGAAAGTGGACTAGTGTTTTTCAATTCTTGTTAATTACACATTTCTTGATTTAAACCACTATGTTCAAGTTCACATTACATTGTATGTGTAACACGAAAAGGTTAATGTATATTTTTAACTAAAGTTGTCTCCTTTCACCATTACATTGTCTTCACAACATAATACAAACAAAAAATCCATTTCCCTCAAGCTAAAGTGTGCCTGATCAGTTAATAAATGATAGCTGACTTCACATAACGCGAGTCAAGATAAAGCGAGTCACGCTGATTATGTAATATTTGTGTATGTTGTTGGTAAAATTTCAATTTACTAATTGTGTTTTTTTAAACTAAATATTTGTGATTCATTCACGGGGATTCGTTGGTTTCTGTCATTTATACTTTGAAGAGAAATTTGACGAACTAAGGAAGGTCATTGTGTTTTCCTTTTGTCGTAACGCGAGTCATTCTATAATTAGATGCAATTAAAACCATATTATGTAATCAAATTATTATTTGTTGATATCACTTAATGCACTATGCCAATTGGTTCCTATTCACAGAAGATAGAATTTTGAAATGGATTATTGCACATATGCCAAAATATAGTTTCTAAAATGGGCAAAATTGTAACGCGAGTCACGGTGGAAATGACCATATATATATATATATATATATGTTATAATATATATATAATTAATACACATTGTACTTGTAGTCATATTTCTATGTTTAGTCTACATAGATAATTTGGATGATATTTGATCTAACAACCTACCATGCTGGGCTGCGTAATGATATTGGTCTTACATGTTTGCCTTTAGAATGCACTGTATTTGCTGTAGGTGAAATGAACACGCAATGTGAGCAGAAAGTGAAGAAAGCTGTTCAAGATGTCGATGTTGAGAGGTAAACATATACCATATTTGACCGCACTATCGCCCATGGGCGATTAGGTTGAGATATTCTTTATATATATATAAGTGGGCATTGGCAGTTATGCAGACATGGCCGGTAACGCAGATTCACATTATTGCCCCCCCATGCAAAAATGATCCAAGCAACATAAACTTAAAGCGGGTGTATAATATTTTCAACTGATCTAACACTAAGAGAGAGCATATTCCAGACAGTTGGTGGACATGTTTTGGGGAGTTAAATTATTTTATTAATTACAGTTATCAAAGTCCATTTATAGCAAGTTGAATATGATGAAAATTTGCTGTTGATGGTAAGTTTTCACCACTGCTGCTGGCCACTGTGGAATACATAATTACAACCTAATCTAAGGTTTCTTGTGGAAACAAGCTACTTTTTAGTCCTTTGGCCAAAGGGACTATTGCCATCACTCTGCGTCCGCCGTTAGCTGCCATATCTCAGAAACCGTTCAGCAACTTTTTCTCTAATTTTGCATAGACATATCTTAGGGCACTGCCACTATGCACGAGAAATCTGTATTTGATTGAATAAGTTTAAGGGCTCCCTAGGGCCTCCAAGGACCCCAAAACTGGTAAAAATGTAACATTTGGCCTATTTTTTCAAAAACTGTTCAGCAACTTTTTTTCTAATTTTGCATAGATGTATCTAAGGGTGCTGCCACTATATACAAGAAATCTGTATTTGATTGAATCATTCTAAGGGCACCTAAGGGGCCCCCAAAGTGCAAAAGGTTTACATTATCTAGTGATGTGGTTTTGAGAAGTGCCCTTGAGACCACCCCCAACAGTTGATGTTGTGTAATGTTCCAGAAAGTCAAAAGCTGTGACTAATCTCTACAGCCTGGGCCATTGAGACCTTGACTAATCTTTAATTGGTCACAGTGCCCAGGCAGAGTAGACACACTTGACCCCTGTTAGACTGAACAGTTGCCTAACTTTTTATCTTCAAAACTAATGATTTTCAATAATTGCAAGTTGTGTTTATTTTAATGTTCATTTAATTATTATAAAATGGTGTGACTGTGGTGTCTATTGGTTAAAAATGTATTGTCTGTAGAAACCTGTACGTGACAAACATAGAAAATTAATATTCTGTCACCTGTAGGTGACAAACATAGAAAATTAATATTCTGGACAACTATAGAGTGAAATATCCTACACTTGATTGATATCAAATGCATTCTACTGTTCTGTTTACGCTTGCCATGCCTTGTGTAGACATGGTACTGTGTAACTTAATTGTATCAATATAGACTAATAATTACAGATTCACAATATAGTTGACACCTGAAACAACCAAATGTCAACCATTAGAAGAGTTGACATAGTTTCGCTATACACAAGCAAGAAATCTGTATTTGATTGAATCATTCTAGTGTCATCAGCATATAGTAGAACATACATTTTCTACATCATCATCCCTAAGGTTGTTGTAAATTTTACCAGCTGCCATGTCAAGTCCGTTATAATTGTAACTAACAGTGTTCAAAATGATTCAGGTAAATAGCAAATAACAAAGGACACAAGTTTTCTCCTTGCCATACCTCTACATCACATGAGAAGAAGGCTGACACAGCCTGGCCCTGATTTATACATGATTTAGCATTTCTGTATAAGTTGTATACAACTTTCAACACAATACCATTAATACCGCATGAAATTATCTTAGACCACAGGGAGGACCGGTCTACTAAATCAGATGCTTTCTTATAATCGATGAAGGCACAATAAAGCCTTTTGCGTCGAGACAAATACAATTCAACCGATACCCCTATTTGAACACTGCCTGTTCTTCACCTATTACATTCACTTTGTTTAGGTATGTGGTCAGTCTGGTGTTCTGAACAATCACTAAGGATTAATGAACACTTGTGCAGAATGTCACCCACTTGGCAGGTTTAATTGATCTATTCAGCAATGAGGACACTGCTTAGGCCTCACTCTGGACACTGTCATTCACTAATCTACTTGACCATGAATCAGTGGTGGCTCTGGTTGTGTATTACACCCAGCTGTGGAGCTAAGATTCTCTGCCTGCTATTGTTTGATGGAAACTGTGACTAATGTGTAATTGGTCACTGGCAGTAGCTTGTGTCAACAGACAGCATTAAGCCACTAGACCCCTGTTAAACTGGACAGTTGCCTGTAGGTTTTAAACTGTGTCAAACAGTGAGTCTACCTTTTGCTCTCAAATTATCTGTCCTATTAGTTTTACACATGAAGACATAATCTGGCATAACTTGATAAGTCTTTGTAGCAGCACATTTGTACTTCCAGTGTATCATTGCAACATAACATACATATTACATACTGTGTGCCACATTTGAATGTTGTGCATGTAATATTTCCTTGCAATCCATTTGCATATATAAGGTAAAACTTCAACAGCCGTTTTCTTTATTTTCATTTTTTGATCCCTACCATGTTCAATGCTCCATAACTTTGCCAATTTTTGTAGCAGTCATATTTTTTGAAACCATGTAAAGCACCCTACCAAACCTTTACAAGGATGTAAGAAAACAATGTTACAATTTTTCCGACTTATCACTCATTTGGTCAGCCGGGGTCACATATCTTACCACAGTCTATAGACAGGGATAGATCTTGCCACAGTCTATAGACAGGGATATATCTTACCACAGTCTATAGACCAGACTTGGGTCCAAATATACATTTTGGGATCAAATACAACTCGGCCAAATACAAATATGTTGCTTTTCCAAATTTCAATTCCAATACAAATACCTTTTTACAATTCCAGTACAAATACATTGCAACTTTTGATTCAGATACGATTCAAATACATTGCTCCTCATCCTGTTTCAATGTCTCTCCCTTGTCATGGTCCTAGCTCCAGTCCCAGATACTGTGCACACAATGACTGAGCCATTAGTGAAACAATGTGAAAAGATCAGTAGAATCACAGGATTATAAATTCATGACTTCATATAAAACTGCTCAGTGAAAGAATGCAGGAGTGGCAAGCCAGTTTCTCTGATGTGCTGTGCTTTTGTTTGCATTGGTTATCCTGGACTGACTACACTTTGGAGGAAACCTGGCATCTTTTGTGCTAGCCCTGATGTTTATAACAATAGGATTCTTTGAAGATCATTCCCAGCCAAAACCTGTTTTCATGGCTATGGATGGAGATAGGCCTCACTGGCTTCCCATTCATTCACTTGTGAATGGATGGAGATAGGCCTCACTGGCTTCCCATTCATTCACTTGTGAATGGATGGAGATAGGCGGCACTGACTTCCCATTCATTCACTCCTGAATGGATGGAGATAGGCCTCAGTGGCTTCCCATTCATTCACTCATGAATGGATGGAGATAGGCCTCACTGGCTTCCCATTCATTCACTTGTGAATGGATGGAGATAGGCCTCACTGGCTTCCCATTCATTCACTAGTGAATGGATGGAGATAGGCCTCACTGGCTTCCCATTCATTCACTGGTGAATGGTTGGAGATAGGCCTCACTGGCTTCCCATTCATTCACTGGTGAATGGATGGAGATAGGCCTCACTGGCTTCCCATTCATTCACTCTTGAATGGATGGAGATAGGCCTCACTGGCTTCCCATTCATTCACTCTTGAATGGATGGAGATAGGCCTCACTGGCTTCCCATTCATTCACTAGTGAATGGATGGAGATAGGCCTCACTGGCTTCCCATTCATTCACTCTTGAATGGATGGAGATAGGCCTCACTGGCTTCCCATTCATTCACTCACTTGACCCTATCAAAGATGTTGAAGACAATTTAAAATGTATATATATATTTGGTTGTATTTGCAAATACGTTCAAATACAGACCAAATATCAAATACAAATATGTGCACTTTATGATTTCCAATTCAAATACAAATACACAAATTTCTGTATTTAAATACAAATTCAAATACAAATACGTATTTGGATACAAGTCTGCTATAGACAGGGATAGATCTTACCACAGACTATAGACGGGATATATTTTACCAGTTTCTAGACAGTAATAGATCTTACCACAGTCTATAAACTCTTTGGCCCGAGACCGCCAAATCTTTCGTCAGGCCGGTAACTTTGAAAAAGTGCCGGCTCGCAACACCGGCAGATTAAAAAAAAGAAAATAATGGCATATTTGTCTAGTATCTGGGTCAACCTCGATTTCGCTATTATGACTACACATTTGCCTAAATTTGATACCTCAGTGGTTTAGTTTTATCATTCAACATCATCCCAGGCGTTACGCAGGTATTACAAAAATATTGCATCTTAGCACACTTTTGAGGCCCAAAGAGTGAGTCGGTTTGCATCAGTCTTCGTTGCTGCGGCCGCGCGTTACCGCAGTGAACTTTACCGCAGTGAACGTTACAGCAGTGTATGTTGTTGCAAATTGGGTCACTCTTTGGGCTTCCAAAGTGGGCTAAGACGCAATATTTTTGTAACGTAAATACACGTGGGATGATGTTGAATGATGGCAATAAAAGATGAGGTATCAAAAATAGGCAAATATTTTGTTAAAACGACAAAGTCGAGATGGGCCCAGATAATAGACAAATGCCAATATTGGTGACATTTGTGTACTTCCGAACGGGAAATTTAAGTGTGGTACAAAAACAACTTGGAAAAACTATAAAATGTCGAGCTGGTCATTGCTGATAGATCAATTGAGTTTAGTTTCGTAGTGCTGGCACATCCAGGGAGTTCCGCTGAATGTGAAAGAGGCGTCAGCACAGTGAAGACTTCAAGACTGAGTTTCATGTCAGCTATCATCACCATCCTGCTGCATTCACCCAACATGGCTGACTGCAAACCCATATCAGTTATCCACCTGTGGAATACAGCTGGCACGAGAATGTCCAAATTCAAATCCGAGTTGGACAGTGAGTCACAGTCTGAGTCCAGCTCAGATTCAGCTGGAGTTAATCACTCGAGCGAGTGTACTTGGAGCCTGACTGTTGCCATCATCTGCAGGAGCAGATGATGGCAACAATTCTGAGTAGACCCCTGCAGACATTCGTGTTGTGGTGGTTGTTGTAATTTGCAACATTGATGTTTTTTATCAACAATAAACTGTTGCCTATGTTGTCATTTTATATTCGCTAGTTCATTAATCTGAATATCATAACTACGCAGGACAAACTTGGTCTGAACTAGTATATTAATAATTGCCACGTGTTACAGTTTCAGCTGTATACTCGTGTAATTATGTTAATATTTGGACCACCAACTTTGGTGTGGGACCACCAACTTCTGAAAGTTGAAGGTCTGACTTACCACCAACTTTTCAGCTAAGGTGTAGAACACTGGTCTCAAGACAAGGATATATCTGATCACAGTCTCTAGACAGGATTAGGTCTTACCAGACAGTCTTCGACATTAACACTGGCCCACTTGCCTGGCACCTTTTTTGAGGCTGTCAGGCTACCAGTTTTCATATTTTGCTGGCCCGCCAGGCCACTGGTTTCAGTCCAATTGACCACCATCGTGTTCCCGGTAACCCGACCCTACCTAGAAAAATAGGACAATTTAATTTAATTATTCGTTTTATTTGATATTTAAATCAATGTCTGTTTTGTTACATTTTTGTTATAACTAATTAAATATACAATGACGTGTATGCACTGCCAAACTCATTTGTATCCACCTGCGTGATTGGCATATGGTGGGGGTTATTAATTATTCACCCAATAAGCGGTCTTGTTTCACGTTGGCTACGGATGGCAGGCAATCTCAATTGTCTGCACGATAAAACGCTAGTGCATATAATATTCCATAATGGTAAGGCATCAAGGAAATTTGTTATACTGTCAAACATTTTATAGCATTGCTAAAGACCATGGCTGCAGTGGTGGATCTTGTAATACAGCTGTACCTTGAGTGGAACGAGAGCAAGGACTCTGGACAGTGTTCAAACCAACATGTTGTTTACATCAGCATCGGTCATCACCAGTTGTAATAATAATGTGATGCACATGGTATTGGTGTTCAGATGCACATTTATCATGGTATAATGTGCCTGATCCTGGCAATACTGGTCTTAGCATTGAGCTTCAGGCACAGCCAAAACCAAGAAATGCTTTTGATGTGCTGAGTACAGCCAGCTAAAGTATCAAGCCACCAGATGAAATTAGGTCGGTGACGTCTCAGATTGTACATTAACAGCAGACTGCAAAGTGACACCACGATTAAAAATCTTCATTTAACTTATCACTTCTTATAGGCACAATCTTAATATTGTAAATAACGTGCACAATAAAAACTTTAGAAAAGTCAGCATGGCATCGCTCCAAGCGAACCTTAGACTTTGTGGACTTTTTCAGTGAAACGACCAACAGGCACCTCGGTAGCAACATATTTTTTTTACAAAATCCGGGCCAGTAACTTTTTTGGGCGGGCCAGTAACTTTTCAAATCTGCTGGCTCCCTGGACCAGTGGATACAAAACCTTAATGTCAAGGCCTGCAACAGTCTATAAACATGGATATATCTTACTATGCAGTCTTGAGTCAGGGGTAGATCTTACCAAAGTTTAGTCAGGGGTAGATCTTACCATAGTCTAGTCAGGGGTAGATCTTACCAGTCTCGAGTCATGGGTAGATCTTACCACAGTCTAGTCGGGTAGATCTTACCAGTATAGTCAGGGGTAGATCTTACCACAGTCTAGTCAGGGGTAGATCTTACCAGTCTCGAGTCAGGGGTAGATCTTGCCACAGTCTAGTCGGGGGTAGATCTTACCACAGTCTAGTCGGGGGTAGATCTTACCACAGTCTAGTCAGGGGTAGATCTTACCACAGTCTAATCAGGGGTAGATCTTACCAGTCTCGAGTCAGGGGTAGATCTTACCACATTCTAGTCAGGGGTAGATCTTACCACAGTCTAGTCAGGGGTAGATCTTACCACAGTCTCTAGATCAGGAGGTAGATCTTACCACAGTCTAGATCTTAGTCTAGTCAGGGGTAGATCTTACCACAGTCTAGTCAGGTGTAGATCTTACCAGTCTCGAGTCAGGGGTAGATCTTACCACAGTCTAGTCAGGGGTAGATCTTACCACAGTCTAGTCAGGGGTAGATCTTACCACAGTCTAGTCAGGTGTAGATCTTACCAGTCTCGAGTCAGGGGTAGATCTTACCACAGTCTAGTCAGGGGTAGATCTTACCACAGTCTAGTCAGGGGTAGATCTTACCACAGTCTAGTCAGGGGTAGATCTTACCAGTCTCGAGTCAGGGGTAGATCTTACCACAGTCGAGTCAGGGGTAGATCTTACCACAGTCTAGTCAGGGGTAGATCTTACCAATACCACAGTCTAGTCAGGGGTAGATCTTACCATGGTCTAGTCGGGTAGATCTTACCACAGTCTAGTCAGGGGTAGATCTTACCACAGAAAACTATTCAGCTGCTATGTTTCCTTTATCCTTTATGTGTTCATTGTCACGGCTTCATTCATTTAAATGATTTAATTTTACAATATCTTGATTATACAGGGTGTCAATTTTCTACTCATTATTCAGATAAGTATATAAATGTTTATTTCTTGGCTCTGTTTGTTACGCTGAATCTTGTTTTCCGTTATATCGCTCACTCGCAATACGTGAAGAGCTCAGCCTTAGACCGTTATTCAAAATTGTAACGTTATTTTTTCGCGTAGTGTTTACGTCGTAATGTTATGTTCAGTTATACATGACACATGTTTTATATGCTACGTATCGTCTTTTTGTTTATTATGTATAACAAGCTCTTAAAATATTACTTCAGGCTTAAAAACAACAAACAAGGAAAACTGTGCTTTTATGCTGCATAAGTATAAAAGCACAGTTTTCCTTGTTTGTTGTTTTATCGAAGGCTGAGCTGCAGTATCTGTAATCTGATATTCCTCCATCTAACAGGCCTAGGAGTCACAATGTAGAGACTAGAGTCGGCCCTGGTCGAAAATAGCTAATTAACTAAATCATTATTAGTTCATACATAAATATATTGTGACTCCTTTCCCTGCAGCTGCACTTAGTCTTGGTCTTTGCAACCTCTTTCTAATTCGTTATTTTCAGTGTCATTATATATCTCAGTAAGCCTTTTAAGTCGACATTGATTTAAGTATTTATTCAAAATGTGTTTTCATGGTCACAGTATGTTTCTTGTGTCTATCTGTATTTTTTCAAGACAAACGTTACTCTCGTGAATATGAAATTTACCATACCTATAATCGATCTAGAATATTCGTTCAAAATAGTGCACAGATCAGTTTTGCCAAAACCTCTGCTTTACATATTTCCTGTCTTGGTCTATGTATGCACAAAAACTTAGTGAAAAAATCAGGTTGTATTCCAATTTTTAAATTATCTATTCTCCTTCTGACAGATGATGTGTCGATTAATCCTGGTCCAAAAAGTTTCATAATATAAGCTGTGCGACTACCAATTTTAGATCTGTTCGTCACAAATCTGCTGCCCTTTCTGAGTTAATAGCATCAAAACATATTGATGTTTTAGCAATGACTGAGACATGGTTGACAAAAATGATACTGTCTCCTCTCTTGCTGACATCATTCCTCCTGGCTTTTTTCTACACCATCATCCACGCCAGTCAGGTAGAGGTGGTGGTGTCACATTTCTAGTTTCTGATTTGTTCAAGGTAGAAATCCTTCATTCACCTGTATACCACAGCTTCGAGGCATTATGTATTCTTATAAGAGGTTCATCTATGTCTGCTAATTTTATTTGCAAATATCGTCCTCCTGGAAACACAAGTAAATTTGTTGATGAATTTCAAGATTTTCTTGAAACAACATTACAATTACATGAAGAATTATATATTCTAGGTGATTTCAATATCCATGTTGATTTATCTATTCTTAATACTAGGTTATTCATGGATGCACTTAAAACATTTGACTTACAACAGCATGTCACATTTCCTACTCATATCCATGGGCATTGGCTTGACTTGTTTATCACTAGGTCAAACTGCAATAACACCAAGGCGGTATCTGTTACTGATGGATTATCAGATCATCATACTGTAATTATTGATCTGTGTCTCAGAGTCGAGTCAAGACCAGCACAACAATTTATTACTTTCCAACCGATACATGATTCTTCGTGAGGACCTTGCAAATTCAGATCTCTTAATGCATCCAAAAACTACACTGTGGGAGCTAGTAAACAGTACTACGTTACACTTAGTAATCTTCTTGATAAACATGCCCCCAAACAAAACAAAAAAGTAAAAGTTCGTCCACCTTCACCGTGAATGTCACTAGACATAGTACAAGCAAAACGTCGCTGTCGAAATCTTGAAAGAATTTGGCGACGTACCGTTCATCCCTTGATCAGATCCGCTATACTAAGCAGTTGTTTCTGTGCAACCACTTGATGTAAAAAGCAAAATCAGACTATTATACAAATTTAATATCAACAAATTCTGAAAAACCTTGCCAAATGTGGAAATCCATCAATAGTGTCCTTCATCAAGAGAAACCAAAAGTATTGCCTGATACCTCTTCATTGGATACATTATGCAGGATGTTTTCAAAATATTTCACGATAAGATTGCTTACATTCGATCACGTTTCGTGATTAATGACGTTGATTACAAGTTGATTGAACAGCCGAGTGTTGATAAGACACTGCAATGTTTTACACCTGCAACTACAAGTGAAGTTAGCACTATCATACAAAAGTGTCCTAACAAATTGTGTGGTCTTGACCCTTTTCCAACATTTCTACTGAAGAGTTGCATTGATCAACTGGTTTATCCTATTAAAAATATTATAAATATGTCCATGCAGGATGGTGTTGTTCCACTTGAATTCAAGCAAGGTCTTGTCAATTCTCTTATTACAAAAACAAAGCATGTGCAAAAATTATCTTAAAAATTACCGTCCTATCTCAAATCTTAATTTTCTGTCGAAAGGTTGTTGCAAATCGACTTCATGAACACATTTATTCACAGCACTTATCAAATGATCTACAATCTGCATATAAGCGATTTCATTCAACTGAGAGGGTTGTTCTTAAAATACACAATGACATTGTATGCAATATGGATAATAGCAAATTGACTGCTCTCACCTTACTAGATCAACCAGCTGCTTTTGATACAATAGATCACGACATTCCTTTACATCGCCTTAATAGACATTTTGGTATATCTGGCATGGCTCTGCAGTGGTTTAGTTCATATTTTTCAGACTGATACCAAAGCATTAACATATCTGGCTCACTGTCTTGTCCAGAACATGTTCCATTTGGTGTCCCACAAGGTTCTGTCCTAGGCCCTGTTCTGTTTAGCTTATACACTACATCCCTTAGTCGAATCATAACTAATCGTAATATAAATCATCACTGGTATGCTGATGACACACAGGTGTATATATATATATATATATATCACTTTCATCAACTGACACACAGACATCTCTATCAACTTTAAATGACTGTCTCAATGACATCTTGCTGTGGATGGAAGCAAGTAAATTGAAACTAAATCCAGATAAAACTGATCTAATTATTATTGGCACAAAACAACAATGAAACAAGGTTCTTAACTGCTTTCTAGTTAAATTGCTTGGTAATGATACATCACCATCAAAAAATTCAGATACTGTTCATAATCTAGGTGTTATCTTTGACAGTGATTTCAGCTTTAAGCAGAACATTTCTCAAGTATGTAAATTGTTTCTACCATATACATGATTTCTGCCGAATTCGGCATCATTTGTCTTTATCTACTGCTAAAACAATATCAGTATCTCTAATTAGCAGTCGCCTTGACTACTGCAACTCACTCCTAAACAGTATTGCTAAAAAGGACTTAGCTAACGTGTACAGAATTGTTTAGCACGTGTAGTACTAAAAGCGCCTCGTTTCTCACCATTTAGACAGTTGCATTGGCTTCCAGTTACATATCGAATACAACAAATTTAGCCATTATCACATATCGTACCCTTTCTACGCAACACCCATCGTAGTTGTTTAGTATCCTTCGTTTTTCCGATATCCCCAGGAATTTCAGATCATCTCTTTCACAACGACTTTTTGTTCCGAAAACCAAGCTTAATATCGACAAACATGCTTTTTCTGTAGCTGCACCCAAAATCTGGAATCAATTCCTATCGGTTTAAAATCTTCTGAGACTTCCTTCCATAAAAAAACTAAAGACGTATTTATTTGAAATTGCATTCCCAACCTTCAGCGGTCCCTTGCTCTAATGACTCTTGCTGTTAACAATTTTGTCCAATGATTCTTGTATGTTGCGCCTCTGAGCTCAGATTCCTGGGGATTTAGGCATTATAGAAGTTTGTCATTATTATTAGTCTCTAGACAGTGATACATCTTACCACAGTCTCTAGACAGGGATAGATTTTACCACGGTCTCTAGACACTGATACATCTTACCACAGTCTCTAGTCAGGGATAGATCTTACCACAGTCTCTAGACAGTTATACACCTTACCAGTTTTTAGTCGGGGATAGATCTTACCATAGTCTCTATACAATGATACATCTTACCACAGTCCCTAGTCAGGGATAGATCTTACCACAGTCTCTTGATTTATCATCCTTTGTTGTCTTAGTTTTCATGAATATCACTTTGGCGTTATATAAGTAACTGCCATAAATTACTTTAATTGTTCTGATTTACAACACTAAAATTTTGGTATTGCTACTGAACTTAATTTGAATATTTTTAGAATATTCAGTAATCTTAACTTTTATTTTTTAAGGTGATGACTGAGCTGAAATACTACACCGGTGCTCTGCCTTTTGAGATGCACCTTTTGCTAGGTTTGCCACATTGAAGTTAGTGTTCTGATCTCATTGCAACGTATTCATTGATTTTGTAACACGAGACACCGACCTGTGACATCCTATTGTCCCAGTGAGTGGCTCATAACTCTGTCAAACTGTCACTAGGAGTGGCAGTGTCATCACGTCTAGTCTAGTAGCTGAAAGCAACAGATTGATCCTCAGTGCAGTAGCCAGATTACAATACCATTTGTAGGATATTGTATACATCACATGTAGCTTGTGTACAACATCACGTGTAGCTTGTGTACAACATCACGTGTAGCTTGTGTACAACGTCACGTGTAGCTTGTGTACAACATCATGCATAGATTGTGTACAACATCACGCATAGCTTGTGTATAACTTCATGCGTAGCTTGTGTACAACATCACGCATAGCTTGTGTACAACATCATGCGTAGCTTGTATACAACATCATGCGTAGCTTGTGTACAATATAATACAACTTTATTCATCCCTGTAAGGGCAATTACATTGTCGTTTGGGCGGGCACAGTGTACAAAAATGTGTATATATATATGTATATGTGTATATAAAATATTAAAATATAACACAGGTAACATCATATTACTGGCTCATGTTATCAAGTCACAAAAATAATAGTTTATTACATGAACACATGGAATGCATTTCTTCACACTGTAACCACTAAATATATAGAACACACTCTTACGGTTTGTTTTGCTCGAGGGGCACCTAAAACGGCGGCCCGACAGCAGAGTCTCAAACATGGGATATAGAGCATGACTACCATTGGCTAAAATAGAACGTGCCTTCCTAACTACGTGTTGTTAAAAAAACTGAGTGATGTCTCTCTGAGTCTCTCCGATTATTTTGCAGCTGATGCGTACAATCTTTTGTAAACTGTTCTTGTTTTTAACACTCAGGTTGAAATATCTGCAGATAAACAAATAGCAAAGAACACTTTCAATAAGACTTGTAAAACAGGTTTAAAATTGTTTCATCAATAGAAAATTAGTTTAGTTTTCTAACAAAGTACAGGTGTTGTAGACATTTCTTGACGATTACTTCAGTGTTGTCATCCCATCTAAGTTATCAAACACTGTACCTAAGTATTTGTACTTGGTGACAATTTCAACCTCTTGACCATGAATGGTGGTTTTTTTAGGACGTTGATTGTGTTTTCTGAAATCTATTACTAACTCCTTGGTTTTACATACATTAAACTTTAAATAGGAGTCATCACACCACTCAACAAAATCTCGTAATGCTGGGCCATGATCTTGTTGGGAACCAAAGAGAAGTGAAAGTAAAGCACTGTCATTAGCAAATTTCACTAAAAACCTGTCTGCGTGAGCACTTCTACAACTGTTAGTGTATAATATGTATAGGAGGGGTGAAAGACAACAACCCTGAGGCGAGCCCGTGTAACTAGTGTACAACGTCATGGGTAGCTAGTGTATAATATCATGTGTAGCTTGTGTACAACATCACTTGTAGCTTGTGTACAACATCACATGTAGTTTGTGTACATCACATGTAGCTTGTGTACAACATCACATGTAGCTTGTGTATAACATCATATGTAGCTAGTGTACAACATCACATGTAGCTCATGTACAACATCACATGTAGCTCATGTACAACATCATGTGTAGCTTGTGTACAACACCATGTATAGCTTGTGTACAACATCACGTGTAGCTTCTGTACATCATGTGTAGCTAGTGTACTACATCATGTGTAGCTTGTGTACAACATCACATGTAGCTTGTGTACAGCATCACGTATAGCTAGTGTACAACATCATGTGTAGCTAGTGTACAACATCATGTGTACCTTTTGTACAACATCACATGTAGCTTGTGTACAACATCATATGTAGCTAGTGTATAACATCACATGTAGCTCATGTACAACATCATGTGTAGCTTGTGTACAACATCATGTATAGCTTGTGTAAAAAAATCATGTGTAGCTAGTGTACAACATTACATGTAGCTTGTGTACAACATCACGTGTAGCTTCTGTACATCACGTGTAGCTAGTGTACTACATCATGTGTAGCTTGTGTACAACATCACATGTAGCTTGTGTACAGCATCACGTATAGCTAGTGTACAACATCATGTGTAGCTAGTGTACAACATCATGTGTACCTTTTGTACAACATCACATGTAGCTTGTGTACAACATCATGTGTAGCTTGTGTATAACATCATATGTAGCTAGTGTATAACATCACATGTAGCTCATGTACAACATCATGTGTAGCTTGTGTACAACATCATGTGTAGCTAGTGTACAACATCACATGTAGCTTGTGTACAACATCACGTGTAGCTTCTGTACATCACTTGTAGCTAGTGTACTACATCACTTGTAGCTTGTGTACAACATCACATATAACTCGTGTACAACATAATTTGTAGCTTGTGTACAACATCACTTGTAGCTTGTGTCCAACATCACATGTTCAACACTTTCCCTTTCAGTCTGTGCTCCAGCGTGAAGTCGACTGAACGAGTAAACATCCTGAAGATTGTGCTGCATCGTCTGGGCGTCGTGTCACTGCGTGTGTTGCAACAGAGCGGCATTGACATGACTGGCATCGACATGGACCAAGTACCACCATCAAAACAGTAAGTATCACATGATACCATAAGTACCACCATCAAGACAGTAAGTACCACATGATACCATAAGTACCACCATCAAAACAGTAAGTACCACATGATACCATAAGTTTGCATGTAAAATACGCATTTTTTCCTTAATTTTTACTTAAAAAGTCCGGGTGAGTATAATACATGGTGCTAGTGCTAAAGACAATTTTCTCTGACTGGATATAAGACAGAAATATGTGCTCTGGACTGGATACTGTGCTACAAAAACCTACATACCTTTACAACTAACATTTTTCAGGTCACCGGGAACATACCAGGGAGAACAGCAGCAGTCTCAGGTACAAGTAGGTCAAGGTCAGCAGCCTCAGGTACAAGTAGGTCAAGGTCAGCAGCCACAGTTAGGCCGAGGCCAACAAATTAGTCCCGGCGTGCAACAACAACAGCTACAGCCAGGACAGCAAACAGAACAGCAAAGACAAGTTGGTCAACAGCCACCTATTGTAGGTGGTCAGCAGCCACAACAACCACAACAACTAGGACAAAGCACTCAACAACAACAACAACAGCCAGGACAAGGCAATCAACAACAACCAGGTAACAACCAACAACAACAGCCAGGACAAGGCAGTCAACAACAGCCTGGTGACACTCAGCAACAACAACAACCAGGACAAGGCAATCAACAACAGCCTGGTGACAAGCAGCAGCAACAACAACAACCAGGTGACAAACAGCAACAACCAGGTGACAAACAGCCACAACAACAACCAGGTAAGCTGGGGCAGTACAACAGGGAAATAGGGTGAGATTAGTCAGGGTGGGAAAGTGGAACACTTGGTGACACTCTTAACACAGGCAGTTGATGGCAGCACTCAACTATGTGTAATTTTTTAATAGTGACACTGCAGTGTGAATTAGAGCATGTGTGAATGCGATTCTTAATATTTTCTGATCAGAATGAGCACTAGCAGCAACTGATTGATTGTGTGCGTTGTAACTATGTCCTAGGTTGTCTTGTCACACTCTCCTAGGTTGTCTTGTAACTCTCTCCTAGGTTGTCTTGATGCTCTGTCCTGGGTTGTCTTGTCATTCTGTCCTAGGTTGTCTTGTCACTCTGTCCTAGGTTGCCTTGTAACTCAGTCTTAGGTTGTCTTGTAACTCTGTCCTAGCTTGTCTTGTCACTTTGTCCTAGGTTGTCTTGTCACTCTGTCCTAGATTGTCTTGTAACTCTGTCCTAGGTTTTCTTGTAACTGTCCTAGGTTGCCTTGTCACTCTGTCCTAGGTTGCCTTATAACTCTGTCTTAGGTTGTCTTGTCACTCTGTCCAGGTTGCCTTGTAACTCTGTCTTAGGTTGTCTTGTCACTCTGTCCTAAGTTGTCTTATCACTCTGTCCTATGTGGTCTTGTCACTCTGTCCTAGGTTGGTCTGTCACTCTGTCATAGGTTGTCTTGCCACTCTCTCCTAGGTTGTCTTGTTGCTCTGTCCTAGGTTGTCTTGTTGCTCAGTCCTAGGTTGTCTTGCCACTCTCTCCTAGGTTGTCTTGTCGCTCTGTCCTAGGTTGTTTTGTAACTCTCTTCTAGGTTGCCTTGTCGCTCTGTCCTAGGTTGTCTTGTAACTCTCTCCTATGTTGTCTTGACACTCTTGTAGGTTGTCTTGTCAATCTGTCCTAGGTTGTCTTGTCAATCTCTCCTAGGTTTTCTTGTTGCGTTGTTCTAGGTTGCCTTGTAACTCTGTCTTAGGTTGTCTTGTCACTATGTCCTAAGTTGTCTTATCACTCTGTCCTATGTGGTCTTGTCACTCTCTCCTAGGTTGGTCTGTCACTCTGTCATAGGTTGTCGTGCCACTCTCTCCTAGGTTGTCTTGTTGCTCTGTCCTAGGTTGTCTTGTTGCTCAGTCCTAGGTTGTCTTATCAATCTCTCCTAGGTTGTCTTGTTGCCCTGACCTAGTTGTCTTGTCACTGTCCTAGGTTGTGTTGTCACTCTGTCCTAGGTTGTCTTGTCACTCTTTCCATGTTGTCATGATACTCTGTCCAAAGTTGTCTTGACATAGTCTCCTAGGTAGTCTTGTAATTCTCTCCTAGGTTGTCTTGACACACTGTCCTACGTTGTCCTGTTGCTTTGTCCTAGGTTGTCTTGTCAATCTCTCCTAGGTTGTCTTGTTACTCTGTCCTAGGTTGTCCTGTCAATCTCTCCTAGGTTGTCTAGTCGCTCTGTCCTAGGTTATCTTGTTGCTCTGTCCTAAGTTTTCCTGTCGCTCTGTCATTGGTTGTCTTGTCGCTCTGTCATAGGTTGTCTTGTCGCTCTGTCCTAGGTTATCTTGTCACTCTGTCCTAGGTTGTCTTGTCACTCTGTCCAGGTTGTCATGACATTCTAACCAAGGTTGTCTTGACACTCTCTCCTAGGTTAATCTTGTCGCTCTGTCCTAGGTTGTCTTGTCGCTCTGTCCTGGGTTATCCTGTTGCTCTGTCCTAGTTTGTCTTGTCGCTCTGACCTAGGTTGTCTTGTCACTCTATCCAGGTTGTCATGACACACTGTCCAAGGTTGTCTTGACACTTTGTTCTAGGTTGTCCTGTTGCTTTGTACTAGGTTGTCTTGTCAATCTGTTCTAGGTTTTCTTGTCAATCTGTCGTAGGTTTTCTAGTTGCTTTGTCCTAGGTTGTCTTGTCACTCTGTCCTAGGTTGTCTTGTCACTCTGTCCTAGGTTGTCTTGTCAATCTCTCCTAGGTTGTATTGTCGCTCTGTTCTAGATTGTCTTGTTACTCTGTCCTAGGTTGTCTTGTTGCTCTGTCCTAAGTTGTTCTGTCGCTCTGTCCTAGTTTGTCTTGTCAATCTGTCCTAGGTTGTCTTGTCGCTCTGTCCTAGGTTGTCTTGTCACTCTGTCCTAGGTTGTCTTGTCAATCTCTCCTAGGTTGTATTGTTCCTCTGTCCTAGATTGTCTTGTTACTCTGTCCTAGGTTGTCTTGTTGCTGTGTCCTAAGTTGCCCTGTCGCTCTGTCCTAGTTTGTCTTGTCGCTCTTTCCTAGGTTGTCTTGTCATTCTCTCCTAGGTTGCATTGCCGCTCTGTTTTAGGTTGTCTTGTCAATCTGTCCTAGGTTATCTTGTAGCTCTGTTCTAGGTTGTCTTGTCGCTCTGTCCTAGGTTGTCTTGTCACTCTGTCCTAGGTTGTCTTGTCAATCTCTCCTAGGTTGTATTGTCGCTCTGTCCTAGATTGTCTTGTTACTCTGTCCTAGGTTGTCTTGTCACTCTGTCCAGGTTGTCTTGTAGCCCTCTCCTAGGTAGTCTTGTGACTCTCTCCTAGGTTGTCTTGACACTCTCCTAGGTTGTCTTGTCAATCTGTCCTAGGTTGTCTTGTCAATCTCTCCTAGGTTTTCTTGTTGCTTTGTTCTAGGTTGTCTTGTCACTCTGTCCTAGGTTGTCTTGCCACTCTCTCCTAGGTTGTCTTGTCGCTCTGTCCTAGGTTGTTTTGTAACTCTCTTCTAGGTTGCCTTGTTGCTCTGTCCTAGGTTGTCTTGTAACTCTCTCCTATGTTGTCTTGACTCTCTCGTAGGTTGTCTTGTCAATCTGTCCTAGGTTGTCTTGTCAATCTCTCCTAGGTTTTCTTGTTGCGTTGTTCTAGGTTGTCTTGTCACTCTGTCATAGGTTGCCCTGTCGCTTTGTCCTAGGTCGTCCTGTTGCTCTGTCCTAGGTCGTCCTGTCTCTCTGTCCTAGGTTGTCTTGTCGCTCTGTCCTAGGTCATCCTGTCACTGTGCCTGTTCTATTGCAGACCAGGGTGAGGGCAACTCATCGAGGGCAGTTGACCTGGGCAAAGCAGCAGATATTGGGGTAGGTGTATCTACTGTGACCCCTTCCAATGTGTCAGTCTCGAGCCCTGAGGGCAGGGCAAGTGAAGGGGTGATGGGCAGGGTTAATGCCACGGGACCGCAAATGGCAGGACTCGGAGACAGCATCGTGGTGCCCCCTGGTGCAGTGGCACGCAACCGTTCATTGTCTGCTGTGCCATCCAGTGTCGGCGTTGCCATCTCAAATGACACACGTCGCATGGAGCAGAACACAACACTTGTATCGACTCCGATACCAGACAGCAAGGAACATGCACCAGGCACCAATGTTGACGCACCAGGCACCAAGGATAATGCACCAAGCACCAATGTGGATGATGCACGAGGCACCAAGGTTGATGCACTAGGCACCAATAAGGAGCCTGCCCTAGGTGCCGGGAAGAATGAGAAGGAAGTGGCAGCGTATGACGGAGGTGAACATGGAGAGGAGGGAGGCCCAGCAGACAGTCTCCAGAGGGTAGGCATTGACCTGTTGCTAGTAGCCATAGGCTGCACTGTTTGGCAGACTGCGCTCATCACACTGATTTAGTGATTACTTCCTTTTATACACCAGTACTCTATGTACTTGCCACTTCAGGAAGTGACACAAACATCAGTCAAATTCTGTGTAAGTCATGTGATGGTAACCACAGAGATTGTCTCAATTGCTTGTTGGCTTCACTCAATTCATAGTTTGTGACACTAATTTGTTGCTGACAGTTTGATACTAACACAGTACTAACAATGTTACAGCCGTATCCTGCTTTCTAACAGGGCACAATAACCTGCTGAGGTGTGAACCAGTGTAGATACATAGTGCACATCTAATACCACGGCTCTAATACCACAGCTCTACTGGCCCGGCTCTAGTACCACGGCTCTAGTGGCACGGCACTAGTACCGCGGCTCTAGTGGCACGGCTCTAGTACCATGGCACTAACACCACAGTTATAGTATCATGGCTCTAGTACCGCGGCTCTAGTGACACGGCTCTAGTACCATGGCACTAATACCACAGTTATAGTACCATGGCTCTAGTACCACGGCTCGAGTGGCACGGCTATAGTACCAAGGCTCTAGTGGCGCGGCTCTAGTGGCGTGGCTCTAGTACCACGGCACTAACACCACAGTTATAGTACCATGACTCTAGTACTGTGGCTTGAGTGACACGGCCCTAGTACCACGGCACTAATACCACAGTTATAGTACCATGGCTCTAGTACCGTGGCTCGAGTGGCACGGCTATAGTACCGCGGCTCTAGTGGCATGGCTCTAGTACCGCAGCTCTAGTGGCACGGCTCTAGTACCACGGCACTAAAACCACTGTTATAGTACCATGACTCTAGTACTGTGGCTTGAGTGACACGGCTCTAGTACCATGGCACTAATACCACAGTTATAGTACCATGGCTCTAGTACCGCGGCTCGAGTGGCACGGCTATAGTACCAAGGTTCTAGTGGCATGGCTCTAGTACCGCGGCTCTAGTACCACGGCACTAACACCACAGTTATAGTACCATGACTCTAGTACTGTGCCTTGAGTGACACGGCTCTAGTACCATGGCACTAATACCACAGTTATAGTATCATGGCTCTAGTACCGCGGCTCGAGTGGCCCGGCTCTAGTACCACGGCTCTAGTGGCACGGCTCTAGTACCATGGCACTAACACCACAGTTATAGTACCATGACTCTAGTACTGTGGCTTGAGTGACACGGCTCTAGTACCATGGCACTAATACCACAGTTATAGTACCATGGCTCTAGTACCGCGGCTCGAGTGGCCCGGCTCTAGTACCACGGCTCTAGTGGCACGGCTCTAGTACCACGGCACTAACACCACAGTTATAGTACCATGGCTCTAGTACCGCGGCTCGAGTGGCACGGTTATAGTACCGCGGCTCTAGTGGCATGGCTCTAGTACCGTGGCTCTAGTGGCACGACTCTAGTACCACGGCACTAACACCACAGTTATAGTACCATGACTCTAGTACTGTGGCTTGAGTGACACGGCTCTAGTACCATGGCACTAATACCACAGTTATAGTACCATGACTCTAGTATCGCGGCTCGAGTGGCCCGGCTCTAGTGGCACGGCTCTAGTACCGCGGCTCTAGTGGCACGGCTCTAGTACCACGGCACTAACACCACAGTTATAGTACCATGACTCTAGTACTGTGGCTTGAGTGGCACGGCTATAGTACCAAGGCTCTAGTGGCATGACTCTAGTACCACGGCTCTAGTGGCACGGCTCTAGTGGCGCGGCCCTAGTACCACGGCTCTAGTGGCACGGCTCAAGTGGTGTGGCTCTAGTACCACAGCCCTAGTACCATGGCTCTAGTGGCACGGCTCAGACAGAACAGACTCCTCCCCTCCCTCCACCTGTCGCTCTCATTCTCTCCTCCCCTCCCTCCATCTGTCGCTGTCATTCTCTCCTCCCCTCCCTCCATCTGTCGCTGTCATTCTCTCCTCCCCTCCCTCCACCTGTCGCTGTCATTCTCTCCTCCCCTCCCTCCATCTGTCGCTCTCATTCTCTCCTCCCCTCCCTCCATCTGTCGCTCTCATTCTCTCCTCCCCTCTCTCCATCTGTCGCTCTCATTCTCCTCTCCTCCCTCCACCTGTCGCTGTCATTCTCTCCTCCCCTCCCTCCATCTGTCGCTCTCATTCTCTCCTCCCCTCCCTCCATGTGTCGCTCTCATTCTCTCCTCCCCTCCCTCCATCTGTTGCTGTCATTCTCTCCTCCCCTCCCTCCATCTGTCGCTCTCATTCTCTCCTCCCCTCTCTACTTCTCTCTTCTTTGCTAGTCGATTCTCTCCACCCCTGCAGTTCTTCTCACCCAGTTACTTTCGCAGACATGTACCTCTCCATGAATGCATGGGTTGATCCTCATAAAATCATCACTGGATGCTCCACGAAGTAGGTATTTAGTTCTCTAGGTTTATCAGATATTCCCCAAATACTCAAATGAGCAAATCTGACATTCAGCTTATATATAATGATGTCTGTTACAGAGCAAGCAAGAACAAAATGATGATACACTCATAAAGAAGGTGAATTACCTTTCCTTGAGAGTGCACTCTTAGTGAGTGCACTCTCATAGTGAATGCAATCTTAGTGAGTGCACTCTCTGCTAATGAATGCATTCTCCTAGTGTGAGCCCATGTAGTGAGTGCATTCTTAGAGCACTCTTATAATACATTCACTGTCTATTAGTGAGTGCACTCTCATGGCTAGTGCACTCTCACATAATAAGTGCACCACTATCTTAATAAATGCACTGTCTCTATTAATGTGCACTCTTGCTTTAGTGAATGCACTTTCTTGGTAAATTCCCTCACTTAGTGAGTGCACCATCTCCTGATTAGTTCACTCTCTTTCTCAGTGTGTGCACTGTTTCTTATGTAAAGCAGCACTGGGTTTTCTGTAGCATTTTAAATATGACATGAGTAACCACCACAAGGCATAATGTTATGTAGAACTGTTGTCTGGTGTCGCCCTGTAACTGCACCCTCCCAATAGCAGCCAGTACTTTCTCCAGTTCCGCACTGCCATTCACAACCTGTTACAACTGCCAAATAATTTCTAATATTAAAAATATTATAATTATGTTTTACCCTAAAAATATAATCAACGCAACTGTCTGCAGGGGTTAGTTATTCCAGAGTTCACATGAAGTGATAACAGAATACTGAATACCCAAATGGTGTCTAATGTTAAATAACATCCTATGTAGGTTGTTGCGTGATGCACTTTTGAATATTCTGCTCATTTGCTGAAAACTGTTGTGTTTACAGCAGCAGATTAATGACGGAGCATTTCGACAAGTGGCGCCCCCGCGTGGTCAGGACAGGGAGGAGATAGACATGGACCAGTCAAGACGTGGAGGCCAGTAGAGTGTGTCTGGTGACAGGCGGTTACAGTCAATGGCGGTTGTAGGCGGCAGGCTTTCTTCTTTCTCAAGGGACTCGTGTGTGAGGTGTGGGGCCCGGCAGACTTCTCAATGTCGCGAGGGGCCAGGGACTCGTGTGTGTGTGTGTGTGTGTGTGTGTGTGTGTGAGGTGTGGGGCCTAGTAAACTTCTCAATGTCACGAGGGGCCGGTGACATTGCAGAATAATTAAGACACATACTTTACCTGAGATATGACACTGCTGCCAACTAACATCCTGCAGCATCAGGACATTATGATCTCATGTAATGGACTGGTCAGTTGTAGGTCGACCGGTCACACAAACTGTGGTGGTGTTCTGTGTTCTGTCTGGCTGTGAAGTCTGATGCCATTCTGTACTCTAGACATGTCTCTGGATCTGGTGTTTCTGGTTATTAATTCAAGGCAGGACATCACTTGATGTCTGTGTCAGCGTGTCACTGTCACCATATCACTGTGAGTTTGCTTTGATAGGCCGTGTGCAGAGATGTTTTTGTGTCTGAAAAATGGTTCTTTTGTAGGTAGTGCTTATTATTCATGCGACTTGCACATAGCACTTACAGAAAGTTTGAGTCCACATTGTGCCGGTTCTGATGTATCATTCCGTCTCCACTGACATGTTGTGTCCTATACATACTGTACATAGTTCTCACAATCGGGTGTGGCAAGCTGGTTTATATAGGGTATGTTTTATGGTTATTATTAATTAAGGAGGTTTTGAATTCTCCCAGCAAAGCATGTAATAACGACTGCTGTTTATTTAGAACATGTTTGATGTAACTGGTGCAGAGTAACAGCTTCATATATATATATATACATACACAGTATTTACTATGCACAATGTAATGTAGTTTTTACTTATTGTTACTTCACAGGCATTTGTGATTAATCTCAGACACTGGTCGTGGTTTCTGCTGCGTAATCACTGTCTATATCTGCAGGCAACACCACTCCACACCTTATGGTGTTGTCATCGTTCTCAAACATCTTGGTTGCCATCTGCCTTGGTAATTTGTAACTATTACTCATTGAAACAATGAATGTTTGTTAAGGCAGCCATGTATACCATGTAGTGCAGCTTTAGTAGTGCACGTATGTATATACAATGGTGTGCATGCATGCGTCTGTGGTGTGCGTGTATGTGTGTGCATGCATACATGTGTGCATAAGCGTCTGTGTATATGCGTGCGTGTATGTGTGTGTGTCGACCACTGCAGTTGATATCAGTAATCATTCCAATTCCAAAGGTAACATATGCAAGTGAGTAGCACCCTTAGTAGAGGGTAGTGGTTTACAGAGAAGCAGGGTTTGCCAGCGAACTCAGCTGGTCGCTAGGAACGTGGCAGCCATTCTATTTCATCAAAGATGCAATATTGTATCATCGGTCGACTGGCTATGAAAATTATTGTTAACTGTTATGAAGAAAACAGGCTGAGTATAAGCAATGTTCTCGTGAAAACATAAGTATTTTGTTGGTATTTTAAGTGAAAGCATAACTAGTTTGTTTGGACATTAATGATGAGTAGATTTGTTTTGTCTCCTAGTTTCTGTTGCTGTTGTCTGTTTCTCTATTTTTATATGTAGTAAATATTGCTTTTGTTACCCCTCAAATGATTGTTGCACAGTTTCACTTCATGTGTCAGCTACATTCCAGCATTGGTTTTCAGAGGTACTTTTGCCTTTTAAGAAATTACAAAATCTATGATCTTCACCAACAGAAAAAAGTGCATAAAATGTATCTCAATGTTTTCCTCAACAATTGTCTGTTGTTTATATCTGAGTAGTCTCCATAAGCTTGCATTTGTGTCATATTCTTTATTATAAAGCATTTATAGAGCGCTGTGTGTCCGGATAACAAATCTGCTCAAAGGTGCTGACAATCGTAGAGTATAAATAAAATACATTAAATGACCTAAAACATATTAAATAGAAATATTAAACAGAAAGGAAAACGAATATGATTTAAAAGTAGCATATAAAAATTACATAAAATGTCGGTTAAATAAACCTGAATAAAAAAATATATATTTACAAGTGTATATATTATACATAAATTAAATGAATTAGCCGTTCAAATACCTAAAATAAATAATGCAATTAAATAAAATACATATAATATGCTAATTAAAAAAAAAAAAACCAACCTAGGTATATAACCGAATGTCAACATTGCAGAAATGTCACTGATGCGGACTGCAAAGTTCTTTGAAGGCCTGTCGAAATAAGCATGTCTTTAAGAGTGATTTGAAAGTGGCAACGCAGTTTGCATGCCTGACTGCATGAGGCAGGGCATTCCACAGGATCGGGCCAGCCACCGAGAAGGAACGACGGCCATAATGTTCAAGGTGATATCTCGGAACAGTCGGCAGACCTTGTTCGGCCGATCTAAGTGATCTGGTCGGCGTGTAGGATGTCACGAGCGATGAAATGTACGCAGGGCCGAAGTGGTGCACTGCATGATATACCAGCAGTAACAGCTTGAATTCGATCCGCTGGCGTATATGCAACCAGTGTAGACGGTACATTTTTTGTATTTTTTAACGTTTCATGTGCATTCTATTTATTTCACACCAGGGCACGTTTATGACAAGATACAAACAGCATACCAACTGAAGAATTGGTCTGATTGCTTAATAATTTTGGACAAAATAATTGTACCAAGGATGTTTGGAAAAACGATGTTATTATAAAATGCACAATTTACACTGTCGCCTGTTGTAAAACGTATTTTGAAGAGGTCTCCTCACCTACCACTTATTTCTGTTGATCCGAGTCTGTGGCTGACCTTCATTCATCCAATACTTGTGAATTACGTCATGTTTATTACATGTTAGGGACACGTGTACTCTTAATGACCAATATCAATGTTTGTGAAATGTTGGTAATTAACCATTGTCTTGGATATTAATATTGGTAATGAGTTTCAAAAGCGCAATTTGCAGTAACGTTTATGTTAAATCAAGTAAAATAAAATGTAACGCTGTATGCAATGCGTGATTATGTTATTAGAATGTAAAATATTCTATTTTGAAACAGACGGCAAGAGTTATTGATTCTCTGAGAGATAGTTTGAGGGAATGAAACGGCATTTAGGGTTGTGCACATAAGATATAATATAATTATAATAATAAAGAAACGTGTGCGTGCGTGCGTGTTTGTCCAGACACTAGCTTTACGACGATGACGGCTAAAAGCTTCCTGTGCGTCCTAAGGGGACCCGATGATGAGCATAATTATTGTTTTAGAAGTTCGCCCCAGTGCGCGGGAAGCGCGGTTCAAACTTTTAAAAGCCTGTATCTGAAGTTGCGCGCGGTGAATTTTAATGCTTTCGATAGTATCGTAAATGATATACAATAGATATATCGTTGGATGTTCGCAAAATTGTTTAACCCTTTTCACGTTATTGCATCATGTGTTTAAAACTGACGACGCGCCTTTTTAGGCGGTAGTATTTATTCCGTGCATCAAGCAGTTCTCAGATGCGTGGGAAAATGAGGATTTGGAAAGGCAGAATATTATAAATTATCTTGACAGCTAGCCGACAGCGTATGACGTGTTTTGGTGGCATTGGATATGGATCTTATTAAATAACATCGCGAGGTGGCCCAACGGTGTAAGACGACCGCTAACGTCGAATGATTGATCATTGTGTTGATAACGTTCAATATTAACTTCACTGACTACGCCATACACAGGCCTATCCCACACGCTGTCTAAAATAAGTCAGCTACGTACAGGCCTATCCCACACGCTGTCTAAAATAAGTCTTAGCTACGTACAGGCCTATCCCACACGCTGTCTAAAATAAGTCTTAGCTACGTACATGTCTATCCCACACGTTAAGTCTTAGCTACGTACGGGCCTATCACACACGCTGTCTAAAATAGGTCTTAGCTATGTACATGTCTATCCCACACGTTAAGTCTTAGCTACGTACACGCCTATCCCACACGTTAAGTCTTAGGTACGTACAGGTCTATCCCATGCGCTCGTTGGACAGACTTCTGTCACTTAGGCTAACTATGTAGGCCTACAGGCCCAGCCCAGGCTCCGGTTGGTCAAACACGGCTGTCTAGCTGCGTACAGGCCTATTGCGGTAGCCCGCGTGTCGGACACATTAATAGAAACAGGCTCTACGATTATACCGTTTTTTTTATACAAATATCAAGAAATGTATCCAAAACAGGCCCATATTCTAATTTTGTTAAACTAATTTTATTTGAGCTACCAAATTGTAAAACATATGTTCTGGGGTTAAACATTTATAATAAAAAACGACGACGACTCGAAGTCGCGTGAAACCACCACAGTGACGCATGTCGAAATGACAAGTCGTGCCTGCAATATACGTGTAATTAATTATCTCGATCTTTCCGGGGTGCTTAATGAGATTATTTGGGGTATAGTTACCTTCGTTTAGCGGTTAAGACTGTGTTAACATTTAATTACATTTCCGAATACGTATTTTATTATCTATTTAAAATGCATAATGTCGCAAGCCGTGTTTTTTGTGGTCTACATGTTAAGTAAACACAGCATTCCATAGCTTTTCCAATTTTGCAAATTTGTGACATGACCAGAAAAGCTTCTTCTAGCTTGATTTTAGATGCCAAGTTTCGCAGCCATAGAGTAAGGTGGACAAGACGTTAGAATTGTAGAAGCGGAGCTTGGTCTTGAGTGTGAACTTCTTGCTTGTCCAGATCTTGTTTAGTTGGTTGAAGGCTGCGGAGGCATTACCTACTCTGCAGTTGATATCATGGTCCACTGCACCCTGGTTGTTGATGGAACTTCCCAGGTAGGTAAAGTCTTCAACAATTTCGACTTTGTTCTGACCAATGAGTACGTCAAAAGGTATCTGATGTTCACCCGACAGCATATTCTTGGTCTTCTTGCTGCTGATTGACAGACCTAGTCCTCCTGCAGCTTCACCAATGGCACCCACTATATCCTGGCGACCCTGGGTACTGTTGGACAACGCTGCAATATCATCAGCGAAGTCAAGATAAGACAGGTTGTTTCCTCCATACCAGTCAATGTCCTGGTCTTTCGCCGCTTTCTTCAGGACTCGGTCAATAGCCACAGCGAAAAGAATTGGATATAGAATGCAGCCTTGACGGATGCTGGTAAGCACCTGGAATCAGTCGCTCAAACCATCCTCTGTCCGTATACAGCAGCGAGAACTGATATAGATGTGCTGAATTGCTTTGACAACCATTTCCGGAATTCCGTATGAGATGAGTACGCTCCACAAGGAGGGTATGTGGATGCTGTCGAATGCCTTGCTTCATAATTGAAAGGTTCAACCGAAACGGTAAAAAACTAAATGTCGCTGTGGTCAGCTCGCAGCTAACAGAATGACATTTACAAACTGCAGGATAATGTAGTATCATTTTCTAGTAGTATATTTTTGGAGAAGAAAACAACTGGATTGGGCCAACTATGGCTAACGAAGAACGTGCGGTGGTGCTTCAGTGTCCAAATAACTGTTAGTAGCAAGGATACAGTTGGCGACCAGAAGCTTCGTCGCAACAACCGTTGTGTCAGAATATGGGCGTGCGCCCTCTTTCGACTGGGAACATGACAGCTGATTCATCAAACGGGACAGACCCGGGGAAGTGAAGGCAGAAGGTTAGTCGAGAGGAACTTTCTTCGTGCAAGTAAACTATTCATGCGCGTAATTTTGGAGAATGTTCTACCGTTAACCGCATCATGGACAGAAAAGTAATGAAGACATCATTAGAAACGGAACAACTGAAAGAAATATAATAGATCAAAAATAAGGAATAAGTTCAATAAAGTTAATAAATAAGCATTAAAATATATATATAAAACAGAGATTCTACCCAGCTAGACCACATTGGCACATCAACAATGTGTGCACAGTCGTACATTGACACATCAACAATGTGTGCACACTCGTACAGTGGCACATCAACAATGTGTGCACACTCGTACATTGGCACATCAACAATGTGTGCACACTCTTACATTGGCACATCAACAATGTGTGCACACTCGTACATACACTTTATCAGATCATTGTTAATATTGAGAATCCGTTTTCTAAAACCGTAAACGTTAACAAACATGCTACTCGCAATGTCCCGTCAGTGATCATTGAATGTACGCTACGTGAACAGATAAAATGATCTAACTACGAGGTAGAATTGTGTGCATCACTTACATAAGTATTAGGGCTTCTACTAAATTTGTCATAATCTGAGATTATCAGACCAATAGTGTCACACATATCAATTAGCTGAGCTTCAAAAGGAGTGTTTAAAGCAGCATTAAAATCACCAGTTATAACAACGTTGCTTGTGTCTTTTTCCTCAATTTGATGCAATTTTACCAAAATAATTGCAAAACTCCTCATAGTTATCGGATGATTGGTACGGCAAGTATAAGCGGAAACAGTTTTTACACGGCACATAGAAGAATAATTTTGGACAGTCTAAACAGACAGATTGTGCACATGACCTTCACAATTTAACTACGTTTTTCCCCCTCTGCCGAATAGGCTATAAGAAATCTCATCAAAAGAAGTTATCTTCATGTAAAAAGGGACATAGAAGCAGGGAGGAAAGGAAGAGAGTGGCACAAGGAATGGAAGAGGGTGGCACAAGGAAAGGAAGAATGTGGCACAAGGAAAGGAAGAGGGTGGCACCAGGAAAGGAAGAGGGTAGCATAAAGGAAAGGAAGAGGGTAGCACAAAGGAAAGGGAGAGTGTGGCCAAATTAAAGTAAGAGGGTGGTACAAAGGAAAGGGAGAGAGTGGCCAAAGAAAAGGAAGAGGGTGATACAAAGGAAAGGGAGAGAGTGGCCAAAGAAAAGGAAGAGGGAGGCACAACGGAAAGGGAGACAGAGGCACGAAGTAAAGGAAGAGGGTGGCACAAATGAAAGGGACAGGGAAGCAGGAAGGAGAGGAAGAGGGTGCCTAAAGGAAAGGACAAAGGTGGCACAAGAAAACGAAGAGGGTGGTACAAAGGTAAGGAAGAGGGTGGCCAAATGAAAGGAAGAGGGTGGCCATAGGAAAAGGAGGAGATGGCACAAAGAAAGGGAGAGAGAGGCACGAAGGAAAGGAAGAGGGTGGCACAAAGGAAAGGAAGGGGGTGGCACAAAGGAAAGGGAGAGGGTGACCAAAGGAAAGGAAGAAGGTGGCACGCGAAAAGGAAGAGGGTGGCATAAAGGAAAGGAGGAGGGTGACAAAAGAAAATGGAGAGGGTGGCACAAAGGAAAGACAGGGGGTGGCCCAAAGGAAAGCGAGAGGGTGGCACAATGGAAAGGAAGAGGGTGGCACAAAGAAAGGGAGAGGGTAGCACAAAAGAAAGAAACAGGGTGTCACAAAAGAAAGGAAGAGGGTGGCACAAGGAAATAAAGGTGTCACAAAGAAAGGGAGAGGGTGGGACAAAGGAAAAAAGAGGGTATCACAAAAGAAAGGCAGAGTGTAGCAGAAGGAAAGGAAGAGGGTGGCACAAAGAAAGGGAGAGGGTGGCACAAAGGAAAAAAGAGGGTGTCACAAAGGAAAGGCAGAGGGTGGTACAATGGTAAAGAAGAGGGTGGCCAAATGAAAGAAAGAGCGTGGCCACAGGAAAGGGAGAGAGAGAGAGAGGCAAAAAGGAAAGGAAGAGGATGGCACAAAGTAAAGGAAGGGAGTGGCACAAAGGAAAGGGGGAGGGTTGCATAAAGGAAAGGGAGAGGGTAGCCACTGGAAAGGAAGAAGGTGGCGCAAGAAAAGGAAGAGGGTGGCACAAAGGAAAGGAGGAGGGTGAGAAAAGGAAAGGGAGAAGTTGGCACAAAGGAAAGGAAGAAGGTAGCAGAAAGAAATGGAGAGGGTGTCACAATGGATAGGGAGAGGGTAGCACAAAGGTAAGGAAGAGGTTGGCCAAATGATAGGGAGAGGGTGGCAGAAAGGAAAGGAAAAGGGTGGCACAAAGGAAACAAAGAGGGTGTCACAATGGAAAGGGGGAGGGTGGCACAAAGGAAAAGAAGTGGGCGACACAATAAAAAGTAAAGGGTGGCATAAATGAAAAGGAGAGGGTGGCATAAAGGAAAGGAAGAAGGTGGCACAAGGAATGGAAAAGGGTGGCACACAGAAAAGAGACAGGAAAGCAGGAATGAAAGGAAGAGGGTGGCTAAAGGAAAGGACAATGGTGGCACAAGAAAAGGAAGAGGGCGGCACAAAGGAAAGGAGGAGAGTGACAAAAGGAAGAATTACACATTTGGAACACATGACATATTTTGTTTAATTTGGTAAGGTTGATAAGTATGCATATTAAACATTTATTTAAGATGTAATTAAAACAATATTTTGCATGCAGAAATATGCAACACGTGGACACTGAAGATCACTACGGATATTCCTGGAATAGATATAAAAAACATACCATTTCATTTATACTACAACATAAATACCATAAACAAATTATCGTTAAACATCATTGGCAGTCATTTTGTAAAATGCTACCATTTTGGAAAATGTGGCCATTTTGCAAAATTGCGCAAAATATTTTAGAAAATGGCTGCAACATTGCCAACATTTGTATCATGTGGCAAATCAACGATTGCTCTAAAGCCAAAAACCCAGTTTTGGACATTCACTAACTGTGTACAAATGTCTGCACAAATCCGCCGTTATGTTTAACTTTGTCACTTTCGCTTTTAAGGGCGCTATCTTTAAAATGGCGGATAAGAATGTCGGCGAAGACCAATCGTAACATATTTGCCATCTTTGATCTACCGCCAATACAGAGACACAACAATTACGGTTTGATAGGCCTAATTTGGTCAGATTTGGGGACATTTAGCGACCGCCATCTTTTAAAACGGCGGATGTGAATGTCGGAGAAGGTCAAAAGTGACATATTTTAAATCGTTGACCCGGAAAACCTGTTTTGTTACCAAAATGACTGAGGATTTCGGCGGCCATGTTGAAAATGGCCGCCAACGCTTACCAGATCTGAGATGGCCCTATATCCAAATATTTTTGTTTTTATATGCTCTAAGTGTGTGCCAAATTTCATGCTTGTATCATAAAACGCTCAATTCAGCCATATTTTGTCACATATCGGCTGGGTTAAGTAGGGTATTTGGTGTTTGGCTGTATGCCGTCTAGAGCTGCGGTTGCTTGGTTAAAATCTACATCAGAGAACACCGACAAGTAATGTCATGCTGACGGTACCTGGTGTTCTCACTGATTGCAGTTCATTACGCCGGAGCTGAGCACTCGAGGTAGGACAGAAGTGGTGGATGACTCGAGGAGCTGTGCCTCTGGTATCCACAGTGTCAACGTGCTAAGTGTGTCCTGTATGTTGCTTGCAGATGTCACCGAGTCGGTGTCTGACGATAGCGTTCACGGGCAGAACCGACATGCCGTTGACGTACCACACGCGATGGCCTTTGACAACCACGAACAGCCGGCCCAGGGCGACGGACTGCCGGCCGCGAGCAACGGACTTCCGGCCAACAGTCACCGGGTACAACTGGTGCAGCCGCTGCTACAGTACCTGGCGTCACTGAAGGCGCGGGCCGAGAACGTGGACGCGCCCGTGGACAACGCTGACCACCAGCACGACGACGTGGACGACGACAACCTGCAGGACATGGACCCGGACCGCCGCGACCCGAGGGACAGGAACGGCAACCAGCAGCACGCAGAAACTAACATCGCCGACGGCAACGACGGAGAAGACATCGCGAGTGACCAAGTCCAAGAGCTGATAGAAGAACGGCGCAAAGAACTGGCCAGAGAGGCAGGACAGGACCAGGACGGAGATGTAGGTCAGGACCAGGACGGAAATCAGGACGGAGATGTAGATCAGAACCAGGACGGAGATGTAGGTCAAGACCAGGACGGAAATCAGGACGGAGATGTAGATCAGGACCATGACGGAGATGTAGGTCAGGACCAGGACAGAAATCAGGTCGGAGATGTAGTTCAGGACCAGGACGGAGATGTAGGTCAAGACCAGGACGGAAATCAGGACGGAGATTTAGTTCAGGACCAGGACGGAGATGTAGGTCAGGACCAGGACGGAAATCAGGTCGGAGATGTAGTTCAGGACCAGGACGGAGATGTAGGTCAGGACCAGGACGGAAATCAGGACGGAGATTTAGTTCAGAACCAGGACGGAGATGTAGATCAGGACCAGGACGGAAATCAGGACGGAGATGTAGATCAGGACCAGGACGGAGATGTAGGTCAGGACCAGGACGGAAATCAGGATGGAGATGTACGTCAGGACCAGGACGGAAACCAGGACGGAGATGTAGGTCAGGACCAGGACGGAAATCAGGACGGAGATGTAGATCAGGACCATGGCCGAGATGTAGGTCAGGATCAAGACGGAAATCAGGACGGAGATGTAGGTCAGGATCAGGACAGAAATCAGGATGGAGATGTAGATCAGGACCAGGACGGAGATGTAGGTCAGGACCAGGAAGGAAATCAGGATGGAGATGTACGTCAGGACCAGGACGGAAATCAGGACGGAGATGTAGATCAGGACCAGGATGGAAATCAAGACGGAGATGTAGATCAGGACCAGAACGGAGATGTAGGTCAGGATCAGCACGGAAATCAGGACGGAGATGTAGGTCAGGATCAGGACGGAAACCAGAACGGAGATGTAGATCAGGACCACGACGAAGATGTAGGTCAGGACCAGGACGGAAATCAGGACGGAGATGTAGATCAGGACCAGGACGGAGATGTAGGTCAGGACCAGGAAGGAAATCAGGATGGAGATGTACGTCAGGACCAGGACGGAAATCAGGACGGAGATGTAGATCAGGACCAGGATGGAAATCAAGACGGAGATGTAGATCAGGACCAGAACGGAGATGTAGGTCAGGATCAGGACGGAAATCAGGACGGAGATGTAGATCAGGACCAGGACGGAGATGTAGGTCAGGACCACGACGGAAATCAGGATGGAGATGTACGTCAGGACGAGGACGGAAATCAGGATGGAGATGTAGGTCAGGACCAGGACGGAGATGTAGGTCAGGACCAGGACGGAGATGTAGATCAGGACCAGGACGGAAATCAGGGCGTAGATGTAGTTCAGGACAAAGACGGAGATGTAGGTCAGGGCCAGGACGGAAATCAGGACGGTGATGTAGGTCAGGACCAGGACGGAAATCAGAACAGAGATGTAGTTCAGGACCAGGAAGGAAATCAGGACGGAGATGTTGGTCAGGACCAGGACGGAGACGTAGATCAGGACCAGGACGGAAATCAGGACGGTGATGTAGATCAGGACGACCAGAACGTAGATCAGGACCAGGACGAAAATCAAGATGCATATGTAGGTCAGAACCAGGACGGAAATCAGGATGGAGGTGTAGGTCAGGACCAGAACGGAAATCAGGACGAAGGTGCAGAACAGGACGAAGATGTAGGTCAGGACCTGGACGAAAATCAGGACGGAGGTATAGTTCAGGACCATGACGGAAATCAGGAGGGAGATGTAGATCAGGATCAGGACGAAGGTGCAGGACAGGACGGAGATGTAGGACAGGACGGAGATGTAGGACAGGACGGAGATGTAGGACAAGACGGAGATGGAGGACAGGACGGAGATGTAGGACAGGACGGAGATGTAGTACCAGACGGAGATGTAGGACAGGACGGAGATGTAGATCAATACCAGGATGGAGATGTAGGTCAGGACGAGGACGAGGGCGGAGATGTAGGACAGGACCAGGACGATGATGGACCGGGCCAGGACCAATATGCAGATGAGAAGTTGGTTGATGGCGGAATGGAAGACCGCGGCGCCGACGACGCCAACTAAGACGGGATTCAGGTTGGTCTCTGTCGTCTGAAATAGTAGTCGCTAACAAGTCGCCGTCCTTGTTCCTCCACCACAGACAACATACTGAACATAAAAAAATTGACATTTTCTCATAATAATAATAATTATATTATTATACAGTATATATTACCACAACGAATTATTGTTGTCATATAATATATTAGTGTTATTATAAAATGCCAATGTAGTTATCTTCTTGCGATCGAATTATCATTAATAATACGATCGTAACAAATTAACTACATTTTATTTAAAAAGCGAAAGTCTATTGTGTGTTAATGTAATGAATAATAATGACATGCACTCCTGCACGGGAAGTCAGTAATTATTTATAACAAACCGCTGTCTCGCTGCAACATTATAACTCTCCTGGGACCGTATACGTTACTATTTATATAAACATGTCGACAATTACATGTTTAATAATGTCTCTAGCACCAACAATAAAATAATGAGCAGATTAAAATAGTTATATCACAAGCTTCATTAGGTTGTTACCACTCAAGGTCATATAACATCACTCTGTGTCATATGCCATCATTCTGGGCCATATAACATCACTCTGGTTCATATTACATCATTTAAAATCATATAAGATCACTCTGATTCATATAAAATATATAACAGTGTTAATTGCATTCGGTTCACAGATTACTCCGCGACGGACGAACGGCGGCCTACAGATAAATCCACGACATAAAATGATTCACTCAACATCAAATTGCATGCGGAACCATGGGGTCCAGGAGTACGTGCCCCCTAGACCTTAGACAGTTGGTGTGCCCGCAGACCTTTTATAATGGCCCACGCGATCGTGCCCCCCCTAGACCATTTGACATGTGTCCCCCCGTTCAGCACCCCCCCCCTCCCGAGCCGAGACAGCGGCTCAAGTTACGGCGGCGCGGCCAGTGGAGATTTGTTGTCCTCCCCCAAACTAACTTTCTGGATCCGCCCCTGGCAGGCGAAATATTCATGCTTAGCGTTTGCACGAACATCTATCAGAAGTATGTTGTTTGCCGTGGCAAAGACAGGTCCACTTCTATAGCAGTGTTCGTTTCGTTGGCCTACAAAAGTACAATGTTTTCGAATGACTTTAAGAAAGACAGTATAGACAGAATGGCGCCCGGACCTAGTTGATTGAGTCCCGCCCGAACAGCGGGAAGAGTCGTACGAGTAATAACTACGGTCCTGTGCTTTGAACTGGTGTTGAACCAACACTGCTGTTGATCAGTTAATCACGTAATGTCGTTTGTCGTTTGTGGACGTATTTGTGAACGTGAATGGTTTGGTGATATATTGCGTGTGCTGCCAGTTCTCGGTGTCATTTGGCGGTAACTGGTGCTTTAGCACATTCTTCTGTTTGGTTGTGATAAGGCAATAATATAATTATTGATAATGTCGCATCCATTGTAAGGGGCTTTCTCAGCACATCGATGTTGGACATTAGACGAAATTACTTTGATATGGTCTCATACCCCACCCGTCCTCAGATCAAAGTTTTTAACCATTGATATGATGATATCAACATACATTAAAAATTATCCGTCGATCTACGTCAATTCACACTGTGTTGTTTGCCTATGTGCATTAAAATTTAGAATAACCGTATGATTACAAATTATAATTATTTATTTAATAATTACTTCAAAAAGTAATTAAAACACTGCTACACAGTGGGTTGATAGAACATTATTAAAACCATGATACCATTTACACGACTACAATAATAAGATTAAATCAACATATCACAAAATTTATTCAGAACACCAACATCACAATTATTTCATAAGAAAAGTAATTTTCCTTTGCGCTTATGGCCAGATTCATCTGTGTGCTTCTTCAGGTTGTGTGTCGGTAATCATCGTGGTCAACACGCGTGTAACGTGGCACACGGGGGCGCCTCGGACTATAGAAGTGTTTTCGTGATTTCGTCTAATATCCGAAATCGATGTTCTGAATTGATCCATGACATAAAAATGCCAAAAGCGGTCATATTATGAATATCGTACGCACAAGTGTACATGTCGTAAGCACAAGTGTACATGTCGTACGCATAAGTGTACATTTCGTACGCACACGTGTACATGTCGTACACAACAAGTGTACATGTCGTACGCACAAGTGTACATGTCGTACGCACAAGTGCACGGTCATAACAGAGTATATAATAATAACAACAATATGTAGTGCATATCAATGTTTCTACACCCTGTCTGTATAGATGGACGTGTACACGCATGGTGCCGAACGTTCTTCTATCGGCGTGTGTACTTTTTGTGGTGTTGATGCCTTATTCATGTAAACATATCAATGTGTCTATGCTTTGTCTGTATAGATGCGTGGACGTGTACACGCAGTGACGCCTAACCTTCTTCTATCGGCGTGTGTACTTTTTGTGGTGTTGATGCCTTATTCATGTAAACATATCAATGTGTCTATGCTTTGTCTGTATAGATGGACGTGTACACGCAGTAACGCCTAACCTTCTTCTATCGGCGTGTGTACTTTTTGTGGTGTTGATGCCTTATTCATGTAAACATATCAATGTGTCTATGCCCTGTCTGTATAGATGCGTGGACGTGTACACGCAGTGACGCCTAACCTTCTTCTATCGGCGTGTGTACTTTTTGTGGTGTTGATGCCTTATTCATGTAAACATATCAATGTGTCTATGCCCTGTCTGTATAGATGCGTGGACGTGTACACGCAGTGATGCCGAACCTTCTTCTATCGGCGTGTGTACTTTTTGTGGTGTTGATGCCTTATTCATGTAAACATATCAATGTGTCTATGCCCTGTCTGTATAGATGCGTGGACGTGTACACGCAGTGATGCCGAACCTTCTTCAATCGGCGTGTGTACTTTTTGTTTTGTGGTGTTGATGCCTTATTCATGAAAACATTTGTATACAATTATAGGGCAACGTGGGTAATCTGGTGCACGAGACACCAATATTTGTTAAACATTGTTTATTATTGCGGGTTTGTCGAGTTTACGTACAATATGGTAGAGCGGGTATATAAAATGTTTGAGGCACAGAGGCAATTGTACAATACAGATAATATTGCGGATTGTTCAATAAAAGTAATGTACATAATACACATACATTATTTGCTTCAAATTGAAATTATAATTAATGAATGTCTGGCATATCACATTCGAGTACGGGCGTGTGAGCGTGTGCATGCATGCGTGCGTGTGTGCAGGCAGCATTTACAAAAGCATCCATACGAGGATGGATATATGTCCATACGCTCAAGGTGCATATCACTTTGAAATTATGAAAATCAACTTATTATCATTATATTCGCAAGGTAAGGCTATCGGCGATGGTAAAAACAATTACAGTCCAATCTCATGTTTGGCAACTATAGATTGCGGGAGAATATCAGACATTTAATAGATTTAGTCGGTGACGACATCTCGATAGAGTCACGGAAGGGTTTCTTAACACCGACACTGCAAATACTCATCGCATTACGTTTATTTGCATGTGGATGTTTCCAGCTGGTTGTAGGCGATTTGTTTAGCAAGGCAACTGTGAGTAGAACTGTTCAGAGAATTCCAGCTGCGGTCGCCAGACTACTGCCACGTTACGTACGCTTCCCCCAAGTAGACGAGTCGGAAGCCATAAAAGTGCAATGTCACCACATCGCAAACTTCCATAACGTCATCGCCTGCGTCGACTGTATGCACATTAAAATTGCAACACCATCGGTCAATGAACATGAATATATCAATCGTAAAAACGACCGTAACATAAATGTCCAACTGATCTGTGATGCCGATGCCATGATCATGAACAGTGTTGTGAGGTGGCCGGGATCGGTGCACAACGCACGTATTCTGCGGAAGTGTCCCGTATTCGATGTGTTCGAGACGGTACCCCGGCCACTGGAAGGATACATCCTCGGTGATGGTGGCTACAAGCTCCAAGACTGGCTGCTCACACTGGAAGGATACATCCTCGGTGACAGTGGCTACATGCTCCAAGACTGGCTGCTCACACTGGAAGGATACATCCTTGGTGACAGCGGCTACAAGCTCCAAGACTGGCTGCTCACACTGGAAGGATACATCCTTGGTGACAGCGGCTACAAGCTCCAAGACTGGCTGCTCACACTGGAAGGATACATCCTCGGTGACAGCGGCTACAAGCTCCAAGACTGACCACTCACACTGGAAGGATACATCCTCGGTGACAGTGGCTACATGCTCCAAGACTGGCTGCTCACACTGGAAGGATACATCCTCAGTGACAGCGGCTACAAGCTCCAAGACTGGCTGCTCACACTGGAAGGATATATCCTCGGTGACAGCGGCTACAAGCTCCAAGACTGGCTGCTCACACTGGAAGGATACATCCTCGGTGACAGCGGCTACAAGCTCCACGACTGGCTGCTCACACTGGAAGGATACATCCTCGGTGACAGCGGCTACAAGCTCCAAGACTGGCTGCTCACACTGGAAGGATACATCCTCGGTGATGGTGGCTACAAGCTCCAAGACTGGCTGCTCACACTGGAAGGATACATCCTCGGTGACAGCGGCTACAAGCTCCAAGACTGGCTGCTCACACTGGAAGGATACATCCTTGGTGACAGTGCCTACAAGCTCCAAGACTGGCTGCTCACCCTGGAAGGATACATCCTCGGTGATGGTGGCTACAAGCTCCAAGACTGGCTGCTCACACTGGAAGGATACATCCTTGGTGACAGTGCCTACAAGCTCCAAGACTGGCTGCTCACACTGGAAGGATACATCCTTGGTGACAGTGCCTACAAGCTCCAAGACTGGCTGCTCACACTGGAAGGATACATCCTCGGTGACAGTGGCTACATGCTCCAAGACTGGCTGCTCACACTGGAAGGATACATCCTTGGTGACAGCGGCTACAAGCTCCAAGACTGGCTGCTCACACTGGAAGGATACATCCTTGGTGACAGCGGCTACAAGCTCCAAGACTGGTCACTCACACTGGAAGGATACATCCTCGGTGACAGCGGCTACAAGCTCCAAGACTGGCCACTCACACTGGAAGGATACATCCTCGGTGACAGCGGCTACATGCTCCAAGACTGGCTGCTCACACTGGAAGGATACATCCTCGGTGACAGCGGCTACAAGCTCCAAGACTGGCTGCTCACACTGGAAGGATACATCCTCGGTGACAGCGGCTACAAGCTCCAAGACTGGCTGCTCACACTGGAAGGATACATCCTCGGTGACAGCGGCTACAAGCTCCACGACTGGCTGCTCACACTGGAAGGATACATCCTCGGTGACAGCGGCTACAAGCTCCAAGACTGGCTGCTCACACTGGAAGGATACATCCTCGGTGATGGTGGCTACAAGCTCCAAGACTGGCTGCTCACACTGGAAGGATACATCCTCGGTGACAGCGGCTACAAGCTCCAAGACTGGCTGCTCACACTGGAAGGATACATCCTCGGTGACAGCGGCTACATGCTCCAAAACTGGCTGCTCACACTGGAAGGATACATCCTCAGTGACAGTGGCTACATGCTCCAAGACTGGCTGCTCACACTGGAAGGATACATCCTCGGTGACAGTGGCTACAAGCTCCAAGACTGGCTGCTCACACTGGAAGGATACATCCTCAGTGACAGTGGCTACATGCTCCAAGACTGGCTGCTCACACTGGAAGGATACATCCTCGGTGACAGTGGCTACATGCTCCAAGACTGGCTGCTCACACTGGAAGGATACATCCTCAGTGACAGCGGCTACAAGCTCCAAGACTGGCTGCTCACACTGGAAGGATACATCCTCGGTGACAGCGGCTACAAGCTCCAAGACTGGCTGCTCACACTGGAAGGATACATCCTCAGTGACAGCGGCTACAAGCTCCAAGACTGGCTGCTCACACTGGAAGGATACATCCTCAGTGACAGCGGCTACATGCTCCAAGACTGGCTGCTCACACTGGAAGGATACATCCTCGGTGACAGCGGCTACAAGCTCCAAGACTGGCTGCTCACACTGGAAGGATACATCCTCGGTGACAGCGGCTACATGCTCCAAGACTGGCTGCTCACACTGGAAGGATACATCCTCGGTGACAGCGGCTACATGCTCCAAGACTGGCTGCTCACACTGGAAGGATACATCCTCGGTGATGGTGGCTACAAGCTCCAAGACTGGCTGCTCACACTGGAAGGATACATCCTTGGTGACAGCGGCTACAAGCTCCAAGACTGGCTGCTCACACTGGAAGGATACATCCTCGGTGACAGCGGCTACAAGCTCCAAGACTGGCTGCTCACACTGGAAGGATACATCCTCGGTGACAGTGGCTACAAGCTCCAAGACTGGCTGCTCACACTGGAAGGATACATCCTCGGTGACAGCGGCTACAAGCTCCAAGACTGGCTGCTCACACTGGAAGGATACATCCTCGGTGACAGCGGCTACAAGCTCCAAGACTGGCTGCTCACACTGGAAGGATACATCCTTGGTGACAGTGCCTACAAGCTCCAAGACTGGCTGCTCACACTGGAAGGATACATCCTTGGTGACAGTGCCTACAAGCTCCAAGACTGGCTGCTCACACTGGAAGGATACATCCTTGGTGACAGTGCCTACAAGCTCCAAGAGTGGCTGCTCACACTGGAAGGATACATCCTCGGTGACAGCGGCTACAAGCTCCAAGACTGGCTGCTCACACTGGAAGGATACATCCTCGGTGACAGCGGCTACAAGCTCCAAGACTAGCTGCTCACACTGGAAGGATACATCCTCGGTGACAGCGGCTACAAGCTCCAAGACTGGCTGCTCACACTGGAAGGATACATCCTCGGTGACAGCGGCTACAAGCTCCAAGACTGGCTGCTCACACTGGAAGGATACATCCTTGGTGACAGTGCCTACAAGCTCCAAGACTGGCTGCTCACACTGGAAGGATACATCCTTGGTGACAGTGCCTACAAGCTCCAAGACTGGCTGCTCACACTGGAAGGATACATCCTCGGTGACAGTGGCTACAAGCTCCAAGACTGGCTGCTCACACTGGAAGGATACATCCTTGGTGACAGTGCCTACAAGCTCCAAGACTGGCTGCTCACACTGGAAGGATACATCCTCGGTGACAGTGCCTACAAGCTCCAAGACTGGCTGCTCACACTGGAAGGATACATCCTTGGTGACAGTGCCTACAAGCTCCAAGACTGGCTGCTCACACTGGAAGGATACATCCTCGGTGACAGTGGCTACAAGCTCCAAGACTGGCTGCTCACACTGGAAGGATACATCCTCGGTGACAGCGGCTACAAGCTCCAAGACTGGCTGCTCACACAGGAAGGATACATCCTCGGTGACAGCGGCTACAAGCTCCAAGACTGGCTGCTCACACTGGAAGGATACATCCTCAGTGACAGTGGCTACATGCTCCAAGACTGGCTGCTCACACTGGAAGGATACATCCTCGGTGACAGTGGCTACAAGCTCCAAGACTGGCTGCTCACACTGGAAGGATACATCCTCGGTGACAGCGGCTACATGCTCCAAGACTGGCTGCTCACACTGGAAGGATACATCCTCGGTGACAGTGGCTACATGCTCCAAGACTGGCTGCTCACACTGGAAGGATACATCCTCGGTGACAGCGGCTACAAGCTCCAAGACTGGCTGCTCACACTGGAAGGATACATCCTCGGTGACAGCGGCTACAAGCTCAAGACTGGCTGCTCACACTGGAAGGATACATCCTCGGTGACAGCGGCTACATGCTCCAAGACTGGCTGCTCACACTGGAAGGATACATCCTCGGTGACAGCGGCTACAAGCTCCAAGACTGGCTGCTCACACTGGAAGGATACATCCTCAGTGACAGCGGCTACAAGCTCCAAGACTGGCTGCTCACACTGGAAGGATACATCCTCGGTGACAGCGGCTACATGCTCCACTGGAAGGATACATCCTCGGTGACAGCGGCTGCTCAAGACTGGCTGCTCACACTGGAAGGATACATCCTCGGTGACAGCGGCTACAAGCTCCAAGACTGGCTGCTCACACTGGAAGGATACATCCTCGGTGACAGCGGCTACAAGCTCCAAGACTGGCTGCTCACACTGGAAGGATACATCCTCGGTGACAGCGGCTACAAGCTCCAAGACTGGCTGCTCACACTGGAAGGATACATCCTCGGTGACAGCGGCTACAAGCTCAAGACTGGCTGCTCACACTGGAAGGATACATCCTTGGTGACAGTGGCTACAAGCTCCAAGACTGGCTGCTCACACTGGAAGGATACATCCTCGGTGACAGCGGCTACAAGCTCCAAGACTGGCTGCTCACACTGGAAGGATACATCCTCGGTGACAGCGGCTACAAGCTCCAAGACTGGCTGCTCACACTGGAAGGATACATCCTTGGTGACAGTGCCTACAAGCTCCAAGACTGGCTGCTCACACTGGAAGGATACATCCTTGGTGACAGTGCCTACAAGCTCCAAGACTGGCTGCTCACACTGGAAGGATACATCATTGGTGACAGTGCCTACAAGCTCCAAGACTGGCTGCTCACACTGGAAGGATACATCCTCGGTGACAGTGGCTACAAGCTCCAAGACTGGCTGCTCACACTGGAAGGATACATCCTCGGTGACAGCGGCTACAAGCTCCAAGACTGGCTGCTCACACTGGAAGGATACATCCTCGGTGACAGCGGCTACAAGCTCCAAGACTGGCTGCTCACACTGGAAGGATACATCCTCGGTGACAGCGGCTACAAGCTCCAAGACTGGCTGCTCACACTGGAAGGATACATCCTTGGTGACAGTGCCTACAAGCTCCAAGACTGGCTGCTCACACTGGAAGGATACATCCTCGGTGACAGTGGCTACAAGCTCCAAGACTGGCTGCTCACACTGGAAGGATACATCCTTGGTGACAGTGCCTACAAGCTCCAAGACTGGCTGCTCACACTGGAAGGATACATCCTCGGTGACAGTGCCTACAAGCTCCAAGACTGGCTGCTCACACTGGAAGGATACATCCTTGGTGACAGTGCCTACAAGCTCCAAGACTGGCTGCTCACACTGGAAGGATACATCCTCGGTGACAGTGGCTACAAGCTCCAAGACTGGCTGCTCACACTGGAAGGATACATCCTCGGTGACAGCGGCTACAAGCTCCAAGACTGGCTGCTCACACAGGAAGGATACATCCTCGGTGACAGCGGCTACAAGCTCCAAGACTGGCTGCTCACACTGGAAGGATACATCCTCGGTGACAGCGGCTACAAGCTCCAAGACTGGCTGCTCACACTGGAAGGATACATCCTTGGTGACAGTGGCTACAAGCTCCAAGACTGGCTGCTCACACTGGAAGGATACATCCTCGGTGATGGTGGCTACAAGCTCCAAGACTGGCTGCTCACACTGGAAGGATACATCCTCGGTGATGGTGGCTACAAGCTCCAAGACTGGCTGCTCACACTGGAAGGATACATCCTCGGTGACAGCGGCTACAAGCTCCAAGACTGGCTGCTCACACTGGAAGGATACATCTTCGGTGATGGTGGCTACAAGCTCCAAGACTGGCTGCTCACACTGGAAGGATACATCCTCGGTGACAGTGCCTACAAGCTCCAAGACTGGCTGCTCACACTGGAAGGATACATCCTCGGTGACAGTGCCTACAAGCTCCAAGACTGGCTGCTCACACTGGAAGGATACATCCTCGGTGACAGTGGCTACATGCTCCAAGACTGGCTGCTCACACTGTAAGGATACATCCTCGGTGATGGTGGCTACAAGCTCCAAGACTGGCTGCTCACACTGGAAGGATACATCCTCGGTGATGGTGGCTACAAGCTCCAAGACTGGCTGCTCACACTGGAAGGATACATCCTCGGTGACAGTGGCTACAAGCTCCAAGACTGGCTGCTTACGCTATTTATTCACATCGCAAATGCAGCACAACAGCGCAAAAAGCTCAACTCATCATCACTGAAATTCGATTTTCTTTCTCTTTTTTTCCCGGAACCGGCAGCGCGCTTGCTGTTGCCATGTTGCTAGCGGGAAAGTGGGAAGGGGAATCCCGGGAGTTACCCGTATCATGACGCTAATCTAACCACGTGACAGCTTTACGCGCCTACTTTGTTAAGAAATAGGTCATGCGCGCTACATGAAACCCGCTTTGCTTAATTTTACGCAACTACTTAGCTACGCAAGAATTCGAGTTTACGCACTTGCGTAGCGCTATTTTTCACTACGTACCGACGCTGTTAATATATTGATTATTCATCACATCAATGTTTACAAACTAATGTCTTGCTGGGGCAAGATGAAAGTAATTTCGTCTGATATCGGACATCGACGTTCTGAGATGATCCCTAACACGACATAGGTATAATTATTAGTAAATTGCTGCCGTCCAGCGCTGTCCCAGCTGTGTCGCATCTAGCAGCCTCGCACAGATGCCGCCGGTCGCTCCACGAATTCACAAGCAATCCATCAAAACAAAAAACAACAAAGGAAACAATGCAAAAAGTAGTTATTTATAAAGAGAAATTACTCATTGTTTCAAAGTAGGCTAGGCGTACACGGGTGATACGATGCGTGTTTAGGGTATCGTTTTTTGGTGATGTTCATATATTTAAATTAGCCACGTGTAGGTGAGACCAGGGCAAGACGGACACCCTAAGCAAACAACTGTTATACTATCAACGTATTTCGAAGTATGTTTAAAGATTCTATATTGGCATTTGTTTCAATGATGAAATAATTTTCGCAGGTCAATTTATCTGTAACGAGAGGATGAGGGAAAAGTAAAGACAGTTCAACTTATCTGTAACGAGAGGATTGTGGGCAAAGTAAAGATAGTTCAAATTATCTGTAACGAGAGGACGGGGGAAGTAAAGACAGTTAAACTTATCTGTAACGACAAGATGGGGGGCAAATTAAAGACAGTTCAACGTATCTGTAACGAGAGGTTGGGGGGGGGGGGAAGTAAAGACAGTTCAACTTATCTGTAACGAGAGGACGGGGGAAGTAAAGACAGTTCAACTTATATGTAACGAGAGGATGGGGGGAAGTAAAGACAGTTCAACTTATCTGTAACGAGAGGATGGGGGAAGTAAATACAGTTCAACTTATCTGTAACGAGAGGATGGGGGCAAAGTAAAGACAGTTCAACTTATCTGTAACGAGAGGATGGGGGAAGTAAATACAGTTCAACTTATCTGTAACGAGAGGATGGGGGCAAAGTAAAGACAGTTCAACTTATCTGTAACGAGAGGATGAGTGGAAATAAAGACAGTTAAACTTATCTGTAACGAGAGGATGGGGGAAATAAAGACAGTTCAACTTATATGTAACGAGAGGATGGGGGCAAAGTAAAGACAGTCCAACTTATTTGTAACGAGAGGATGGGGGCAAAGTAAAGACAGTTCAACTTATCTGTAACGACAGGATTGGGGGCAAAGTAAACGCTGTTTAACTTATCTGTAACGAGAGGATGGGGGCAAAGTAAAGGCAGGTCAACTTATCTGTAACGAGAGGATGGGGGAAGTAAAGACAGTTCAACTTATCTGTAACGAGAGGATGGGGGGGCAAAGTAAAGACAGTTCAATTTATATGTAACGAGAGGATGGAGAAAGAGTAAATACAGTTCAACTTATCTGTAACGAGAGGATGAGTGGAAATAAAGACAGTTAAATTTATCTGTAACGAGAGGATGGGGGGCGAAGTAAAGACAGTTCAACTTATCTGTAACGAGAGGACGGGGGGGGGGCAAAGTAAAGACAGATCAACTTATCTGTAACGAGAGGATGGGGGCAAAGTAAAGACAGGTCAACTTATCTGTAACGAGAGGATGGGGGCAAAGTAAAGACAGGTCAACTTATCTGTAACGAGAGGATGGGGGGGAAGTAAAGACAGTTCAACTTATCTGTAACGAGAGGATGGGGGCAAAGTAAAGACAGGTCAACTTATCTGTAACGAGAGGATGGGGGCAAAGTAAAGACAGGTCAACTTATCTGTAACGAGAGGTTGGGGGCAAAGTAAAGACAGGTCAACTTATCTGTAACGAGAGGATGGGGGCAAAGTAAAAACAGGTCAACTTATCTGTAACGAGAGGATGGGGGCAAAGTAAAGACAGGTCAACTTATCTGTAACGAGAGGATGGGGGCAAAGTAAAGACAGGTCAACTTATCTGTAACGAGAGGATGGGGGCAAAGTAAAAACAGGTCAACTTATCTGTAACGAGAGGATGGGGGCAAAGTAAAGACAGGTCAACTTATCTGTAACGAGAGGATGGGGGGGGGGGCAAAGTAAAGACAGTTCAACTTATCTGTAACGAGAGGATTGGAGGCAAAGTAAACGCAGTTTAATTTATCTGTAACGAGAGGATGGGGGAGGGGCAAAGTAAAGACAGTTCAACTTAACTGTAACGATAGTAACGTTATGCAGTTTAATTTATCTGTAACGAGAGGATGGGGGAGGGGCAAAGTAAAGACAGTTCAACTTAACTGTAACGATAGAGTTATGCGTTTTTTGCAATCGTTATGTCTCCTTAGTCGCTTTCCCAACACTCTCAATCGCACCTAGTTTGAGTTATGACAAAACAATATATTTTGTATAAAGTTTTATTTTCACTTAATCCGGTCGGTGTGCAGTGGGTGCGACGGGGCGTATGAACCCCCACTGAGACAAAAGAATTCCGCTTGAACCCCCATTCCCCAGATGTCATGTCTGGGAGACAGGAGATGAGGTTCCAACTGAAATCTTTCCACTTTTCACAAATCCCCCCAAAATGTACAGCACCCCCCAAAACGCACGCACCAAAAGTATTTTTTTCACCGAACGGGCCTGATAATGGTTATAATGTAATGCAATTAGAATCTTTTCCAGGATTTCTAACACATACGACTATGGAAACCCCCAAAAAGAATGGATAACATCGATAACCCATTTACATGACTGTTGGTGTATCTTGCAATTGTAAATTTGATATATTCAGACTATTGTTATTGGGCGATGAGATTAGCGGTTTTGTGGAATTCAAAAAGCTCTTCTGTGATTCCGGTCGGCTCCCACCAAGTGTAGTGCTGCAGTTACGTTTGGGTCTGAACTTTTTGTTTAATTGACAACTGTCCGTTTTGCGGATAAGTAGGGCCTACAATACACGAGTAATAAACGGGAAATGATAAAGACATGTCTTCGCAAATGCTTGTTCCATTGAACAAATGACTGAGACGTTTAATCTCCGGGAGATGTTTTGGCTATGTCAAAATAATAACAATAACTTCTTTATTTCGCACAGTAAAATGACAAATGCTGTCTTTAAAACAGCTTTAGAGTTTTTTCAGTGATTAGACCGTTAACATCGCCACGGTTTAAAGTCTTAAAATTTAAGCAATGACGGAGTCTACGTACGGACGGCCGATAGTTGACATGTATGTGATAAGCTTTAATTGCTTTAGTACTAGTCTTCACCACATCCAGATTCGTCTTTATAAACCCCCGTCTTCTCTCCTACTATAATTCTCTGTTTACATTGGTTCTCTCACTTCTCGCCTTTGCCGAGTTCTGTACAATCCGTGCTGGTTGATGGCGTTTACGTGTCAAGCTCTTAAGATTCTCCCGTTCAGATATTGTACGACTAATCATGTTTGTCTCTCGTGACTACCTCTATCCGTCTCCACATTTCTACAAGTTTTCGTTCTCCGTTGCACTTCTACCACCGATCGCCCGCTTTCAGTGTGTCGGAGTCTACACAGCCCCTTCTGTCAGGTCATTCCCTCCAGTCTTCCAGTTTACTGTACAACTTGCGTTGGTAATCATTGATAGCATGTGCCCGTCAAGACCGTATCATGCACACACCAACAGCAAGCCAGCAGGCTGAGGGGTGCAATGGGTGAGTTGAATTTAAACCGTGACGTAAACGTTTTTAACGAAGTCCAACATCACCAATTCCTCGACCGAGACAAATCTCCAATACTACCTCTGCACAACCGCGAACAAACCCCAACAACACTCGCTCTCGACCGCGAAAAAATCCAACACTATCCCGTCGTCCGCGACAAAACGGCAACAGCTACCCTCCTCCTGACCGCGACAAAATGGCAACAGCTACCCTCCTCCTGACCGCGACAAAACGGCAACAGCTACCCTCCTCCTGACCGCGACAAAATGGCAACAGCTACCCTCCTCCTGACCGCGACAAAACGGCAACAGCTACCCTCCTCCTGACCGCGACAGAACGGCAACAGCTACCCTCCTCCTGACCCCGACAAAACGGCAACAGCTACCCTCCTCCTGACCGCGATAAAACGGCAACAGCTACCCTCCTCCTGACCGCGACAAAACGGCAACAGCTACCCTCCTCCTGACCGCGACAAAACGGCAACAGCTACCCTCCTCCTGACCGCAAACATCTCCTACAACTGTAGTGCGGAGCACCTATGCAAATAGTCTGGGTTCACTGCACATCCACGGTAAGACCGCATCACACACTAACAATACACACCCACCCTATACACACCCCTACATTACAATAGCCACCAGTCCGAATACCGCCGCGGAGAAAACATCGGAGAGGAGCCTGCATTACGGGCCTGCATACACACGCACGCGGGATATTTTTCCGGTCGATGGAATAGTGTATGCATATAATTATATATATATATATATGTATATATATATATATGTATGGAATTTTATACTTTTACTGCTTCATTGCATTCAGATATGACAACCACAATCAAACATTTGTATTTAAAAAAATGATGCATGTATTTAGATGGCTGTTATTAATGTAATGTCTTGGGCACTTTACCGTTACCATCACTATTTTACTTTAATAAAAAACCTATTAAAATCATTTCGAGATATGATTTTTTGAAAATGTCGAATTCTACCCTTCTACTGCTCTGTACGGTTTAGAATGCTATGGTCTTATCAGGTCTCATTCTGCTGATCAGCCTTTTTCAGAACATTATCGCCAAATCGACCTTATTATGTTTTTATTGTTTCCATAGTCTATAGAATAAGAAGAGAACCTCTGAATAATTGGCTCGCCACGTAGTCAGTAGATCGGTTACAACGGAAGAGTCGCTAGGGCGCGCCACAGGCACGTGTAGCACATGCGCAACGCGTCTCGTCCGCTATTTCCAAAGATGCACGCGACTGCAATATTTATAACTGACTAAAATAATAAGGACTTTCGTCTTTGGTGTACTGTAATTAGCAAACTAGACTTTTGTGATTAAGATATGCATTAACATGCTTTGATTGTAAGGTAGTTCTGGTACGTATAAACAAAACCAGTTTAAAGTTTATAGTATTAAAACCAGACGCATTTTAAATTATTAATATACTGGTCTGGTGAAAGACGCTATCGCACATGGTCTGGTGTGGCCGTGGGCAAAGCCAATAACCGTGGGTCCAATTGTGTTTTGCCATTTTTACTAAAACCTGACGAAATTCTTCTGTAAGATATTTATGTACTAAATCTCTAACACATATCCCTTACAATTTCTGCAAAACAAACTGTTACAAAAGTTGTTTTGAGTCAAATATCGTCGAAGACGAAGTCGTCTGCGTAAAAATTCGTGGGTCCTATCTACGCACGTGAATCAGTGCGAGACCATGAAGTGTATTAAAGTAGGCCAAGAGCGTTAGAACACGATATTTAAGTATCACGAATTTTTACCTGCCCCGAATATTCCGGACGTGAGTATATGTTGATTTATGCAAATGATGATACCGGCCCAGGGGCACACAAATGTTATATTGTAAAATCAACAGTTTGCCATCTTGGGACTTGATTCTGTGCCTATGGCTCTGCTATAGCCTAGGCTATACGATTTCATTTGTGTTATGATATTTGACGACGTGGTGACGATGTAAGTTTACTGACAACATTCATCAATTACATAATAATATTATGTAATTGATGAATGTTGTCAGTAAACTTACATCAAATAATATTATTATTATTAATTATATATTTACTGGTTAGTTAGTATGTATATATATACACGTCCACTCGGCTTCTGGTGTATCACTTTGCAATGAGCCAGTTCGGAGGTCCGCTGCCGCAAAGTATCGTGGGTAATGTCATAAGGTCAATCGACATAAACACCTCATACGTGCCTGCTAAAATGATATAGAAGTTCGAACTTGTCTTGTTTCTTGCTTTCTGTAATAATAATTTTGCGCTTTTCGTGATCGTCGCCGATAAGGTCGATTTTAATGAGTTTCATTATAAATGATACAAAGATAAGATTCAAGGATATATATTTACGGGAGAGAGGGCTGCCAACAATTGGGAACAAGGACGAACGTGTTACGCTGGCGTTCGCTGGTGATTCGGTGCCTCGTATTTCAGGCAGCGTTCCTCCGAAGGCTAGCGTGAAAGAGGACATTTTATAGAAAGCGGGACAATGTCTCAGGCTTTTGAAGATGCAAAGTGATGATTTGCCAGACTCATTCTTTATTCTGGACATAGCCTGGGTGGGGGAATTAAGGGATGTCGATCAAAATGTATAACCACTGATTGGGGACTGCTATATATAATCTCAACAGTCAAATTCTTCCCAGTGACAGTGTTCTGTTTTCTACCAGCTGTGTCGCAATACATATATGCACGGTGGCTACGTCGTACCTTGAATACCTTGGAAGTTGGCCGAATGGCTTTGTGGCAGGGAGCCTATTGCCCAGCGTAGGGTCGTAGCGTGGGTGTTCGTTTTAATGGGTACGTTTACCGGCCTGGGTTTGCACATTTCCCATTTTTGGTGTCTTGTGGGGTAGTGTTAGAGATATTTCCGGTATTGAGGAGGGGCTAGCATCGGATCAGAGATTTTTTGATGTCGAAGCAACGAGGGTGTGCGTAATGTTGCATATTTTTCTATGTCGAAAGGACAGAGTTGTTGCAGATTTATGGTGTCGGGGGGGGGAGTAGTGTTAACAATAGCGTATTTATTGTAGCTGAAAGTTATGCCAACATGATCAACTGTCCACTATCGTTGAGGTATATTTTCTGTATTTTACTCGAAGTTCGATATATGTAGTATGTACCAGTGGGTCACTGCTGTGTATATGTCTTAAAAAAGTATGTGTCGGAGCTAATGCATTATCTGAGGTGTAATTTAAGAGGACGCAGCCAGCCTTTCGGCTTGGTAAACTATGCCAGTGAGATCACCAGGTCTCGGTCCAATTACACAGAATACAATCAGTTATAATTACAATTACTTTTCATTTGTCATTTCAATTACAATTACACTTCTACAATTTTCAGATCAATTACATTGACACCACTAAGTTTTCAGTTACAATTAGATCTACCAAACAGTTTATCATCCACTTGACATGCACTGGTATGCAGGGTTGAACAGGGCAATCATGAAGTAGAATCAGAATCAGAATAAGTTTATTTGACCTATAAATACGATATATACACAATGAATAAGATGAGTACTAGATAAGGTCGGGAGACTCCCATTAAGATATACAATATCGCTAGCACAGGAGCCACCCCATAAATATAATCAACATCAAAATTTACATGTCACAAATCAGAATAGCATATGCCTTGTTTTACAGTTGATAATTACTCAGTGTATCAACATACATACATAATACAAGGACTGATTAAATGTACTCTTGTACAAATAATTGACGTACATATGGATACTTAGGTATATATTTCAATATGTATTACGAATTACAAATAAAGCAGTTATGAATAGGACAACAAGATTCATAATTTAAAATAAAAAAGTTTGTTGTGTATGTTGAAAAACCATACAGACTGTGGGTGTAAATTTTATTAATGATAATACTTGGTGTATTGTTAACTGTCTCAACTATGTTGGCAAATTCATGTTTGAATCTGGACATATACAGATTATTTCTTTCACGTGTGCAGTGCTGATGAATATTATATATGTGTGTGTTATGAAAAACATTGAAGTAGTAGGGTAAAAGATTGTTAATTAATTTATAGTAAAATTTAAATTGTTGGATTTTATAAATGTCATCCAACTTTAGCAACTGAAGTCTTTTAAAAATAGGACTTATGTGAGCATTATATTTACTTAATGATAATATTCGTATTGCTTTTTTCTGTAATTTGAAATTTCGATGTGCCTGATGACCCCATAAAAGTAAGCCATAGTTAATATGAGGGAGAATAAGAGCATTGTACATAATATATAATGTATTAGGTGGTAAAAAAATTTAAGTTTATTTAATATGCTTATTGTTTTAGAGATTTTATTTGCTATTTTGTTTGTATGACTCTGCCAGTTTAAATGGTTATTTATTGTGATGCCTAAAAAATTGAAATCATTTACACATTCAATGTGTGCCCCATCTATTTGTAACACAGGGTATTCTATTTTCTTTTGTGGCATATGAAAAATCATGAATTTAGTCTTTTTGGCATTTAGTGACAGTTTATTAGCTTTTAACCAATTACTAATCTTTGTTAGTTCTTTGTTAATATTTTCACTTCGCATTTGACCTTCTGAATCATTAAACGTTTTTAGTGTACTAGTAAGAGTGGTGTCGTCAGCATATGTTATGAATTTAAAAAGGTCACTAGAAAGTGCTATATCATTTATATATATAATAAATAAGAGCGGCCCTAAAATTGAACCTTGGGGGACACCAGTGTTGATGACTATTTCCTTAGACTTAACATTTTCAATTTCTACATACTGCTTACGATTTTGTAAATAACTCTTACAAAGGTCCAGAGCCTTGTCATTTAATCCATAGTAATTTAACTTCTATACCAATATATTGTGATCAATTGTGTCAAATGCTTTTCATAAATCAAGGTATATATTTATTGGAGTAACCGATTTATCAAGTTCTTGTATAATTCTGTCTATGATTTCGAGTGTAGCAAGCTCGGTAGAATGTTTCTTTCGAAACCCATATTGGCTATTGTAGTATAACGCTTTAGAATGGAAGTAACCCTTTCAAAATTTTTTGAAATCACTGGCAGGATAGAAATAGGGCGATAATTGTCCAAATCAGAAACATCACCTTTTTTAAAAAAGGGTATGACTTGCAATTTTTAATTTGTCTGGAAAAATACCAGTTATTATTGATTGGTTAATAAATAGAGTGATTGCTTTGCTGATATCATTTTTATCAATTTTAGTAATTGTGTTGAAATACCGTCTTTTCCACAACTTGATTTTGGAGGTAACCGATCAATTGTATTAACGGTAGTTTCCATGTCAATCGGATTAAATCTGAAAGTGTGCAATATTGGGTTTTTCAGGTAATCTTTGTATGATTTACCTCCACTAGTAGTTGTTTTAGAGGCTAGAGTAGGACCAGCATTAGTAAAAAACGTGTTAAATTTGTTTGCAATAATGCATTTGTCACTAATCATTTCCCCATCGTCTTTGAACAAATCTCGAAATTGTTCTTTCTTTTGACTTTTCTGAATAATTTCTTTAATTAAACACCACGTCTTTTTAACACTATGCTTATGCTTTTCAAAACTGGATTGGTAATGCATTTGCTTAGCTAATCTAATATTACTCTTAAGAATTTTATTATAAGTATGTAAGTCAGTTTTAAGTTCATGATAATGCTCTGTATTTACTTGAGTCGTTTTCATTCTCGAATACAATTTGTTTCTAAATTTTATCGACACAATAATGCCATTGGTAATCCAAGGAGTTTTCTTATGTTTATACTTGTTAAATTTAATTACTTTAATAGGTATAAATTTATCCATAGCTGCAGTAACAATTTCATCGAGGATATTATAGTTTTCATTCGGATCCGCATGAATATCTGTGTTAAGTTTATTATAAATATTTGAGTTTATTATTTCAATTTTAAATTCATTGAGCGAGTCAGGACTTTGTTGTTTTATTCGTATAAACCTTGGTATTGCACTAGTGGTTTCAACATAATCCAGACTTAGAAAGTACGGAAAGTGATCAGAAATATTGCTCACTAAAATACCAGCTGAGGATTTGAAGAATCTTTTTGACAAATTGCATAACAAATTATCAATGAGTGTTCCACGATATTCTGAAAGTCGTGTTGGCATAGTAATTTTTGGGAAGAAACCATGTGAAACGATTGTGTCAAAATAGTCACATATTATGGGTTTTTCGTTAATTTTAAGCAAGTCAATATTGTAATCTCCTGCAATTATTATTTCACTTTTAGATTTTTTTAAATCAACTAAATTTGATGCAAATTCTTTTGTAAATATACGGTAGTTTTCGATAATATCTCTAGGTGGTCTATATATATTTCCAAGAATTATTTTTTTCTTCATGGCACAACATGTTATTTCAATAAACTGACCTTCCCAAGTGTCTGTATTTGCACGGATATTTACAGATTTGTAATTGTATTTGTTCCTGAAGTAGATTGCCAAGCCGGCATGTGCACTACAGATTTTGCCTTGGCATATTAATGTATATCCATCTATTTGAAATAAAGAAGTGTCAGCCTCTTCATCGAGCCATGTTTCCTGTAAACATAGAGCATTAATCTCACAGCCACTACTTCTGAATGATTCTAGCTTTATTTTAATTTCGTCAATTTTTGCATTTAAACTCTGACAGTTTAGGCTTAGCACAATAAATTTGCTTTGTTTGTTCGTTAAATGGTTTATTAAATTATCGTCGAAGTATGGTGAATGTTGAAATGGTTCAACATCCCCATCTTCATTCATTTCATCCGTTTTTAATATGTGATAGAGAGAATTTTTCTGTAGACCACCAAATTGCGCTAAGAAATAATTGTTATCAATCATATTGGAAAATTGAATAAACAATAGTGCTCTATGTCTGCAGGACACATCATATAAACATAGACTAGACGTTGTGAAAGAGCTGCACAAGCTATTCCCTGAGCATTATACAAATACATTTTATAAAAGAGAAATTTACGAATATTCCGCATGCATATATAACACAATGTACATATTGCATCAGCGCAAAAAGAGTAAAAGTAAATTACAGCATATGTACTGCCACAACATGAACGTAGAGTGAGAATAAGCAAATAAGTATATCGAACAAAACACAACAGGATTATTGAGTAGACACTAATGTTTGAGGAAATACTATACATAGTGCACTGTCCAAAAAATAAATAAAAATGTAAAGTAACGAACACTAAACGTACTGAAACGAAAATGTATAAACATTGCCCTCCCCAAAAATGAAAACAACGTGAATATTGACCGTATATCAATATACATCGATGCACACCATATAGCTGTAGACTAAAATGATAAGAAATTGCACTATTTCAATAAAACGTCATTTCATGTGGAGCAGTTCGTAGTGGCAGCACGCTATTTATGAAATATAACGCCACATTAATATACTCATCACCGAATGCTGAAACTAAACAGGTATAATGGAAACATAGAAAAGGCAGTTTGACACGTTGAAATACCGCATATAAAAGTGAACAAGCATATAGATATAAACAAAGTGTGGTGATACTATTTACACTCATCAACATTATATTTGTAACAGTTTGCACAAGAATTAGAATCGGCAGGTGGAGAACATATACTAAAAATAGATATGCTAAGGAGACCATTAGAGATACAGAAGAGCTCAACGATAGCATTTTGTAAAACAGCCTGTGCCGTTGCGTTAATCTAGATAAAATGTGTTTGGATACAGTGTTATTTCGATAGTTACAAAAGAATAAAATAACAGGGATCATGCTATTTAACGACAACCTATGCCTTGGCATTAAACTAGACAAAGAGCGCTTAGTCAACACGTTACAGAGGAACAAAACAAGCAAAAAAAGACACACACTCAAAAAACAGGATGAATAAGCATATTAATAATGCTAAAGCACGGTGGCAGAATGCCCACGGCTTGCATATACATTGCCATGTTATTATACATTACACCAGTCGTCGTTCGTTTCGGGAGTCACTTAGCGTTCAAGTTGTTTGAGTTCGCGCTCGGTGGTAATATTTACCTTGCGTCCAGATGATAGTAGAAACATAGTGCGACCGTCCATAGTCCATGTTGCTTGCACCCCGGCCGCAGATCGCGCTTTCGTCAGCAGCACACTGCGTCTTTTTGTTAAGTTCTCAGTTATGACATTTTTTGTTCCTTTCAGTTTTCGTTTTGCTGCGAAGATCTGTTGTCGCTGTTCGTATCGCGCGAACTTCACAATGATCGGGCGTGGTTTATCGCCTTGTGATTTTCCCAGTCGATGGCTGCGGTCGATGCTTTTGTAGTCTAGCGTGACCCCTAGCGACTTGCTGCACAGGTCGATCACCGCGTTGGTCGTCGTCTCCTTTTGTTGTTCAGGGATGCCATGAAAGAGGAGGCATTTGCGCCGGCTGTACTACTCCAAGTCGTCTAGCTGGTCAGCCAACGCCACATTTGCCTGTTCGAGCCTGCGTACTTTATTATCAACTGCAGTTATTGCTGTGGTTGTTTTGGTCATGTCCATGCAGCATGCTTGGTACAACTCTTCCTTGATTTTGTTGAAGTTGTCAGAGTTTAAGATTGACGTGACGAGAATGTCCATGAAAGTTGGCGTTTTTAGAAGTTCTTTGATTATTGTTTCACTGATTGACGTGGCGATTGTCTGGATGGTAGTGCCATCCTTCAGGAGATCTAGCAGGGCTTTTTTCATTGTGAAATCCTCTTGTGGTCGCGGGCTTTCACACACGCCGTCGACACCGCGCTCACCCGTGGAGGACGTATTGGCGCGCGTTCGTTGTGACATTGTAGAATTAATTGAAAAACAAATGGTCTCAATTTGAATGAAATTGGAAAAAATCACAAAAACAGATGAAATTGGAATTGAAAAATAAATAAATGAGGTGCAACGATTATGTTATATAACAAAATAAAGATGTTTGCACGTTGATGGCATTGAAACCACAAAGGCTTTTATTACTGGGGCATATTTTCCCTGTCAGAAATCTCTAATTAATAACCATAGTTGCAAGTAATTAAACAAGCAAGGAAATTCATAATAAAATGCGTTCATTGTTCTCATACTAGACAGTGCTAACTGCTAAAAACTGCTATAATTTTCTTCTGGGGAAGTATCATGACTCAGACAGCCTCTAGACCAGTTTAGCCAGCTAGAACAAAGGGGATACCGACCTTTGGACAGTGACAGATGCCTATTAGTATTAACAAAAATAGATAAGCGAGCGAAAAATGAACAACTCAGAACACGTCCAAAACATGAAATTCTACGGTCACTAACACCCTCACCGCTCGTCCTGTCCCGACGATCTTGGTATCATTTGAAAGGATGCACTTTTTTATTCTAGCGTCGTAGATTTCCCGGTAACCGTTTAAAGAACACCGATAAAAGGACCTACAATCACGCCGTTTTCGGTGTTCTGTACGGTCCCGAACGATGTTGGCGGCGAGTACTAAGTACACTAATCTTCCGATTGCGGCGCTGTTTTCCTCATTTGCATAGGTTCAGACATATGCACTTCACCATTTCTTGATTTCATGTTCTAAGCTCCACCCACTTTTAAACCGCGGCGAGATTGATGTGCTTTGATCGCAGCGAAACCGATATATATCTACGTCGGCGTGACGTCACAATAACGTACACCACCCAACGGGTCTAAACTCGTTGCGTTGGTTGGTTGATATACGTGATTGTGACGTCACGCCTACTTCGCATATGTCATCTTTGAAAGTGGGTGGAGCTTATACCATGAAATCAGATAGCGGTGCCTCAATCGGTACATTGGTGAACTGTGTCGACGAAACAACATCGTTCGCAGTGTCTAAGACACCGGAACGGGCCCGTTTGTAGGTCCGTGTTTAGTTAATTTTAAGAATGATTATCAGGAAACCATTTATATGTTTGAATAGCAGAAAACTTAAACTTTCAAACGACATGCTCCTCCAGCAGCAATCCCGTCATACCCGTCATCCTAGTCAATCCAGTTACACTTGAAGCAAGAGTACATCTGGTTGGAAGAGGTGAGCCTCACTGAGAGAGTGGACGAGACGGTCAGTATCACATGGGCAGCCCACCATGCAACACAGAAGAGGAGTCAGCCATTTGAAGTGAGCATTACATCTACTGCCCTTCTTTCGAGACCAGGCTCACTCTGTTGCAACCATCAAGCACGCCATGGAGAAGATCCGGGATACAATGGCTTTCGTGAACCCTGGACAGACCCCTGTCATAGCTGCTGACCAGCTACTATATGCTCTAACCAAACAAATTCAATGGCGGTGGCCCGAATATGGAGAGGACAGGTTTGTCATCATGTTTGGTGGACTTCATATGTAAATGGCTTCACTGAGATCAGCAGGAACATTACTACAAGACAGTGGCTGGACCAGTGCTCTTGTTGAAGCTGGTGTGACCTCATCTAGTACAGCAGGGTCTTTCCTAACTGCACCAAGTGTCACCAGAACAAGGCAGGCTCAACAGATCACAGCATGCTGCCTGTACAAACTGATAAAAGAAGCATTCAAAGACTACTGCTCTGAAGAGTCTGGAATATCAACCTTGACCTTTGAAGATTGGTGTGATCAACGGAGGCTTGAGAGTCCAAAGTTCCAGTTCTGGCACCTGGTGTTGGATACGGAGCTCGTCATATTCACACTTACCCGCTCGTTCAGGGAAGGAGACTTCGAACTGTACTGTGAAGCACTCTCACAATTGATCCCCTACTTCTTTGCAAACAACAATGTAAACTATGCCAGATGGCTATCAGTTCACTTTAGAGACATGATGTCCCTTGAACAACAACATCCAGAAGTGGCAAGGGAGTTTCACAAGGGGAACTTCGTTGTCCACAAGTCCAGAAGAGAGTTCTGCCTTGGCCATAGACCAAGCCCACGAACAAAACAATGCAGTCATCAAAGGTGACGGAGGGGCAATTGGGTTGACTGAGGACCTAGAAGCACTTCAAAGATGGATGCCGGCTGGACCCGAAATGAACCATCTAGTTGCTGGATATGAGGCCATGCCAGGTGTAAAAGATGTAACTGTCAACAACAGACATCGTGAGCAAACTTTGAGCACCCAGAGATCTTTCCTTGAGAAGGTGGAACCACAGTTCACAGTGTTGAAGGAGATGGGAAATCCTTTCCAAGAAGAGTCAGCAGACCTACTTGTGCTAGACGCTAAGAACCTCGCAGATCCTGCTCTTGTTTAAGTGGTTGGTACACATCACCAGAGAAGCAGAGAGCAGTTCGAATCATTCATGGAGGGCATGCAAAATGAAAGAGAATGTGCATTCTATAATCCAATCAAGAAAAACAATGTCTCCTTCTTAAAAAATAAGCAGACTGCCAGAAGTTCCAAGGAAAACGTGCTGAAAGGTGACTGTCAGTTATTCTCACGACTGTTAATCTCCTGCCAGAACAGACAGTTAAGAATTATTCAAGCATGAGAACCAGTCAGCCCCTACCTCTCTCAGTGACAGTGGCAAACTTCATACGTGCCAGAAGTCGCAGCTGGCTGAAATTCGTCACGCACAAGTGGCTATGCCAGAGAGACAACCAGAGGGAAATAATATCATCATTGATGGCTAAGCCCTTATCAATGCCCTACATCCACGGAGGCCAAACACAATGGATGCCTATACCACACAAGATATCCTTCCAAAAATGGAATATTATGGCACTAAATATGAGCGGGTGGACATTGTATTTGATGTGTACAAGAAGTCAAGTCTGAAGTCGGAAATCAGGTCGAGAAGAGGACAGGGGATCAGGAGAAGAGTTACAAGAACCAGCAAACCCCCAATGAGCTGGAGAAACTTTCTACGGGATGACAGCAACAAGACTGAGCTGTTTCATTTTCTTGCAGACAAAATTTGTGAAGTCCAGTCAAAAATCGTCAAATCCAATGACACCGACGTAGTCGTCGTAGCAGTATCTGTACTGCCAGCCATTTAGAAGCTTGGTCTCGAGAACATGTGGAGTGCCTTTGGCCAAGGTCCTCAGTGGATTCCAGTTCATGAGGTAGTTTCTGCAATAGGTCCTGTCAAAGCCAGCGGGATCCTATTCTTCCATGCTTTCACTGGATGTGACATCGTGTCTGCTTTCCGTGAAAAGGGAAAGAAATCTGCATGGCTGACATGGGATGTTTGTGACGAGGTTTCCGAAACCTTCTTTAAATTTAGCCTCTGTCCAACTGACGTTTCTGAAAGTGACCTACAGAAGCTGGAGAACTGTGTTGTCCTCATGTGTGACAGATCTAGTGCAGCCACTGGTGTGGACGGGGCAAGGCCGGATCTGTTTGTCCGCAAGGAGAAGTCATACGATGCAATCCACCAACCAGAGATGCCTTAAAGGAACATGCAAAGCGTGCAGACTATCAGGTACTGTCTCCAACACGGATATCTGCTGACTGAAGATGGATGCAGAAAGGAGAGCCATGGCAGTTATGTTGGACAACACTTCCACCGATTGCAACAAGCTGTCAGGAACTGACCACATGCTACTGCAAGACTGCAACCAGAGATGCAACTGCTTTCGCCCAGGGCTCTCCTGCACGGCACTTTGTGGGTGCGTGTCTGAGTAGTAGAAACATTGGACATTAGGTAGGTCTACTTTGAACATGTCCAAAGCAGTTAGACTTTGTGTTTAATCTACTTAATATTGATATTACATGAATACTATTTGTTATTGTAGTTATATGTAGCTTGACGGGTCAGCACTCATAAGTGGAAGCGCATATACAAGGACGTTCAACTGCAAACTGCATTCATACAACAATTTATGTTAAACATTTTGAATAACATCTACAGTAGTTTCATTTTCAGTGCAATTTTGTTAGTATCGCGTCCATCCAGATTGATGTTAAATGTGTTCATTTGATTTAAACTGTTATTAAAAGTGTTTTGTTATTTAAAGTGTGATTTTTGTTAATATATTTTTATTAAATTGTCATTTTAAAGAGTGTTGTAAGGCTGTTGAAATTAGAAAAATTGAATCCAGCATGCTTGAACACATACAAATCGACACCAAGATCATTCAGAAGGACCAAATACATGCATTTCTACGTGAAATTTGGCGGCCATTTTTCAAAATGGCAGCCATTTTGGATATTCAAATGGCCAATCGGGCAGATTTGTTAAGTATGCCCTAGAGACTCACTGTGCTAAATGTAGTGCTTGTATCACTATTTGCACGATTTTTGTGTTATCCGCTCCACTATATCCACCCTCTGAGAACAGTAGTGTTGGACACTACGTGACTTCTTCATTAATTGGCACTGTTAAGTGAATGATCCATTGGGATCACAGGCATTGGGTACTTTGTATGGTGTATTATTTTGTAGATTGAAAACAATCTGTGGGACAGCTGTTTCTTAATAGTTTTTTGTTATAGATAAAGCGTGTGGTGTGAGGAAACTGTGTAATTTATTGTAACTGATGTAAATGTTTCAGTTACACAAATAATCAATTAAAATTACATTATATTTTCAAAATCAGAATCAATTACACTTACAGCATTTGTCTGTAATCAATTGCAAATACAATTACGTAACTGGACCAAGCTCTGTTGAGTATAAATCGTGCATCCTAATATGTTATGCCATTTCACACAAAACTTATCAAATTTGTGTAAGATATATATATATGTGGTAAATCTCTGGCGCTTATAATTTGTGCAAACATTCCGTAAGAAAAGTTACTTTGAGTGAAGTGCTTACAAAAATAGACCGACTGAATCCAACTCTCGCCATGTCAAAAAGGGTGCGTCCTATATGCGAAGTGTAAAATGCTCAAAACATTCCTCAAAAACCTGTTTGCCTCGTTTTAATTTGAAAAAAATAACTTTGTTGCTAGTTTGTAGACGTCCTTTGCTCCCAGTGACCGATATATCTGACAAAAGTGAGATCCAGCGAAATATACAAATGCAGCAGAGACATAGATAAAGCAGACACCGCGCAGGTGACTATACAGTCTCAAAGCTGAAAATCATCTGCAGATGGTCATCGACTACCGTACCGTAATAATTGGTGGTAGTTGGACTACCATACCAACTACTATTGGTGGTAGTTGGACTACCGTAACTACTACTATTGGTGGTAGTCGCTACGGTAGTCGATGACCATCGTTTAATAATAACAATATTATAATAGTTCAGTGCGATTGCGGGCAATGGTCATAGAGTGTACATGATAAGTTTAACCACGATTGTCATTACGCCTTGATGGGGGAATGGTTAGGCCCATTAGGACGATCATTTTCTTTCATATATTGCAATACCTTTGTTTTGTAAACAAATTAAACATATACATATTAGACCCTGTCATCCGGCGTTTGTTTGTGTTCGTTGACGGTACGTTGCTTCCGATGACTGCAACGACTACGATGACTGCGATCCATTTCTCAACCGAACCCAGTACTTTAAATAGTTGAATAGAATCAAGGTCATTAGTGGCAAATTGTAACGGCTTGTCTAAGGACTGAGACTTGAAGTATACACACACACGCACGCACGCATGCACACACGCACACAAACACACACACACACACGACGTATATATATATATATATCACACACGATGTATATATATACATATATATATATACTGTGTCCCACACAGTTTAATAACAGGATACACTGTTGCAGGTAAAAATCAAAGAAAGTGTTGACAGGTCTCATAAGGAACTGGTGACGATGTTCAAGAGGGATGGCATGGCCTTATATGGGCTTGGGGGCCCACACACACCCCTGGAGATCCACATAGAATGGCAGGAACGAGTTGCGGTAAGAAACATTAATTAAAATAACTCTAAATACTAGTAGTGCAAAGATTGTTGACTGTTGATACAGACTGACGGTTGCATCGTAAATGGAAACAAAAGGCTTTATTTCGGCCTATGCATCCATGAGTTGATATAAACTAACCATTTACAAGTACAATCAAGTATAGTATACGATGTTTATGGGAATAACCCGGTTGAACATGCTTAATTTAAATTGTAGGAAGCCTGACGTCACAAATTCTCATCTTCGCGCGCCGGGATCACTGTTGATTACACCAGTCTTAATATCCCCGGCCGGCCGTCTTGCAAAACGCTCAAGTTACGCTCAGCCAATAATAATATCGTCGGCCAAACGTGGCTTATATTACATGTAATGTTTGGGAATTTGAAGTATTATTTAATTACACAATACGCTCGTGAGAATGGTGGAATGGTAATTATATTGGGATTCCGTGGAGTTGCTGGTTTTGTCTTAAATATGGGGCGCGAGCAAATGTATTGTTATCACGGGAGGTATACTCGCGACCGGTGGAAAAATTACTTATTTATGATTCATGTAAGTTCCATATAACGTAGGATATCCGCTATAGGTAGCGTAGTAATGCTACGTTATTAAGCTACCATCCCTGGCTTGCTTTCTCTCCATCTCCACCCCCCTCTTTCTCTCCCATCTGCTTGTGTCGAGTTGTCATTGCCATCACAAAGATGCACCGACATACTACACGATATACTACAGCTGCCGGCTGAGTTCATAGCATGTCTCCCTTGCACCACAGCCGTACCTTCCCCTTCTCTGTTTCGTCCAACTGCCTGGCGTGCGAGGATGCGAACTTCCGGTGGCCCAGTTTCGTGACTCTGTACACGTGTACGTTGCGTCGCCATCGCCGTACGTTGCGTCACCATCGCCGTACGTTGCGTCGCGTTCGATGTACGTTGCGTCACCGTCGCTGTACGTTGCGTCATTGTACGTTGCGTCGCCGTACGTTGCGTCGCCGTCGCCGTACGTAGCGCCGCACTCGCCGTCGCTGTGCTTTGAGTCGCCGTATGGTACCTTTTTTATTATTATGTCCCCTGCCAGATCGTCTTGCGACACACTGATATCGTCACCTGCCACGCCCCGGCTGTTTCTCGTTCAGATCAACCGTAGTTCATGTAACATATAATGTTTGGGAAGGAGAGGTAATTATTTGAATACACAATGCCGCTCAGCCGCTCGTGAGAATGGCCGAACGGGTAATTGTACTAGGCTTCGGAGTCGCTGTCGTTGTCTTATAATTAGAGAGCGGGCGACGGTTCTCACGGGTCACATCGCAACCGGCGAAGTCAATTAATAGGAAAAGTACAACTGATTCAGCTGACCTCCACATTTTGTTAGTGATATCTGCCAGGGATAGTGCAGTCAATGTGAATGTTTCGTGCACATTAAAATTCAATTATCACATTTCTGAAGAGGGTGGCGTACACATAATGAAACAAAGTTGGTCTCTCGATGAGCCGACGGCTTTCCTGTCCACATTCCATGTGGAGGAGATCACGTCAGGTCGCACTCTCGTTCAGTCTCGTTACGTCTCACGTGCATAAGTCGATGCGCGTGTGTTCTCCGGTGTATGGAAACAATTTGTATGGCATTAAGTGGAACTACAATGAACACTGAAGGAAGAAAACTACACACCCGGACATTCCCGTGTAATATTCAAGAACAATGAACACTTTGTGGAACACAATGGTGCAGTGGCTAGAGTTTCGGACTCTTGACCGAGAGAGCCCGGGTTCGAATCCTGTGCTGCGGTGTCGAACCTTGGGCAAGTTCGTTCACTCTGTGTTGCTCCAGTTCACTCAGCTGTATAAATGGGTACCTGGCTATAGGCAGTGGTAGATATTTGTGTACGAATAGTCTTCGCGGATTAATTGCAGCGTGGCTGGATGCTTCCTATAGAAGTCGAGATGGTGTTTGGTCCACGTCACATTTGGAAGCTTCTATTTTTCTTATCAGTTCTTTCCATCTTGCAAACGGTAATTTGAGCGTGCGCGTGTGTCAGCAGGTACAAACACGTTTTTTGACGGGACAGCAATTTGGTTATGAACGATTTTAAACATAAGTGATAACCGAGATTGCGTCCCTCTCCACAGGATGGAACCAAGCTAAGTCTGTTTCAATGTATGACTGCTCGTTGTCTCAGCGAGAGAAGAAGAGCTGGCGCGAGCACATGTCGACGGTCGGCGTACCCGGCAATCGCATGTTCCCCGGGTGGCGTGACGTCACGAAAGAATACCCCGGTCAACTGAGCTACTACCACAACGAGCAGCCGAAGGTAGGTGCAGCACACAGCGAGCTCAAACCTATGTTCAATCTTCATTTTAACTCTCAGCAAACTCTAATGTGACACACTACATGTTTAAGTAACACTTTGGTTGAATAGTACAGCGGTGGGCTGGTGATGACATTAGTGATTTGTTTAATCTGATTTGATTTTGACGATTGCTGCGATTATGATTTAGTAATCATAGATGATATAGTAATGATAATTAACTTTAATGGCGTCACTGGAAGATGGCTTTTAGCCAAGTGACATCCATACAGTGTAACACATTGACAAGTGACATCCATACAATGTAATACATTGACATTTCTGTATATTAACTGTATAAATTTTTTACATTGTAAAATAAAATTACTATTTATAGTAATCTACATTTTATCCATATTTTAAAGGAATTAAAAAAATGGATATTTGATGATCATAAACAATGCGTAATTTCCACTACAACGATTAGACACCATACAGTGAACATAAACAGTGTGTAATGTCCACTACAACGGTTAGACGCCGTACTGTGAACATAAACAGTGTGTAATGTCCACTACAACGGTTAGACGCCGTACTGTGCACATAAACAGTGTATAATGTCTACTACAACGGTTAGACGCCGTACTGTGCACATAAACAGTGTGTAATGTCCACTACAACGGTTATATGCCGTACTGTGCACATAAACAGTGTATAATGTCCACTACAACGGTTAGACGCCGTACTGTGAACATAAACAGTGTGTAATGTCATCTACATCGGTTAGACGCCGTACTGTGAACATAAACAGTGTGTAATGTCCACTACAACGGTTAGACGCCGTACTGTGCACATAAACAGTGTGTAATGTCCACTACAACGATTAGACGCCGTACTGTGCACATAAACATTGTGTAATGTCCACTACAACGGCTAGACGCCTTACTGTGAACATAAACAGTGTGTAATGTCCACTACAACGGCTAGACGCCGTACTGTGAACATAAACAGTGTGTAATGTCCACTACAACGGTTAGACGACATACAGTGAACATAAACAGTGTGTAATGTCCACTACAACGGTTAGACGCCGTACTGTGAACATAAACAGTGTGTAATGTCCACTACAACGGTTAGACGCCGTACTGTGCACATAAACAGTGTGTAATGTCTACTACAACGGTTAGACGCCTTACAGTGAACATAAACAGTGTGTAATGTCCACTACAACGGTTAGACGCCTTACAGTGAACATAAACAGTGTGTAATGTCCACTTCAACGGTTATACGCCGTACTGTGAACATAAACAGTGTGTAATGTCCACTACAACGGTTAGACGCCGTACTGTGCACATAAACAGTGTGTAACATAAACAGTGTGTAATGTCCACTACAACGGCTAGACGCCGTACTGTGAACACAAACAGTGTGTAATGTCCACTACAACGGTTAGACGCCGTACTGTGCACATAAACAGTGTGTAATGTCCAATACAACGGCTAGACGCCGTACTGTGAACATAAACAGTGTGTAATGTCCACTACAACGGTTAGACGACATACAGTGAACATAAACAGTGTGTAATGTCCACTACAACGGTTAGACGCCGTACTGTGAACATAAACAGTGTGTAATGTCCACTACAACGGTTAGACGCCGTACTGTGCACATAAACAGTGTATAATGTCTACTACAACGGTTAGACGCCGTACTGTGCACATAAACAGTGTGTAATGTCCACTACAACGGCTAGACGCCGTACTGTGAACATAAACAGTGTGTAATGTCCACTACAACGGTTAGACGACATACAGTGAACATAAACAGTGTGTAATGTCCACTACAACGGATAAAAGCCGTACTGTGCACATAAACAGTGTGTAGTGTCCACTACAACGGTTAGACGCCATACTGTGAACATAAACAGTGTGTAATGTCCACTACAACGGTTAGACGCCATACAGTGAACATAAACAGTGTGTAATGTCCACTACAACGGTTAGACGCCGTAATGTGCACATAAACTGTGTGTAATGTCCACTATAACGGTTAGACGCCGTACTGTGCACATAAACAGTGTGTAATGTCCATTACAACGGTTAGACGCCGTACTGTGCACATAAACAGTGTGTAAAGTCCACTACAACTGTTAGACGCCGTACTGTGAACATAAACAGTGTGTAATGTCCACTACAACGGTTGGACGCCATACTGTGCACATAAACAGTGTGTAATATCCACTAGAACGGTTGGACGCCATACTGTGAACATAAACGGTGTGTAATGTCCATTACAACGGTTAGACGCCGTACTGTGCGCATAAACAGTGTGTAATGTCCACTACAACTGTTAGATGCCGTAATATGAATATAAACAGTGTGTAATGTCCACTACAACGGTTGGACGCCATACTGTGATTACAACTGTTAGACGCCGTAATATGAACATAAACAGTATGTAATGTCCTCTACAACGGTTGGACGCCATACTGTGATTACAACTGTTAGACGCCGTAATATGAACATAAACAGTGTGTAATGTCCATTACAACGGTTAGATGCCGTACTGTGAACATAAACAGTGTGTAATGTCCATTACAACGGTTAGATGCCGTACTGTGCACATAAACAGTGTGTAATGTCCATTACAACTGTTAGATGCCGTAATATGAACATAAACAGTGTGTAATGTCCACTACAACGGTTGGACGCCATACTGTGATTACAACTGTTAGACGCCGTAATATGAACATAAACAGTGTGTAATGTCCATTACAACGGTTAGACGCCGTACTGTGAACATAAACAGTGTGTAATGTCCACTACAACGGTTAGACGCCGTACTGTGAACATAAACAGTGTGTAATGTCCACTACAACGGTTAGAAGCCGTACTGTGAACATAAACAGTGTGTAATGTCCACTACATCGGTTAGACGCCGAACTGTGCACATGTCTCGCCCGTTGTAGGGAGAACACAGGAGTATGTATGACCGACTATATCACATCGACTACGGCTGGGACCCGAAGAGGAAGCGATGTGACCGCAACGCCGACGTCGGTCTCGATATCCTCGCCGAGGTGAGTGTTGTAAACGCAGACGTCGACATCCCCGCCGAGGTGATTTGTGATCGCCCGGCTCGTCACACCGCTCGCACACTCCCGCAAGCGAATCTAGTCCCTACAAAGTTACAAATTCGGTCATTTTATTTGCCAAGTCTTAGTTGTACCTACTGAACCAGCAAGATTTGTACATATCAAATATCCACGCTTAGCACTGAAGTGTATGGCAGGCCGATAGGGCCATAAACGCGGTACACTTAACGCGTTAAATAAGAAGTTAACGCGTTAACGTCGCAACCAATGAGAACGCGAATAACTTAACGCGTTAACCTAGCAACCAATGAGAACGCGATATAACTTAACGCGCTAACGTAACAACCAATGAGAACGCGATTAACTTAACGCGTTAACGTAGCAACCAATGAGAACGCGATATAACTTAACGCGTTAACGTAGCAACCAATGAGAACGCGATATAACTTAACGCGTTAACGTCGCAACCAATGAGAACGCGAATAACTTAACGCGTTAACCTAGCAACCAATGAGAACGCGATATAACTTAACGCGCTAACGTATCAACCAGTAAGGAATCGGAGAACTTAACGCGCTAACGTAGCAACCAATTAGAACGCGAATAGCTTAACGCGTTAACGTATCAACCAGTAAGGAATCGGAGAACTTAACGCGTTAACGTATCAACCAATAAAGACTCATTTAGCTATGAATCAGATGTTGAACCAATGACTAAGGATCTTAGTTAAATGTATTAAGGCGGGAAGACTCTATAGTTCGTCTACCCTGGCAACATCCTGTTCAATGTGCATTACAAAATGCCTCCTCGCCGCATTCAGCGAGCACAGGAGCGACTACAGAGTAATTCTAATTCCACCTTGTTTTTGGCACGATTTAAACGTACCGTCGATGACTGCCTCCGGCTTGCCACAACAGACCACCTACCGGCTTCAACTCGAGCTGCATGCATCACTCGGTAAGCTTAAAGGTTAAGCACGGCAGTGGAATTAGGGGATCTAAAATGAGCAAAATAGCGTGATATGGTTAATGGTAGGCCCCCAACCGTCTCTGCAATTGCTTTTACACCACAGTTGTATACGTTGACTGTCGGGTTTGGGGCCAAACTTTGTTACCCGGTAGTTAACCCTACTATCATTTAGTGGTGATTCAGTTACTACAGTTAAAACAAAGTGGCATTTCCTAACAGTCCCGCCCTACTAAATATGCAATATAAATATTATAATCAATGTAATCATAAATAACAGTTAATACAAATATATAACCTTTTCATGTATATAACCTGAACTAAATATTTCTCTTATAGATTAGAAGCATTAGAGAGGCATACAAGGAGGGCAAATGGAACTTTGTTACCAGAGAGTGCTGCTGAAGAATTACTGCAGTCGCTGGGGCCAATCATAGAAGAATTTAGGAAAGGAAATGTTGAAAGTCAAGGTAAGAAAATAAATTAAGTAACTTTTAAAGTGAATTCGAACACAAACTATTCAATGACGATATGTATTGGTGTTACATACCGAGTGTGATATGAATTGAAAGGAAACTGTATGTTGCTAATCACAGTGTGTTAATTTTCATTTGTCAAAGGTCATTCGGTAAAAGTAGTGTTATACATGTGTATCCAGGTGGTATTGCATGTTGAAGCTGTAAACTTGTGTCTACTTCTCTAATCAAGAACATGCATCATAAATATTTCAGGTTACCAACTCACTTCCACACAATTATAAGCTTTACTCAGCTATAACAATACAAGTAATTTTATTTTATTACAACTCATCCACACCTACATACAATACATAACATGGTACAGAAAGAATATTAACAAATACAATTATTATATTTTATTGTATATTATATACATACATACTTTCATTTAATGTGATGACTCATCAACCGTACAGTCAAATGAATGTCTTAGTGTGGTTGGTCGTCTCCTGCTATGCATGCATTTTGCAGTGTGGAGCGGTTACCATTCTGAAAGGACTGAGAGACCAAGATCAGTGCGAGGTGCCCCAAGATTTGCCATTAGTAATCAACAGCTTCGTTTCTTGTTCCAATGTGGGTTTACTGCACCACGCATGAGCCAGCTGTTCGGCGTCTCTGTGAGGACTGTTAAACGGAGGTTAAGGTAATCCTGTGAAGAAATATTTATGTCACTAACAAATTAACTTATTCAGATCCTTTATTTTACATTTAATTTAATCTAGCAGTGAACCTGTTTCAAAATAACTACTGTAAAAACTACTCATTTTCCCGGTCAATATGAATGCAGTATACACATATATATGGTTTCTGAATAAAATATTATTATATGTTATCTTTGGGACACAAAGGCATGCACGCACACATATTTCCTGTTCCTGCCATGTTGACAATGAAATAAAGCAGATATATGCATTCATGTCACAATCATAAATTAATAACTATATACACATGAGAAATAACCAAATATATGTGCTTTTCTCATGATTTCATTATAAATAAATAGTATGTCATACAAAAGTGAGGAATTAATATTAATTCTAAATTACGCCTGACCACTCAACAAGTACGATACCAATGGTGTGTATTACGACCAAAAAAATACGGTATGAAACAGTTCAGACCTCACTAATGTTATACATTTATCATGTATAGCATTCAAACTATTATTCATGCATCTTAAAAGTCATTCAATGAACTCCTAATTACATGGTGACTAAATAATTATTGTCTATTAAAAAACATTCAACAATTGCAGGACGTGTGGCTTGAACCTGAGGGGAGGATTCACTCGCATGCCTGATGACGAGCTTGACAGGACTGTGAAGAACTGCATTGGTGAGAATCAACGAATTGGTCCAAATGCTGTAAAAGCAAGACTATTCTCACAGGGCATCAATGTGCAGAGGTGGCGGGTGCGAGGTAGCATGATGCGTGTGGATCAAGGAGGCATTGCTCTCAGGGCTGCAATGACCATTCAGCGTCGCACATACACTGTTGCTGGCCCTAACTCTATCTGGCACATAGACGGCAACCATAAGCTAATCAGGTGCGTGTACAAACTACAAACTTTGAAAAACAAACCTTGCATGACAACAACGTAGATAACATAAAATAATCTAAATAAATGTGTATTCTAGGTTATGTAAATCACAGGAAATTAGTAAAGTTATGTAATGATAATAGTGTTGTATTAGTCAAGGCCTTGTTGCATAAATCTGGCATTGTTATATTATCATCATTATAACTCATAGTTTTACATGCATAACTACAATATATTCCATAAGTAATATTACTAAAGAAACAGTGGCAATGTTAGTGGCCATGAACAGAATGCACTGGTACAATGCCGACAATAAAACTAGTAAGTACTGTGTTAATTCTTGGTGAAAGACAGAAAATGTCTTTTGCAGGTGGAAATTTGTGATTCATGGAGGAATTGATGGATTTAGTCGGTTGCTTGTTTTTCTGCAAGCATCCCCCAACAACATGAAATCCACTGTACTGAGGCATTTTCTCGCAGCCACGAGCATCTATGGTTTACCATCAAGGGTGCGAGTTGACCATGGTGGCGAAAATAATGATATCTGCGATCTAATGGAGTTGCTACAAGGAAGGGGAAGAGGATCTGCAATCAGAGGCACCAGTGTGCACAACCAGCGCATTGAACGTGTGTGGGTGGACACCTGGAATGGGGCCACCAATCTCTACTATGACCTGTTCCATTTCCTAGAACATCAAGGTTCCCTTGATATAAACAATCAGAACCACGTGTGGGCACTGCACTACGTATTTCTGCCCCGTATTAATCGGGAATTGCAGGCCTTTGTTGCCCAATGGAACAATCACGGCCTGAGAACTGAGCACTATCAAACGCCTGTACAACTGTTTGTGGGGCGCAGTCTGGAGCTCGCCAACACAGACCTGACAGCCATGAACAACATCTTCCGAGAGGCAGACAGTGTGTCTACCTCAGGAGTAGATGGCATCGAGTGGAACGAGTCTGCTTCTGGGACTGTGGACGTAAGTGAAGTGTCATGTCCAATCTCAGCGCAAGCAGTGCTAAGATTGCAACAAACTGTAGATCCGTTGTGTGAATCTCCTGACCTTGGGATTGACCTGTACTTGCAAGTGTGCCAGTTTATTACAGATAATGTGTAGCATCACTGCTGTGTCGTCCATGCAACTGGGTTAGTTTAGTATGAGCCACAGTCACGACAACTACCAAGTACCAGTAGAGAGCAATGGTAAACATAACACACATATCACACCACACAAATGTTACTATGTAATATGTATTCAATGTTGAGGTATGTCTTCCTTGCATAGCAATTACTCTTTGACTACCCGCAAAGGTCTGTGTAACAAAATGCATGTGTTAAAGCTGCTTCCAAAACTTGCTTATGTCATCATGCAATGCGTCAGTACCGAGTACTTATTCTGATTAATTAACAAAAGTAAATGACACATTTACACAATGAACCCACTCTGTTGTTGTGGATTACTGTTTTGATTTTTTTGTTACAAATATTAGTATATGTATAAACTAATATTATACTACGGTAGCAGCTTTAAAATGCACTCCCCACACTACCATTTACCGAAAAAATCACTGCATACAATGCAGCTTGAAAAGAAGTTGGTACTTTTCTCAGAGTTAGTGATGTCCGAGTGTGAAGCATACATTGTCACCCGACATATGCATGTGTTCACATCTGGATATCTCTGTCGTTCAACGTGGTTGAATGTTATTGATGGAGGCATGTCAAACCCCTCAGCTGGAACTCGATCTGCCCCAGTGATCCAGCACATGACATCAGCAATTGACAACTTGCGTCCCCTGCAGGCGACATCACCAGCTGAAATGCAGTCATTCAGAAGTCATGTAAATTCTTTACTACTTGTATTATATTATATGCACATTTCCTATGTCGAAGATTATGTGTATTAATGTTAGATTTTCAGAGTTATTACATTTACTCGCTTCATCAGAGACTGTTAGTGGTGTTTGAACACAGCTACACGAGGCATTCATAGTTCATGTAGAACATCTCACTATGCTTTTTGCATTCTCCTGTTTTCATGAAATTTACGAAAGCGTGATACTCATGTGTAAGGAATTACGCCAAAATATATTATGTATTGAACATTAATTCTGGTAAACTATTTATGTAAACTTGTTTTACAGTCTATATGAAATAGAAGACATATTTTAATTTCCTATTTATGATGTACAGTGGAACCTCACTATCATGGCCACACTCAGGACTGGGCAAAAGTGACCAAATCAATGAGGTGACCATATTAGTGAGACTAAATTCCTATACTTTTCTATTACTGAAATAATTAGGGTGGCCTTAATTGTAAGGTGGGTGTATTATAGGTGACCATAAATTGAGGTTCAACTGTATTAGCGGTTGTATGAAACATACCCTCAACAGCCATGAGGAAGTAGTGCCAGTTGAGGGAAATCTCCTCCTCGATATCTCGGCTGCTGCTTCCTTCAGGGGACAGTTTTATCTGAATCAAACTTTCCAAAGCAGCAGCAGAGTCGACCCTTGTGGCTGGCCGATCCTGCAGGAGGAACTGTCCCACTACGCCTCCGTGCTGACGACACAAGTTCAACACCCCAAGTGTTTCCAATCCTGAAATATTCAGGCATTCAGACTTGTGAACCTCCATGTTTCAGATGTTTATGTACAGTCACAGTGAAATACTAACCACACACAAGTAATAATACCTGCACATTAATTTGGTTTACCTTAAGTAACATTTACTCAGTCATTTTGGTCCAATAAGAAAATAAATGTTATTAGTTTACATTGATGTAATCCAAATTGACTTAATAATTATATATTCATATCACAAAGTAATTGAGTTGCATTCTTAGTAACTGTAATTCATTCATATGTGGTAAACTATCTATTTCAGATGATGATGTGTATAATCATAGTTAACTAACAAACACATGCATCAACAAACTTGACATAAGACGAGAAATGTCATTAACACTACTACCTACCCTCAGCAAATTGATCAAGTTCAGCCTTTTGCGCCAGAACTGTGTGGTGCAACACAACTGCTGAAATGATGCTGGGGATGTTGTAAATGTCCAGCTCATGAGTGAACTTTACAACACCCCAGTCAAATCTGTTAGGCAGCAGGTCATCGATCTTCGCCCTCAGCTGTGTTGTGCTCCGAATGTCTCTCAGCTGATACAGAAATGTACCAATCATAAATACGTGGTTTATGTCTGTTTTGCAGGCGACAAGAATGATACCGGATAATACTGACCATCCGTTTATAAAGTATAATTAACTGATATATTTATAAATTCAATACCTAAATTCAATACCTCAAATTTACATTATTACTAAATAGTCACCAGTGAAGTTTCATGTTACACTTCTCTCTCCAACTGTTACGGGAAAAGGCTTAACGCCATCTCAGGTCTATTTATTTGCTAGCATGCTATTCTTATTTACTGGAACAGTTACGACTACATAAATATGTTTTATGAGACTGTTAGATAAACAAATTGTTGTGGTAACATCATGCCAAACAGCACAGAGCAGTTTTTACTTGTGGAATTAGAAAGCATGCAGTAACGCATCAATATATGTAATACAATACTAACTGAACATCTAAGCCCTGTGTAATGAGACCGAACAAAAAACTTACCTCGCGCAAGGCCGCCTGTACCAATGGATCCGGCACGTCATCAATGTTGCCAGCATCAAGGCTCCCACGAATAAGATAGTTCATGACTGGAGTGGACAAGCACTGAAGGCCCGACCCTCCCTGCAGGGCTGTCAGGGCAACAAGTTGTCCCAACTGTCTGAAGGTACCACGCTGCAGACTTGCAGTGTCATGGCACAAAGTCTTCCTGCCAGGAGTGCCCTGCACGAAGGATGATCCCCGCATGTCGTTCATGAGGAGGGAAGAGTACTCTCTCCTTGGGCCACCGTGGTCTTGGCCAGACTCCCCCAGAAACTGTACTCTCAGCGGTCGCTGCAACAAAATGCAACCAATTTTATATGTATTTGAGAACAATTTAACTGTCCTCTATGAATTGTATTATAAACATATTATAAATTTATTTTAATACGATAATTGGCTCTTTATTTTGTGGAATAAAAATAACTGTTGATTTTTTGAAAAAAGCGTACAAAAGCATCCGACCCCTCCCCCCTTGCGTACAGTTTGTACGCTTCGAGAAATGTCGACAATTTGGGACGACCCCTTAACAGTCCGACCGATGTATGAGACATCGATTGCACTTTGTTTAATAAAATTTGTCCGTGTTTGGTATTTATATCATGCTTATTCACACTTAGTCTTTTGTTTCTGCTTGAGCATAAGCAAAGAAAGTCAATTGATTACATGAAAGAACCACTACGTATCCATGAATAAAAGTGATTTACAGATATATAATTGTTATTACACGTACCTTTATTGATAGTAAACATACAAATGTCCTGGAACTTGGAAAAAACATATTTTGAGTATTGGTATAGGTGCCATACCTCCCCATAAAACAGGTAATTAATGAAGTGTGCACATACACTGAAACATTTTACGTTCTCCTTCTGCCTTCTTGTGCCTGTCTTCAGGAAGGTCGGGTGGCGTAGCGAGTCTTCGAGGACCCTCTTCCTCCGAACCGTCATTGTAAAGAACATTTCAGTGTTTGCCTGTATGACGGTGCTGACATGAATATTAATCAGCTCAGTCACGCTAAAAATGTCAATTATATAACATTGGTGAATGAAATGGTAACATGTTATTTGTATGAAAGACAATGGTGTTAACTTTTTCAATTATGAAAGAATTAATTTACATATATTGTTGTTGTTCTCCTTTTCTGTCCCTGTATGTCCTGGGTGAGGCGGGCTTCAATGGTGGTCCTCTAAATGTGTTTCCTCCACCAAACGTCTCCACTCCCCTACAGCTTTCACTGTCACTCTCTTAATTTACAATGACGCATGTAACAGTCAGGGTAGGCATTAGGGATCGCTGAAAGAGAGGGTGAATGCTACTGAAGGCATGTACGCTTAATAGAATGAATAATTAATTTATGATTAAAAAAGGCTGTTGGCTATCTTAAAAGTTGTTTGCCATTAATTTCTATAGGTACAACATACTCGTGTAGATGAATGATGTCAGGGGGACAGTACATATGTAATACTGAATGGTCATTACTTGGTCAAGTTCTTAATTTCTCCCTCTGCTGCCTCCACGAAATACATACATCTATTTGTAATTGCATACATGTGGTAAGGTTTTAAAGAACTCCTTCTCACTTGGTAAATTTGCAATAATAAACGGGACACAGTGTACGATGACACTGAGACAATAGACATACCTTTCAAGAACATCATTGTGTCTAACGACAGACACTTCTACTTCTGCATCGTCATCACTAGAGATGTAGTCATCTGGTGCAGGAGGTGGGTCGAGGTCAACACTAGAGATGTAGTCATCTGGTGCAGGAGGTGGGTCGAGGTCAATTTCAAAGCTGAACACACAAAAATAGCACATCCATCATAAAGACAATGACACAAATTGTACATATAAAAACAACTCATGCAACATGCGACACATGCAATAAAGACATAGCTGAAGTAATAACAGACCTTTCTGAACCACCAATGCCACTGTGTATATCCTGTAAATAGAAATACGTAACAACATTAAAGAGATGTGCAAATTATTTCTTTAAAAGTAAAGAATAGAAAAAATTATCTTGCTAATAATGTCACTTCATCATTCAGGTCACTTTTGTCCAGTCACGATGGTGACCTGATTAGTTAGGTACCACTGTATTTTTAAAAAACATACTGTATATAAAATTAAAGTAATTTATTTATTATTAAATAAATACATTTCTTAAATAAACATCCTATTTTGCTTTACATTGAATATGTATCTTATAAAGTTTATACATTTTAGTGTACTGGTATTCATTACAAATGTAACACACATCTTTTACATAACTAAATATAGCCTTGTATTTAATGTTCCAAAAAATAATGGAGAGATATTTATACATGTTGAATCTGGTGTCATGAACATACATGTTCACTTGAGGCATAGGCGTCAGTGTGAATGACATGGAAGATGGTGGGGGATGTGATTCCACACTCATCGAAAGTCCTCTGCTCTGTGAACTGGATTGATTGTAGCGATGTCTGTAGGCAGAATGCTGATCCACTAGCATCTTCTGCCGCGACATACTGCAGTAGTTTCTGTAAATACATTCTAAACGATAACATTCTTGGGAATTTTGCATGACTAGTATTTACAAGCGGCGTAAAATTGTAAATAAAAATAACAATAAAGTTTAAATGTTGCTAAGATTATCAGTTACAACAGTAATTATACACTTACACATATAATTATCAACCAATATATCTGTATACAACACATTAATATATATATCAAAATCATTATAAGTACCTGTACGGATTCCTCTATCTTGACTCTGCGCGTCAGCACCGTTTCCTGCAAACGTATCTTCATTAGGATCCCCTCTGCTGGTTCGGGATCGAGGCATTCTAGCATTTGTTTGCGCATCTGTAATTAGTGATAATCATTATTTCCATAGTATTCAATAAAACTAAAACGAACATTTTATTATTATACAGATGTCTGTTACTGAATTGTCGAAAAAAACATAATATGTCACTGTACTAAATGCTGATCCATGGGATGTAAAGTGAATTGGAGAATGAATGACTATGAAAACTATTGTTCGTTTCCTTTTTATGATTTAGACTAGATTGTTTACATGTTTCCACACCAGCTTCCCTCAACTCAAAACATGGTGATAATAGTTTAATTTTTCATATGTACCTTTGCCTGCTCCTCTTTTTCTTCTTCTTCATTTTCATCACTTTTGTTTTCCTGTAAACGCATATATCATTATTATATAGTTTTTAATGAATGTGGCTTAATAAGATTAAACATTGATAAGTTCTATCACACAATTTTTCAGATATCACAATCAATACAACGCTTTCACCAATACATGGAAACACGGAAATGTGACTTGTGACTAAAGCTTAAATTCTCACCTTCTCCTGGTCTATTCGCAGGCTTTCTGCATACTCAGCATCTTGCTCTAGTCGGACTTGATGAAACTGAAAAACGTAATTAGTAAAAATGTCTCTTTGTACTTAATTACAAATTAATGTCAATGCATTAAAATATCACTAACTAGCCTAGTTACCCGGCATTGCCCGGGGGAAAAGGCAGTCATATGTGACGGACATCCCCCCAAAATGTTTCCAGCCTACTTGCATTAATAAATTGTAGCTGGTCAGTGGCCTTGTTGTTAGGAATACCTTTTGTTAGAAATCGCACGTGCTCACCACGTTATATGTGAGGTAACACATACTTATACTTACTGAGTGAGGGTTGAAACTGATCTGAAAGATAATGAAACATACATGAGTTTACCAATTAGATATATACAAAAACATGCATTATGCATCATTTCTTATTTGTTGTGATCAATGAAAACAGACTACAGTAATCCACCTCCTAAGCGAACCCCCTCATGCATTTCATAGATATGGCTTAAAGGTTTAAGGGTTAGTTGAATTTCAAAATGAGCATGTCATTAGACTGAGTGAGATGTCACTGGGATAATGACTACTTACTGTGGGAGTGCCAGCATCAAGGAAAGGTGCATGTGATCTCGCCTGAAAAAGATGTACTAAAAGGCTGCTAAATTTATCGAATACATTTAGAAAAGGTTCATGAATGAGGAATAGAGTGAGGAAGTCATAAGGATGGTAATATAAGGTTCATGAATGAGGAATAGAGAGAGGAAGACATAAGGATGGTGAGAGAAGGTTCATGAGTGAGGAATAAAGTGAGGAAGTCAGAAGGATGGTGAGATAAGGAGGCAGGATACTCGCAGTGTAGAAAATGGTCAGAGGACATTTGCTGTGTACACTATTAGTAGATGCATCACAAGCATGGAGAATGTGCAAAGGGTAAACAAAATTGGAAGAAGTTATCGGGCATGTGGAGCCAGAGACAATGTTGGTTGTGACAGTTGACATGAGTGCAAATGTGGGAAAGGTTTGTGGGAAATCTTGGCAGGTGTATTGGAGCAAAATTTATAACATGAAACATTTTGTAAGATATCTAGCAGAGGTTTATGTTGGAAATACAGTATGGCACAAAGTGCCTAAATAGATCCTGTAGACAATTTCTCACCTGTGGTGCATCACCAGCCACATCAACAGCAGTGGATGTAGACGACTCAGGAGCTACATCTTCAGCTGATGGCTGTGAACAATGAATGTTGTGGTCATAGACTTCTAAGCAAAAATTGACAAGTGAGTGAAGACATACATCATGAAGACACATTAATACACTATGTACATCAAACGGCTGTCAAAGATTGCATAACAGCACTGGTTACATGAAAGAAACACAACTTATCCATGAATAAAAGTGATTCAGAGATATCCAATTGTTATTACAGGTACCTTTATTGATAGTAAAATACAAATGTACTGGAATATGGAAGAAACAAATTTTGAGCATTTTTTGTCTAAAAACATTATTCTAGCTGCCATATCTCCCCATAAAAAGTTACTTAATCAAGTGTACATGTACACAGAACATTTTACGTTCTCCTTCTGCCTGTTTTTATAAATACTGGGCTGAAACAAACAATTAATAAAATGCAAAACATTTTACAGCCCCCCCACAGTAGCTTTCATACATACTGTTGTATTGGGAGTGCGCACATCTCTTCTTCGGTAGTGACGGTGGACGATAGATGGAATTTCAAAATCATCGTCCCCATTATCCAGAAATGCCTAACACAATGACAACTTGTGTACTCATTGGGTGGAACTACTGCCTATAATCTGTTCCATGATTTGTGGTTGTGTCACATGATATGTGATAAATGGGTAAATGAAACATACTGAAGTGGTACACAACTTGCATAATTGGTTTACTGCTTATACACCTCCACAAGTCTAAAGTTAGAGGAAGTTTCTTACAAAATAAACACAATTTGAAAAGTACACTCTACTTGCCATTGGCTAGCCATTGTTTTCAAAACCAAATCAAAATTGTGTATTAAATATTTGATATACTAAATTTTCTGCATTATTATTAACGTAATCATTCCATACAGAGTTGTGTACAAAAATATACAGGGTATATACCAATTGCCAACTGTATATGCATAATTTTTTATATATAATTATATCATAATTATTCAAAAGACATTTCAATACATGCTATACATGTATGCATCAACTAATTTAGAAAATTCCTTACCTGTTGTGTGCCAGAAGCCGCCTGACTGGAAGTGGAAGTCGAGGCCACCGGAGCAACTACTTCCATTTGCTGTTGAACAGAAGCCGCCTGACTGGAAGTGGAAGTCGAGGCCACCGGAGCAACTACTTCCATTTGCTGTTGAACATAAGAAATTAAAACGCCATGACAAATGTTGAATGCAAATGTAGACTAGATGTGTAATTTCTATGTATAATTTCAAATACCATGTTTACAATACATAACTGAATTTGACAGTTTTTTAAACAATCTAGCTTTAACACAACAAAGCAGTAGAATTCTTGTTTTAAAAGTTTATTTTCATATGTGCAAATTACATTTATACACGACATTGACTGATTTTTTTAATCATTGCAACAAAAAGTTATGTACATAGAGGTAAGCTCAAACGGACAACTGTGTATACACATGCATCATAAATATTCATAAATATTACACACATGGGTTCAAATCAAGCGAAATAAAAAATTTCTCACCTGTGGTATCTGTGCAGCCACATCACCACTGGCAGTGGAAGTTGATGCCACCGGATCGACATTTTCAGATGATGGCTGTACTTCCTGCTGAATACAAATAAATACATAAAAAACTAACGTATTTGGTGTTTTAATGTATGAGGTTCCTGGGAACAGATATTCAACAACAATGTTTACACTATATCCTTGAGTTTGACAATATCTCAGCCACTGTGTTTCTGGAGACACATCAATTGT
>CM034541.1:60578312-60669670 GCA_020002185.1 Paraescarpia echinospica | reverse complement strand
GGTTCAACTGTATTAGCGGTTGTATGAAACATACCCTCAACAGCCATGAGGAAGTAGTGCCAGTTGAGGGAAATCTCCTCCTCGATATCTCGGCTGCTGCTTCCTTCAGGGGACAGTTTTATCTAAATCAAACTTTCCAAAGCAGCAGCAGAGTCGACCCTTGTGGCTGGCCGATCCTGCAGGAGGAACTGTCCCACTACGCCTCCGTGCTGACGACACAAGTTCAACACCCCAAGTGTTTCCAATCCTGAAATATTCAGGCATTCAGACTTGTGAACCTCCATGTTTCAGATGTTTATGTACAGTCACAGTGAAATACTAACCACACACAAGTAATAATACCTGCACATTAATTTGGTTTACCTTAAGTAACATTTACTCAGTCATTTTGGTCCAATAAGAAAATAAATGTTATTAGTTTACATTGATGTAATCCAAATTGACTTAATAATTATATATTCATATCACAAAGTAATTGAGTTGCATTCTTAGTAACTGTAATTCATTCATATGTGGTAAACTATCTATTTCAGATGATGATGTGTATAATCATAGTTAACTAACAAACTTGACATAAGACGAGAAATGTCATTAACACTACTACCTACCCTCAGCAAATTGATCAAGTTCAGCCTTTTGCGCCAGAACTGTGTGGTGCAACACAACTGCTGAAATGATGCTGGGGATGTTGTAAATGTCCAGCTCATGAGTGAACTTTACAACACCCCAGTCAAATCTGTTAGGCAGCAGGTCATCGATCTTCGCCCTCAGCTGTGTTGTGCTCCGAATGTCTCTCAGCTGATACAGAAATGTACCAATCATAAATACGTGGTTTATGTCTGTTTTGCAGGCGACAAGAATGATACCGGATAATACTGACCATCCGTTTATAAAGTATAATTAACTGATATATTTATAAATTCAATACCTAAATTCAATACCTCAAATTTACATTATTACTAAATAGTCACCAGTGAAGTTTCATGTTACACTTCTCTCTCCAACTGTTACGGGAAAAGGCTTAACGCCATCTCAGGTCTATTTATTTGCTAGCATGCTATTCTTATTTACTGGAACAGTTACGACTACATAAATATGTTTTATGAGACTGTTAGATAAACAAATTGTTGTGGTAACATCATGCCAAACAGCACAGAGCAGTTTTTACTTGTGGAATTAGAAAGCATGCAGTAAAGCATCAATATATGTAATACAATACTAACTGAACATCTAAGCCCTGTGTAATGAGACCGAACAAAAAACTTACCTCGCGCAAGGCCGCCTGTACCAATGGATCCGGCACGTCATCAATGTTGCCAGCATCAAGGCTCCCACGAATAAGATAGTTCATGACTGGAGTGGACAAGCACTGAAGGCCCGACCCTCCCTGCAGGGCTGTCAGGGCAACAAGTTGTCCCAACTGTCTGAAGGTACCACGCTGCAGACTTGCAGTGTCATGGCACAAAGTCTTCCTGCCAGGAGTGCCCTGCACGAAGGATGATCCCCGCATGTCGTTCATGAGGAGGGAAGAGTACTCTCTCCTTGGGCCACCGTGGTCTTGGCCAGACTCCCCCAGAAACTGTACTCTCAGCGGTCGCTGCAACAAAATGCAACCAATTTTATATGTATTTGAGAACAATTTAACTGTCCTCTATGAATTGTATTATAAACATATTATAAATTTATTTTAATACGATAATTGGCTCTTTATTTTGTGGAATAAAAATAACTGTTGATTTTCTGAAAAAAGCGTACAAAAGCATCCGACCCCTCCCCCCTTGCGTACAGTTTGTACGCTTCGAGAAATGTCGACAATTTGGGACGACCCCTTAACAGTCCGACCGATGTATGAGACATCGATTGCACTTTGTTTAATAAAATTTGTCCGTGTTTGGTATTTATATCATGCTTATTCACACTTAGTCTTTTGTTTCTGCTTGAGCATAAGCAAAGAAAGTCAATTGATTACATGAAAGAACCACTACGTATCCATGAATAAAAGTGATTTACAGATATATAATTGTTATTACACGTACCTTTATTGATAGTAAACATACAAATGTCCTGGAACTTGGAAAAAACATATTTTGAGTATTGGTATAGGTGCCATACCTCCCCATAAAACAGGTAATTAATGAAGTGTGCACATACACTGAAACATTTTACGTTCTCCTTCTGCCTTCTTGTGCCTGTCTTCAGGAAGGTCAGGTGGCGTAGCGAGTCTTCGAGGACCCTCTTCCTCCGAACCGTCATTGTAAAGAACATTTCAGTGTTTGCCTGTATGACGGTGCTGACATGAATATTAATCAGCTCAGTCACGCTAAAAATGTCAATTATATAACATTGGTGAATGAAATGGTAACATGTTATTTGTATGAAAGACAATGGTGTTAACTTTTTCAATTATGAAAGAATTAATTTACATATATTGTTGTTGTTCTCCTTTTCTGTCCCTGTATGTCCTGGGTGAGGCGGGCTTCAATGGTGGTCCTCTAAATGTGTTTCCTCCACCAAACGTCTCCACTCCCCTACAGCTTTCACTGTCACTCTCTTAATTTACAATGACGCATGTAACAGTCAGGGTAGGCATTAGGGATCGCTGAAAGAGGGGGTGAATGCTACTGAAGGCATGTACGCTTAATAGAATGAATAATTAATTTATGATTAAAAAAGGCTGTTGGCTATCTTAAAAGTTGTTTGCCATTAATTTCTATAAGTACAACATACTCGTGTAGATGAATGATGTCAGGGGACAGTACATATGTAATACAGAATGGTCATTACTTGGTCAAGTTCTTAATTTCTCCCTCTGCTGCCTCCACGAAATACATACATCTATTTGTAATTGCATACATGTGGTAAGGTTTTAAAGAACTCCTTCTCACTTGGTAAATTTGCAATAATCAACGGGACACAGTGTACGATGACACTGAGACAGTAGACATACCTTTCAAGAACATCATTGTGTCTAACGACAGACACTTCTACTTCTGCATCGTCATCACTAGAGATGTAGTCATCTGGTGCAGGAGGTGGGTCGAGGTCAATTTCAAAGCTGAACACACAAAAATAGCACATCCATCATAAAGACAATGACACAAATTGTACATATGAAAACAACTCATGCAACATGCGACACATGCAATAAAGACATAGCTGAAGTAATAACAGACCTTTCTGAACCACCAATGCCACTGTGTGTATCCTGTAAATAGAAATACGTAACAACATTAAAGAGATGTGCAAATTATTTCTTTAAAAGTAAAGAATAGAAACAATTATCTTGCTAATAATGTCACTTCATCATTCAGGTCACTTTTGTCCAGTCACGATGGTGACCTGATTAGTTAGGTACCACTGTATTTTTAAAAAACATACTGTATATAAAATTAAAGTAATTTATTTATTATTAAATAAATACATTTCTTAAATAAACATCCTATTTTGCTTTACATTGAATATGTATCTTATAAAGTTTATACATTTTAGTGTACTGGTATTCATTACAAATGTAACACACATCTTTTACATAACTAAATATAGCCTTGTATTTAATGTTCCAAAAAATAATGGAGAGATATTTATACATGTTGAATCTGGTGTCATGAACATACATGTTCACTTGAGGCATAGGCGTCAGTGTGAATGACATGGAAGATGGTGGGGGATGTGATTCCACACTCATCGAAAGTCCTCTGCTCTGTGAACTGGATTGATTGTAGCGATGTCTGTAGGCAGAATGCTGATCCACTAGCATCTTCTGCCGCGACATACTGCAGTAGTTTCTGTAAATACATTCTAAACGATAACATTCTTGGGAATTTTGCATGACTAGTATTTACAAGCGGCGTAAAATTGTAAATAAAAATAACAATAAAGTTTAAATGTTGCTAAGATTATCAGTTACAACAGTAATTATACACTTACACATATAATTATCAACCAATATATCTGTATACAACACATTAATATATATATCAAAATCATTATAAGTACCTGTACGGATTCCTCTATCTTGACTCTGCGCGTCAGCACCGTTTCCTGCAAACGTATCTTCATTAGGATCCCCTCTGCTGGTTCGGGATCGAGGCATTCTAGCATTTGTTTGCGCATCTGTAATTAGTGATAATCATTATTTCCATAGTATTCAATAAAACTAAAACGAACATTTTATTATTATACAGATGTCTGTTACTGAATTGTCGAAAAAAAACATAATATGTCACTGTACTAAATGCTGATCCATGGGATGTAAAGTGAATTGGAGAATGAATGACTATGAAAACTATTGTTCGTTTCCTTTTTATGATTTAGACTAGATTGTTTATATGTTTCCACACCAGCTTCCCTCAACTCAAAACATGGTGATAATAGTTTAATTTTTCATATGTACCTTTGCCTGCTCCTCTTTTTCTTCTTCTTCATTTTCATCACTTTTGTTTTCCTGTAAACGCATATATCATTATTATATAGTTTTTAATGAATGTGGCTTAATAAGATTAAACATTGATAAGTTCTATCACACAATTTTTCAGATATCACAATCAATACAACGCTTTCACCAATACATGGAAACACGGAAATGTGACTTGTGACTAAAGCTTAAATTCTCACCTTCTCCTGGTCTATTCGCAGGCTTTCTGCATACTCAGCATCTTGCTCTAGTCGGACTTGATGAAACTGAAAAACGTAATTAGTAAAAATGTCTCTTTGTACTTAATTACAAATTAATGTCAATGCATTAAAATATCACTAACTAGCCTAGTTACCCGGCATTGCCCGGGGGAAAAGGCAGTCATATGTGACGGACATCCCCCCAAAATGTTTCCAGCCTACTTGCATTAATAAATTGTAGCTGGTCAGTGGCCTTGTTGTTAGGAATACCTTTTGTTAGAAATCGCACGTGCTCACCACGTTATATGTGAGGTAACACATACTTATACTTACTGAGTGAGGGTTGAAACTGATCTGAAAGATAATGAAACATACATGAGTTTACCAATTAGATATATACAAAAACATGCATTATGCATCATTTCTTATTTGTTGTGATCAATGAAAACAGACTACAGTAATCCACCTCCTAAGCGAACCCCCTCATGCATTTCATAGATATGGCTTAAAGGTTTAAGGGTTAGTTGAATTTCAAAATGAGCATGTCATTAGACTGAGTGAGATGTCACTGGGATAATGACTACTTACTGTGGGAGTGCCAGCATCAAGGAAAGGTGCATGTGATCTCGCCTGAAAAAGATGTACTAAAAGGCTGCTAAATTTATCGAATACATTTAGAAAAGGTTCATGAATGAGGAATAGAGTGAGGAAGTCATAAGGATGGTAATATAAGGTTCATGAATGAGGAATAGAGAGAGGAAGACATAAGGATGGTGAGAGAAGGTTCATGAGTGAGGAATAAAGTGAGGAAGTCAGAAGGATGGTGAGATAAGGAGGCAGGATACTCGCAGTGTAGAAAATGGTCAGAGGACATTTGCTGTGTACACTATTAGTAGATGCATCACAAGCATGGAGAATGTGCAAAGGGTAAACAAAATTGGAAGAAGTTATCGGGCATGTGGAGCCAGAGACAATGTTGGTTGTGACAGTTGACATGAGTGCAAATGTGGGAAAGGTTTGTGGGAAATCTTGGCAGGTGTATCGGAGCAAAATTTATAACATGAAACATTTTGTAAGATATCTAGCAGAGGTTTATGTTGGAAATACAGTATGGCACAAAGTGCCTAAATAGATCCTGTAGACAATTTCTCACCTGTGGTGCATCACCAGCCACATCAACAGCAGTGGATGTAGACGACTCACTCTAACACAATGACAACTTGTGTACTCATTGGGTGGAACTGCCTATAATCTGTTCCATGATTTGTGGTTGTGTCACATGATATGTGATAAATGGGTAAATGAAACATACTGAAGTGGTACACAACTTGCATAATTGGTTTACTGCTTATACACCTCCACAAGTCTAAAGTTAGAGGAAGTTTCTTACAAAATAAACACAATTTGAAAAGTACACTCTACTTGCCATTGGCTAGCCATTGTTTTCAAAACCAAATCAAAATTGTGTATTAAATATTTGATATACTAAATTTTCTGCATTATTATTAACGTAATCATTCCATACAGAGTTGTGTACAAAAATATACAGGGTATATACCAATTGCCAACTGTATATGCATAATTTTTTATATATAATTATATCATAATTATTCAAAAGACATTTCAATACATGCTATACATGTATGCATCAACTAATTTAGAAAATTCCTTACCTGTTGTGTGCCAGAAGCCGCCTGACTGGAAGTGGAAGTCGAGGCCACCGGAGCAACTACTTCCATTTGCTGTTGAACAGAAGCCGCCTGACTGGAAGTGGAAGTCGAGGCCACCGGAGCAACTACTTCCATTTGCTGTTGAACATAAGAAATTAAAACGCCATGACAAATGTTGAATGCAAATGTAGACTAGATGTGTAATTTCTATGTATAATTTCAAATACCATGTTTACAATACATAACTGAATTTGACAGTTTTTTAAACAATCTAGCTTTAACACAACAAAGCAGTAGAATTCTTGTTTTAAAAGTTTATTTTCATATGTGCAAATTACATTTATACACGACATTGACTGATTTTTTTAATCATTGCAACAAAAAGTTATGTACATAAAGGTAAGCTCAAACGGACAACTGTGTATACACATGCATCATAAATATTCATAAATATTACACACATGGGTTCAAATCAAGCGAAATAAAAAATTTCTCACCTGTGGTATCTGTGCAGCCACATCACCACTGGCAGTGGAAGTTGATGCCACCGGATCGACATTTTCAGATGATGGCTGTACTTCCTGCTGAATACAAATAAATACATAAAAAACTAACGTATTTGGTGTTTTAATGTATGAGGTTCCTGGGAACAGATATTCAACAACAATGTTTACACTATATCCTTGAGTTTGACAATATCTCAGCCACTGTGTTTCTGGAGACACATCAATTGTGAGGGAAGCCACTAGGGAGGCTTAGTGATTGCTGTTGACATTAAACAAACAAATATTCGAGGTCATTTTTGCTGGTACTGTTGTTAGTGAAGATTTTGTAATAACAGATAGTTATGTATGCATTACAGCATTGTAACTTACTGGCAATAATCGCACATAAAGGTTTGATCGCTTCATGCGACCCCATTCCTTTATTTTTTGCGGCGTGTCAATGTGTGCTGGAAGTGACTCCAACACGAGGCCTGCAGAGGCTGGACAGCACCTGCATTTGGTATGGTCATTAAATGTAACAAGTATTATAGTACAGTATTTCTTCTTGAATATTTCATGTCATTTTAATTTTAACCCACCTTGTAAATATATTAGCAAGAAGACCAGTTTATGAGTTTAACATACAGTGTATACTGACACCACCTATAAACATGTATGTGGAAGAGTACTATCATTATGCTACCAAACAGATTAAGTATGATTCATGATAACAATTTAATGTTTGAAATTACCTGCACAACTCAAATCCACCTTGGATTTGTGGGAATGATGCCTTCAGCTGGTCGATGAAGGTCTCTCTGTGTGCACTCAAACTAAATTTAATTTTAGTTCGTGCAAGCGCTCGACCTGTAATACATGTATAATAATGTAATATTGCTATAGAAAAATTGTATGTTTTATCAATAATGAGTGTAGCCATCATTTACTTGCATACTTCATGTGACAGTTATGTGCACCATATATAGTAAATGTGAACTAAATTGCACTTTTTATAATATGCTTCATGCATGAACACAGTCATGAAAATAATGTTTTCCGTAATCACCTCAATCTTATGAGGAAGAAAACTCCGAAAAAAACTATCCCTTCTTTTCGCATCCCCAAATATAACAAACTGTGAAGCAAGCACAGCAGAATTGGCCCAATACTGGCACTTATTGTTAATAGTACAGCCGATATTGAGGCAGTACAATGCCCATATCACAATTAAATTGACATTACTGGCCCAGTACTGGCCGAATAGTAGCCAGTATATAGCCTGCAGCGCCACCTATGGAATGCACACAATTGCATTCCATAGGATGACGGTACAGGCGGAGTACTGCACAAATACACTGAGCCAGCACTGGGCCACTACTGTTCCAGCATGGTGCCAGCATAAAGTCAATACAGTATGCTACTACTGGCCCAATTTAAGTCTCTGTGCAAGACATATTGGACCAGTACCGTGTTTATTTATTTGGGCCAGTATGCTGTTAGTTGTTGAACGAGTACTAGCACATTACTCAGTTTTTGACTGGGTAATAAACTGATAGCAATATTATTAATTATTATCAAACCTGTAACTCCACGACCATATCTTTCTTTTCGGAAACGTATGGTTCTTGTTCCTGCTGCAACGACGACAACAGGAACTGTCCATGTTTTCAAGTGATGTTTTTTTTCACCCAACCTGGACCTGGCTGGTGGATTGTTTCGGAATTGTTGAAATCTACAGAAAAAGTTAAAACAATATATAATACAAACCTATTAGTATGACAGTCAATGTAATGTCTATGACTATGTGACTAACTAGTACGAGTATGACTGACCTACTCCTGCTCCTTATGTATTATAATTATATAATAAGGCTGCTAATACACATCATGTATAAAATTGTATTATATAAATTTGATTCTTATTTTTATACTATCTCTAACAAAAACTTCCATCTGCCAAGCTGTTATTTACAGCAAACTAGCCACGATTTCGAGTCAATGTTGACTGTTGTAATGACAAACAAACTACAACTTACAATACCATACAAGTAAAATTAATTATACAACGTCAAACTTCAAAGTAGTGACAATAAGTGAATAACTTCATTACATCATTGATTAACAGGAGCACTATTCCTCTTACTCAACGTATGCAGATGATCCTATTACCTATTTCAAGCGAACTGATATTGACATGACACGCTTGCATTGACATTTCTAACTTATTTGAACCGAATTTAAATGCAATGCAATAAAAACGTCTGTCTGCCATTGCCGGCGTTCCCCACCATCGTGGACACTAGGCATGCTGGGTAAATATGACGCCGCACGCCACAAGTACGGAAACTCAATGTGGAATGGGGAATACCTCTGTAGGGCCGTCATTTCTGGGAATTTCCTATCCGACTGCTGTGCGAATACAATTCGAATCGCAAAATGGAACGATTCAATGGTCTGTCTGTATCCGCATGCGCGCGTGAAAAACGCCTTCGCCTATGTACATAGATCTATACTATTGTATGGAACTAGTTCCATTATTATGTATTCTAGATTAACATTAATGTACAGTTATGTCTATAGAATCTAAATCAATTACCTTACCCCAGTAACTCGTTTATTCAGATATACACATACATTCAGTTTTATTCAACATTGATTGACCTTACATAATAATTATACATTGTGATAGCACGAATGATGTGTACGTGCGTGCATGCGTGCGAGCGTGCGCGCGTGCACGTATGGGTGCATGTTGTACATTCTTCGTACATTAACAGTACGGAATGATGTTGATATAATAGCAGTTTCGAAAACTGACTCATCATCATACCATGGAGCATGGGGGCGGTCAATAAGCTAGAGTCTACACTACACAGTTTAACAATGTTAACAATAAACCCTACATCTATTAGTCTACTAGTATGTAGGTACTTACGTCTCCACAACATTTCCACTACTAACGGCAGCTCCTCCGGCCGGCGTACTTGCATGTTGGGTGTGCAGATTTTGAACAATTGAATGAACCCGATTTGCCAACGTCTGCAACCGCCCGATGTCCATAATTAAAATATCCGTTGGAGGCTGGTCGACCCATTCTGACCAGCGGACAATTTTTCATTTCTTGCATACCAAACTGTCAAAGACAACCAGGCCGGAGCTGAGCTCGGATATCGATTTCATGTAAAGTTATACCCCTTTCAATGCATTCCATTTAATACACTAGGTTCAACAATGTTACATAATTAAACTAACGTGAAATATAGTTACAAGGGGGCATTAATTATTATATATTGTATTATATTCATATATCATGAATATATCTCCACAAGATACAAAGGACATTAAATAATAGCAAACGACAGCCATTAATATTGTGTGTTAGTGTGAAAAGGTGTATACTAGGGCCTAATATGATGCCAAAACCTATAAATACGGGGGTTAATGTGCAATTCTTAATGTACATTGCGCAGGATGTTGCCAAAGTTTAGCTATGTTCATGAATGGTATTGTAGATTACTGCCTTTTCGTGTTCATAATGCATAACTAAGATTAACTTTCATTGGTTCAATATCTGATTCGTAGCTAAATGAGTCATTATTGGTTGATACGTTAACGCGTTAAGCTATTCGCGTGCTAATTGGTTGCTACGTTAGCGCGTTAAGTTATATCGCGTTCTCATTGGTTGCTAGGTTAACGCGTTAAGTTATTCGCGTTCTCATTGGTTGCTACGTTAGCGCGTTAAGTTATATCGCGTTCTCATTGGTTGCTACGTTAACGCGTTAAGTTAATCGCGTTCTCATTGGTTGCTACGTTAGCGCGTTAAGTTATATCGCGTTCTCATTGGTTGCTAGGTTAACGCGTTAAGTTATTCGCGTTCTCATTGGTTGCGACGTTAACGCGTTAAGTTATATCGCGTTCTCATTGGTTGCTACGTTAACGCGTTAAGTTAATCGCGTTCTCATTGGTTGTTACGTTAGCGCGTTAAGTTATATCGCGTTCTCATTGGTTGCTAGGTTAACGCGTTAAGTTATTCGCGTTCTCATTGGTTGCGACGTTAACGCGTTAACTTCTTATTTAACGCGTTAAGTGTACCGCGTTTATGGCCCTATCGGCCTGCCATAGTAGTGTTGCATTGAACGTAGCGAAGAGCGGTGCGTGCGGAAAAGGGAACCGCTCCATGGCCGGAAATATTTTTATTTTAGGGTATATTTACTTATTTTTATGCATTTCTTTTTACTTGAAATGTGGCTAGGCAGCATAGTTAGATTCAAAATGAGTAATTAATTTTTAAAACCATGAAATATCGGTGTGGCGGTAGATTTCGACATCAAGCGGTAGGCAGCGAGATTCGGCAATACCTTAAAATAGAAGGCAAACGTCTTGAGCCGTACAAGAAAAGCGGTAGATCGGCATCTTTGTGAAATTGTCATTGTTCTCAGTATACACGTATCTGCGATGTGGCAGCTGTCATCTGTAGAAATGATATTGAAGTCTTCTGCGGCGCATTAACCACGTGCTGTAAATAACAATAATTAATAATATACTTTATTTTAACACTCATATCCAGAGTAACTCTGTTCAAGGGTGATGACAATAAAATGCTGAGACTTACATAATGATTAATACAGCCACTAAAATGTGAGTAATAAAAATAAATTTGCCAAAGTTTCAGTTAACAAATATACACTAAGAAAACCTAAGCTAAGACTATAAAATATATACGTACGAAAGCATATATTTATAATTAACATTGAATAAATAAGTATACAATAAACTCTATAAAAATATACGTACAAAACATACTTATATAATTAAAATTTAATGAATAAATATACAATGAAATTAAAATATAATTAATAAATAATTAAAACGACGCTCGGAGCGCACTCGACTGTGGCGAGAGTAGGGGTGTGATATTTCAAAATAAGAAATCGTCATACGAATCCGTGGAAATGACCTTTTAAATTATTTATTTACATATTTATTACATTTTAGTGCAATTTGTAACTTTTTTTATCAAATGGACATTTTAATAATGTATTTAATTTATTTATATATCGATTAAATTTACTTCTACAAAAGAACTATGATGGTACATTTCGTTTGGAATGGAAGAGCGAAATATATGCGAACCACATCATGTCTGCAACGCGAAAATGCACATAATAAATAATAATAATGGGAAGTGTAGGTAACTAAAACAATAGCAATACTAATTATTGTGACATGGGATGTGTAGGTAACTAAAACAATAGCAATAATAATTATTGTGATGTGGGAAGTGTAGGTAATTAAAACAATAGCAATAATAATTATTGTGACATGGGATGTGTAGGTAACTAAAACAATAGCAATAATAATTATTGTGATGTGGGAAGTGTAGATAATTAAAACAATAGCAATAATAATTATTGTGACATGGGGTGTGTAGGTAACTAAAACAATAGCAATAATAATTATTGTGATGTGGGAAGTGTAGGTAATTAAAACAATAGCAATAATAATTATTGTGACATGGGATGTGTAGGTAACTAAAACAATAGCAATAATAATTATTGTGTCATGGGATGTGTAGGTAACTAAAACAATAGCAATAATAATTATTGTGATGTGGGAAGTGTAGGTAATTAAAACAATAGCAATAATAATAATTGTGACATGGGATGTGTAGGTAACTAAAACAATAGCAATAATAATTATTGTGATGTGGGAAGTGTAGGTAATTAAAACAATAGCAATAATAATTATTGTGATATAGGATGTGTAGGTAACTAAAACATTAGCAATAATAATTATTGTGACATGAGATGTGTAGGTAACTAAAACAATAGCAATAATAATTATTGTGACATGGGATGTGTAGGTAACTAAAACAATAGCAATAATAATTATTGTGACATGAGATGTGTAGGTAAATAAAACAATAGCAATAATAATTATTGTGACATGGGATGTGTAGGTAATTAAAACAATAGCAATACTAATTATTGTGATGTGGGAAGTGTAGGTAATTAAAACAATAGCAATAATAATTATTGTGATATGGGAAGTGTAGGTAATTAAAACAATATCAATACTAATTATTGTGATATGGGAAGTGTAGGTAATTAAAACAACAGCAATAATAATTATTGTGAAATGGGAAGGGTAGGTAATTAAAACAATAGCAATAATAATTATTGTGATTTGGGAAGTGTAGGTAATTAAAACAATTGCAATAATAATTATTGTGATGTGAGAAGTGTAGGTAATCAGAACAATAGCAATAATAATTATTGTGATATGGGAAATGTAGGTAATTAAAACAATAGCAATAATAATTATTGTGATGTGAGAAGTGTAGGTAATTAGAACTATAGCAATAATAATTATTGTGATATGGGATGTGTAGGTAATTAAAACAAAAGTAATAATAATTATTGTGATATGGGAAGTGTAGGTAATTAAAACAATAGCAATAATAATTATTGTGATATGGGAAGTGTGGGTAATTAAAACAAATGCAATAATAATTATTGTGATATGGGAAGTGTGGGTAATTAAAACAATAGCAATAATAATTATTGTGAAATGGGAAGGGTAGGTAATTAAAACAATAGCAATAATAATTATTGTGATGTGGGAAGTGTAGGTAATTAAAACAATAGCAATAATAATTATTGTGATGTGAGAAGTGTAGGTAATTAGAACAATAGCAATAATAATTATTGTGATATGGGAAGTGTAGGTAATTAAAACAATAGCAATAATAATTATTGTGATATGGGAAGTGTAGGTAATTAAAACAATAGCAATAATAATTATTGTGATGTGAGAAGTGTAGGTAATTAGAACAATAAAACTAATAGTTATTGTGATGTGGGAAGTGTAGGTAATTAAAACAATAAAACTAATAGTTATTGTGATGTGGGAAGGGTAGGTAATTAAAACAATAGCAATAATAATTATTGTGATATGGGAAGTGTGGGTAATTAAAACAATAGCAATAATAATTATTGTGATATGGGAAGTGTAGGTAATTAAAACAATAGCTGTAATAAATATAATAAGGGAAGGTGACCTGTCCTTGCAGGAGGAGTCACGTGCGGTTCACGTGAAGGCCAACACGGAGTACGGCCGGCGGATCCAGCACCTCATTAATCTCGAGCCGCCCGGCTACATCCCCCGCTACGGCCACTACTGCATCGTAGAGAAGGAGCTCTACAAAAAGTCGAACCTCGGCGTGCCGCTCAAGGTCGACGACCACGAAACGGTGACGCACAGGGAGCGAGGCCGGCAGACGAAGAGCTCGTGGTGACCACCGAGCGACGGCCCAGCGCCTCCGTCGCCGTGCACGCCGCCTCAGCTGGAAGTACTCGTAGACGTAGACCGTACGGGCAGCGGTAGATTTAGACCGGATGTATGTACATTGGTAGAAGTAGACCTGATGTACGAACATTGGTAGAAGTAGACCTGATGTACGTACATTGGAAGATGTAGACCTGATGTACGTACATTGGTAGATGTTGACCTGGCGTATGTACATTGGTAGAAGTAGACCGGATGTACGTACATTGGTAGAGGTAGATCTGATGTACGTACATTGGAAGATGTAGACCTGATGTATGTACATTGGTAGATGTTGACCTGATGTACGTACATTGGTAGACGTAGACCATGATGTTAGTACATTGGTAGAAGTAGACTGGATATACGTACGTTGGTAGAAGTAGACCTGATGTACGTACATTGGAAGATGTAGACCTGATGTACGTACATTGGTAGATGTTGACCTGATGTACGTACATTGGTAGAAGTAGACCATGATGTAAGTACATTTGTAGAAGTAGACCTGCTGTACGTACATGGGTAGGAATAGACTGGATGTACGTACATTGGTAGAGGTAGACCTGATGTATGAACATTGGTAGATGTTGACTTGATGTACGTATATTGATAGAAGTAGACCGGATGTACGTTCTTTGGTAGAGGTAGACCGGATGTACGAACATTGGTAGAAGTAGACCTGATGTATGAACATTGGTAGAAGTAGACCTGATGTACATACATTGGATGACGTAGACCTGATGTACTTACGTTGGAAGATGTAGACCTGATGTACGTACATTGGTAGATGTTGACCTAATGTATGTACATTGGTAGAAGTAGACCGGATGTACGTACATTGGTAGATGTAGACCGGATGTATGTACATTGGTAGAGGTAGATCTGATGTACGTACATTGGAAGATGTAGACCTGATGTACGTACATTGGTAGATGTTAACCTGATGTACGTACATTGGTAGACGTAGACCATGATGTAAGTACATTGGTAGAAGTAGACCTGATGTACGAACATTGGTAGAAGTAGACCTGATGTACGTACATTGGATGACGTAGACCTGATGTACGTACGTTGGTAGAAGTAGACCTGATGTACGAACATTGGTAGACGTAGACCTGATGTACGTACATTGGAAGATGTAGACCTGATGTACGTACATTGATAGATGTTGACCTGATGTACGTACATTGGTAGAAGTAGACCTTGATATAAGTACATTTGTAGAAGTAGACCTGCTGTACGCACATGGGTAGGAGTAGACCTGCTGTACGTACATGGGTAGGAGTAGACCGTATATACTCATTGGGCGAACACGTGTTGCGGCAGCGTGACAGGTGGGAAGTGTACAACGTGGTTAATCAGCATTCCTCGTGTGTAGTGCAGTGTGTAAATTCAGTACGTCGTGCAGCAAGATCAGCATTCTTCGTGTGTAGTGCAATGTGTAGATATAATACATAGTGCAGAAAGATCAGCATTCTTCGTGTGTAGTGCAGTGTGTAGATATAGTACATCGTGCAGCAAGATCAGCATTCTTCGTGTGTAGTGCAATGTGTAGATATAATACATTGTGCAGAAAGATCAGCATTCTTCGTGTGTAGTGCAATGTGTAGATATAATACGTTGTGCAGAAAGATCAGCATTCTTCGTGTGTAGTGCAGTGTGTAGATATAGTACATCGTGCAGCAAGATCAGCATTCTTCGTGTGTAGATATAATACATTGTGCAGAAAGATCAGCATTCTTCGTGTGTAGTGCAATGTGTAGATATAATACGTTGTGCAGAAAGATCAGCATTCTTCGTGTGTAGTGCAGTGTGTAGATATAGTACATCGTGCAGCAAGATCAGCATTCTTCGTGTGTAGTGCAATGTGTAGATATAATACATTGTGCAGAAAGATCAGCATTCTTCGTGTGTAGTGCAATGTGTAGATATAATACGTTGCGCAGAAAGATCAGCATTCTTCGTGTGTAGTGCAGTGTGTAGATATAGTACATCGTGCAGCAAGATCAGCATTCTTCGTGTGTAGTGCAGTGTGTAGATATAGTACGTTGTGCAGCAAGATCAGCATTCTTCGTGTGTAGTGCAGTGTGTAGATATAGTACGTCATGCAGTAAGATCAGCATTGTTCGTGTGTAGTGCAGTGTGTAGATATAGTACGTTGTGCAGCAAGATCATCATTCTTCGTGTGTAGTGCAGTGTGTAGATATAGTACGTTGTGAAGCAAGATCAGCATTCCTCGTGTGTAGTGCAGTGTGTAGATATAGTACGTCGTGCAGCAAGATCAGCATTCTTCGTGTGTAGTGCAGTGTGTAGATATAGTACGTTGTGCAGCAAGATCATCATTCTTCGTGTGTAGTGCAGTGTGTAGATATAGTACGTTGTGCAGCATCGTGTGTAGTGCAGTGTGTAGATATAGTACGTTGTGCAGCAAGATCATCATTCTTCGTGTGTAGTGCAGTGTGTAGATATAGTACGTTGTGAAGCAAGATCAGCATTCCTCGTGTGTAGTGCAGTGTGTAGATATAGTACGTCGTGCAGCAAGATCAGCATTCTTCGTGTGTAATGCAGTGTGTAGATATAGTACGTTGTGCAGCAAGATCATCATTCTTCGTGTGTAGTGCAGTGTGTAGATATAGTACGTTGTGCAGCAAGATCATCATTCTTCGTGTGTAATGCAGTGTGTAGATATAGTACGTTGTGCAGCAAGATCAGCATTCCTCGTGTGTAGTGCAGTGTGTAGATATAGTACGTTGTGAAGCAAGATCAGCATTCCTCGTGTGTAGTGCAGTGTGTAGATATAGTACGTCGTGCTGCAAGGGCAATCAAGTAGTCGCCGGACTAATCGCTCTAATATAAAGCCATCATAATTTGCATAAACGTTGTGTTGTTGTCCATCTAACTGTCTCACTGAATGCGTCAGGTGTCATTTAACTGTCTCACCGAGTATGTCAGGTGTCATCTAACTGTCCCACCGAGTCTGTCGGGTGTCATCTAACTGTCCCACTGAGTTTGTCGGGTGTCATGCAACTGTCGCACTGTGTCTGTCGGGTGTCATCTAATTGTCTCACAGAATATGTCAGGTGTCATTTAATTGTTGTTCAAAGTGACACTTAGGGGTAGCCACTTGTCCTATAATAACTACAGTTCCATGTCTTGGTGAAAGTTTATAATTATGTTCTGTAAATTTGAGATTATATTAGTTGGGTGAAAATTGATGAACACGTGAAACAATTGACTAATTTGCATAATTGTTGCCATGACAACATACATTTATGCGCCTATCGACATATTTTTCAACGTGAAAAATTATTCAGAGTAAGTGACGCCAATACCATCATACTACTGCAATATCTTGTTTGTTGGAATGTTACTTTGCGCAACGAGGTGGTTTTTGGCTCTGACTTCACATGTTTTATGATTAAATGCCGTTTAGATGAATATCAAACAAATTCCCTAATTTGTTTACCCTTGTTTACAAACCCTTAAAATAAAGCTATGACATCCACAATAGCTCATTGCATCTGAAACATTCCACAGAATAACTGGTGAAAAGTTCAATTCTCTATCTGGTGTAGTTTTTCCAAAATATGTGTTTCCGTTGATAAACAAATATGTTTGAGAAAACAGCCAAAACAACAGAACATCATACGTTAAGACTTACGGGCAGGTATACATTATCTGATTGTAGGCATTTGTAATGAGAATCTTGGAAATGCATTACATGTTAATCTATTGGAAAATTATGAAATCCAAAAAAAATCAAATTTAAGACCAGTGGCTTCCCTTAAAGCACACTTGTTCAAAGAATAATTCTAGTGACATTTTACTGAAATTTTATTAGGGCATTTACTGCTCAACTCATACTTTATGCATGTATGCATAGGTGGGTCTAGGGGGGCTCGTGGCACGTGCCCCGGACCTTTTTAATGTGCCATCGTTAATGAAGTTACGGGCTTACGGCGGCGTAGCGGCGAAAGAAATTCAACAGTACTCCCCTCCTTCTTCCGACGTCATCAGTCGTGCCGAGACAGCGCGACACAGCGAAAAGAAGCTGAAGTTACGGCGGCTCAGCGAACCAAAATTTTCATAGCCCCTCTCCCCGTTTTCCGATGTCATCAGTCGAGCCGAAACCGCAGAGTAGTTGAAGTTACGGCGGCGCGGCGGCGGTGTGAAAAGGTCTACACCATTTGGTTCGGCTGCCAGTGGAGGTTTTTGTGCCACCCCTAGACTACCTTCTCTGGACCCGCTCCTGGTATGTATGATTACATGTATGTAAATGCAATTCCTTTTTCACAACATTGCCCTTAAGTATATCTTTAGGTTACAACGTGTACAAAGTTGCTTAACATTTTCTGTTGTTGCACCATGTCTTTGGAATATGCTCCCTGTTAGTGTTAGATCAACTGAAAATACACAATTTCGTTATCAGTTAAATACGTCCTCGTAACATCTATAAATTATGTGTCATTAAGTTCATGTATTAATGTCCTCTAGTACGCAAGGCGATACCATGTGTCAGTGAAAATCCCCCCGGAAGGTATCCTTTACTCTTCGAAATTAACCAATGACCCCTTAACGGTCATTGTTGTAACTATTTTCACTTATTAGGCACCCACACTCCTTCCAAGTATTCACGACGCAAGCCAACTTGTAACTAAGTCCGTGCATTGTTATCCATATACTTCTCAAACACACGTGGCGGCAACCGTGTTTCAGTCCTGGTTTCCTTAAAACTATCCTGTAGTAAATATTTACAGTTAGAAATTGACCAAAACTCCTCTAGCGGTCGAAGTTCTAACTAAGTTCGCATACTATCACCCACATTTCTGTCAAATGTATATATACATGGCGCGTGTGTCAGTGCTAGTACCCCTTGGGGGTATGCTGACATATACCTTTGTAGCTACTTTAGGACCAATGGCGAACCCTAAGTGTCACTTTGAACAACAATATATTTCGGGTGCACTTTTTGACACCGTGATAATGTTTATGCATCTGGCCCCAGATGATTCCAGGTCGAAAACGAGGCGAGAAACTTGCAGACCCATTATAATAGGTATCGCCCCCAAATAGTGACGTACCTCTCTCTAAGCATTTATCTCTAAGCATATCGTGAACCCAATAGACGTGAATAGACGTGCCTGTGGCAAGTGAACCGATGCCAGTACACTAGTTCGCCGACTCGCCATGCATGTCAGTTGAGACGGTTGCATTCGTCATCACGCCGCTAGTACGGTCAGTCTCAACAAACGCTGGCCATTCAATATTAAACGGATCATGAATTATAGCTTAAATGACGAAGTTGTATTGATGCGCCTCTGAGTTTGTTTTCCGAGGATTTAGGCCCAAAAGCTACGTTATTATTATTATTCTATATTCATAAAATGATCTCCCAAAAAATTCATAGACAAGATTTTTTTACTTCAACCCTCATTCAGCAAAAAATTGTGGCATTTGGTAGGACATGGAAAAATCTCTTTAACAGAGAATTTGTTCATCTATCATTTCCACCACAATAAATTAACTGTGGTATCATTAAGCTGGGAGAAATGCTGCAAAAGAAGATTTCCGATCCACTGTGCCCCTAGTCCTTACGACTGCACAAAGCGTTTTACACTTTACTCCCTGGCAGGCCTGTTCAATCGAACACTATTGATTTCTCAGGGAAGCAATCAGCCATGCTGCAAATTTCTGCGCGAAGACTATTCGTACACAATTATCCAACACTATCGATGTTGTGATAATCTAATGAAAGTTGGAATAACTGCACATGACTTGTATGACTCCTAAGGAGAGTTGGCCAGTACTCAATCAAGACCACACCCCACTACCCACCTCCTGACCCCTTCACGCTCCACTGCACACCAACAATTTACCCCACGCCCTATGCAATAGAGAGCGATCACTGGAGCCAGACGACCCACGACAGAACATTGTTTATCACGTCCACTCCCGACGAATACGTAAACGCCTGAGCTGCCCGAGCACCGTGATTGTCACAGAACATATACTGGAACCCAGAGCGAGCCACGTAAGTTACAACTGCTTTAACCACACGAACCCAGAGCGAGCCACGTAAGTTACAACTGCTTTAACCACACGAACCCAGAACGAGCCACGTAAGTTACAACTGCTCTAATCACACGAACCCAGAGCGAGCCACGTAAGTTACAACTGCTTTAACCGGTTGCTCTCCTCAGTAATAACCAGGCACTCATGCTTACAGCTGAGCAAATTGGAGCAACGTAAAGTGAACAAACGTGCTCAATGTGCGAAACGACAGCAGAAGGTACGAACCGGGAATCTCTTGGTTTAGAGTCCACCGCTCTAAGTACTGATCTAGCGCGCTCTTTTTTATTATTCCACTTGGTTTGATTCGTAAATCATTACTACTCAATTTACATTACACATGTATATTTGGAATATTGTACATATTTATGCTATATTTAACGTTTTATATGTAATATAAGTGCGTCGGAACGGGAGGGGATTGTATGGGCTGAATCCACCGATGTTTTAAAGTAGGGGATTAGCTCCTCGATATTTATTCAATTTTGTGGATGTTTCGTTCAACTTCAGAGGTGAAACTTCTTGTGGTAGATCCCTGAAAACACCACCCCAGCCAGACTATTGGTTGAGTCTGTGAGAGTATTGGTTGAGTCTGTGAGTGTCGGTTGAGTCTGTGAAAGTGTTGGTTGAGTCTGTGAGATTGCTGGTCTTAATTGGATTGGTAAATTATAGTTTCATAGTAACGTTTTGAATACACTAGGCACATTTTATGTGAGTGATCAGTGCTGAAGGGCGACTACGGTCTCTCATTCTACAAGCTACACTACAGATATATCGTGTGGTGGTAATATGTGCCGGGAGAAAGTGTCCAGTGAGACTATTATGTGTCAACCTACACTGTAGCTATTACGTGTGGCGGCCGACTTGATGGCTCTATGTGATTACACACACACGTCTAGCTTTGAGAGAGAGAGAGAGAGAGAAAGGGGGGGGGGGAGATCATTCAACAGACCGTGTCTTCGGTGACATGGTACACTGGCGGGGAAGTAAAGAGTCACTCCTCCACCTCTATGCTCAAGACAATAACCATCACTACCCACAGAGCTGTGACTGTAGGTTCAATACCGCCAGGTCTATGCGCAAGACTATAATCATCACTACCCACAGAGCTGCGACTGTAGGTTCAATACAGCCAGGTCTATGCTCAAGACTATAACCATCACTACCCACAGAGCTGCGACTGTAGGTTCAATACAGCCAGGTCTATGCTCAAGATTATAACCATCACTACCCACAGAGCTGTGACTGAAGGTTCAATACAGCCAGGTCTATGCTCAAGATTATAACCATCACTACCCACAGAGCTGTGACTGTAGGTTCAATACCGCCAGGTCTATGCTCAAGACTATAACCATCACTACCCACAGAGCTGTGACTGTAGGTTCAATACAGCCAGGTCTATGCTCAAGACTATAACCATCACTACCCACAGAGCTGTGACTGTAGGTTCAATACAGCCAGGTCTATGCTCAAGACTATAACCATCACTACCCACAGAGCTGTGACTGTAGGTTCAATACAGCCAGGTCTATGCTCAAGACTATAACCACCACTACCCACAGAGCTGTGACTGTAGGTTCAATACAGCCAGGTCTATGCTCAAGACTATAACCATCACTACCCACAGAGCTGCGACTGTAGGTTCAATACAGCCAGGTCTATGCGCAAGACTATAACAATCACTACACACAGAGCTGTGACTGTAGGTTCAATACAGCCAGGTCTATGTGCAAAACTATTAACATCACTACCCACAGAGCTGTGACTGTAGGTTCAATACAGCCAGGTCTATGCTCAAGATTATAACCATCACTACCCACAGAGCTGTGACTGTAGGTTCAATACAGCCAGGTCTATGCTCAAGACTATAACCATCACTACCCACAGAGCTGTGACTGTAGGTTCAATACAGCCAGGTCTATGCGCAAGACTATAACCATAACTACCCACAGAGCTGTGACTGTAGGTTCAATACAGCCAGGTCTATGCGCAAGACTATAACCATAACTACCCACAGAGCTGTGACTGTAGGTTCAATACAGCCAGGTCTATGTGCAAAACTATTAACATCACTACCCACAGAGCTGTGACTGTAGGTTCAATACAGCCAGGTCTATGCTCAAGATTATAACCATCACTACCCACAGAGCTGTGACTGTAGGTTCAATACAGCCAGGTCTATGCTCAAGACTATAACCATCACTACCCACAGAGCTGTGACTGTAGGTTCAATACAGCCAGGTCTATGCGCAAGACTATAACCATAACTACCCACAGAGCTGTGACTGTAGGTTCAATACAGCCAGGTCTATGCGCAAGACTATAACCATAACTACCCACAGAGCTGTGACTGTAGGTTCAATACAGCCAGGTCTATGCTCAAGACTATAACCATCACTACCCACAGAGCTATGACTGTAGGTTCAATACAGCCAGGTCTATGGGCAAGACTATAACCATCACTACCCACAGAGCTGTGACTGTAGGTTCAATACAGCCAGGTCTATGCTCAAGACTATAACCATCACTACCCACAGAGCTGTGACTGTAGGTTCAATACAGCCAGGTCTATGCTCAAGACTATAACCATCACTACCGACAGAGCTGTGACTGTAGGTTCAATACAGCCGTGTGTATGCTAAAGACTATAAACACCACTACCCACAGAGCTGTGACTGTAGGTTCAATACAGCCAGGTCTATGCTCAAGACTATAACCATCACTACCCACAGAGATGTGACTGTAGGTTCAATACAGTCAGGTCTATGCTCAAGCCAATAACCATCACTACCCACAGAGCTGTGACTGTAGGTTCAATACAGCCAGGTCTATGTTCAAGACTATAACCATCAGTACCCACAGAGCTGTGACTGTAGGTTCAATACAGCCAGGTCTATGCGAAAGACTATAACCATCACTACCCACAGAGCTGTGGCTGTAGGTTCAATACAGCCAGGTCTATGCTCAAGATTATAACCATCACTACCCACAGAGCTGTGACTGTAGGTTCAATACAGCCAGGTCTATGCTCAAGACTATAACCATCACTATCCACAGAGCTGTGACTGTAAGTTCAATACAGCCAGGTCTATGCTCAAGACTATAACCATCATTACCCACAGAGCTGTGACTGTAGGTTCAATACCGCCAGGTCTATGCTCAAGAATATAACCACCATTACCCACAGAGCTGTGACTGTAGGTTCAATACAGCCAGGTCTATGCTCAAGACTATAACCATATCTACCCACAGAGCTGTGACTGTAGGTTCAATACAGCCAGGTCTATGCTCAAGACTATAACCATCACTACCCACAGAGCTGTGACTGTAGGTTCAATACAGCCAGGTCTATGCTCAATACTATAACCATCTCTACCCACAGAGCTGTGACTGTAGGTTCAATACAGCCAGGTCTATGCTCAAGACTATAACCATCACTACCCACAGAGCTGTGACTGTAGGTTCAATACAGCCAGGTCTATGCTCAAGACTATAACCATCACTACCCACAGAGCTGTGACTGTAGGTTCAATACAGCCAGGTCTATGCTCAAGACTATAACCATCACTACCCACAGAGCTGTGACTGTAGTTCAATACAGCCAGGTCTATGCTGAAGACTATAACCATCACTATCCACAGAGCTATGACTGTAGGTTCAATACAGCCAGGTCTATGCTCAAGACTATAACCATCACTATCCACAGAGCTGTGATTGTAGGTTCAATACAGCCAGGTCTATGCTCAAGACTATAACCATCACAACCCACAGAGCTGTGACTATAAGTTCAATACCGCCAGGTCTATGCTGAAGACTATAACCATCACTAACCACAGAGCTGTGACTGTAGGTTCAATACAGCAGTGTCAATGCTCAAGACAATAACCATCACTACCCACAGAGCTGTGACTGTAGGTTCAATACAGCCAGGTCTACGCGCAAGACTATAACCATAACTACCCACAGAGCTGTGACTGTAGGTTCAATACAGCCAGGTCTATGCGCAAGACTATAACCATAACTACCCACAGAGCTGTGACTGTAGGTTCAATACAGCCAGGTCTATGCTCAAGACTATAACCATCACTACCCACAGAGCTATGACTGTAGGTTCAATACAGCCAGGTCTATGGGCAAGACTATAACCATCACTACCCACAGAGCTGTGACTGTAGGTTCAATACAGCCAGGTCTATGCTCAAGACTATAACTATCACTACCCACAGAGCTGTGACTGTAGGTTCAATACAGCCAGGTCTATGCTCAAGACTATAACCATCACTACCGACAGAGCTGTGACTGTAGGTTCAATACAGCCGTGTGTATGCTAAAGACTATAAACACCACTACCCACAGAGCTGTGAATGTAGGTTCAATACAGCCAGGTCTATGCTCAAGACTATAACCATCACTACCCACAGAGATGTGACTGTAGGTTCAATACAGTCAGGTCTATGCTCAAGCCAATAATCATCACTACCCACAGAGCTGTGACTGTAGGTTCAATACAGCCAGGTCTATGTTCAAGACTATAACCATCAGTACCCACAGAGCTGTGACTGTAGGTTCAATACAGCCAGGTCTATGCGAAAGACTATAACCATCACTACCCACAGAGCTGTGGCTGTAGGTTCAATACAGCCAGGTCTATGCTCAAGATTATAACCATCACTTCCCACAGAGCTGTGACTGTAGGTTCAATACAGCCAGGTCTATGCTCAAGACTATAACCATCACTATCCACAGAGCTGTGACTGTAAGTTCAATACAGCCAGGTCTATGCTGAAGACTATAACCATCATTACCCACAGAGCTGTGACTGTAGGTTCAATACCGCCAGGTCTATGCTCAAGAATATAACCACCATTACCCATAGAGCTGTGACTGTAGGTTCAATACAGCCAGGTCTATGCTCAAGACTATAACCATCTCTACCCACAGAGCTGTGACTGTAGGTTCAATACAGCCAGGTCTATGCTCAAGACTATAACCATCACTACCCACAGAGCTGTGACTGTAGGTTCAATACAGCCAGTTCTATGCTCAAGACTATAACCATCTCTACCCACAGAGCTGTGACTGTAGGTTCAATACAGCCAGGTCTATGCTCAAGACTATAACCATCACTACCCACAGAGCTGTGACTGTAGGTTCAATACAGCCAGGTCTATGCTCAAGACTATAACCATCACTACCCACAAAGCTGTGACTGTAGGTTCAATACAGCCAGGTCTATGCTCAAGACTATAACCATCACTACCTACAGAGCTGTGACTGTAGTTCAATACAGCCAGGTCTATGCTGAAGACTATAACCATCACTAACCACAGAGCTGTGACTGTAGGTTCAATACAGCCAGGTCTATGCTCAAGACTATAACCATCACTATCCACAGAGCTATGACTGTAGGTTCAATACAGCCAGGTCTATGCTCAAGACTATAACCATCACTATCCACAGAGCTGTGACTGTAGGTTCAATACAGCCAGGTTTATGCTCAAGACTATAACCATCACAACCCACAGAGCTGTGACTATAAGTTCAATACCGCCAGGTCTATGCTGAAGACTATAACCATCACTAACCACAGAGCTGTTACTGTAGGTTCAATACAGCCGTGTCTATGCTCAAGACAATAACCATCACTACCCACAGAGCTGTGACTGTAGGTTCAATACAGCCAGGTCTATGCTAAAGACTATAACCATCATTACCCACAGAGCTGTGACTGTAGGTTCAATACAGCCAGGTCAATGCTCCAGATTATAACATTCACTCTGTGACTGTAGGTTCAATACAGCCTTGTGTATGCGCAAGACTATAACCATCACTACCCACAGAGCTGTGACTGTAGGTTCAATACAGACAAATCTATGCTCAATACTATAACCATCACTACCCACAGAGCTGTGACTGTAGGTTCAATACCGCCAGGTCTATGCGCAAGACTATAACCATCACTACCCACAGAGCTGTGACAGTAGGTTCAATACAGCCAGGTCTGTGCTCAAGACTATAGACATCACTACGCACAGAGCTGTGACTGTAGGTTCAATACAGCCAGGTCTATGCTCAAGACTATAACCATAACTACCCACAGAGCTGTGACTGTAGGTTCAATACAGCCGTGTCTATGCTCAAGACTATAACCATCACTACCCACAGAGCTGCGACTGTAGGTTCAATACTGCCAGTTCTATGCTCAAGACTATAACCATCACTACCCACAGAGCTGTGACTGTAGGTTCAATACAGCCAGGTCTATGCTCAAGACTATAACCATCACTACCCACAGAGCTGTGACTGTAGGTTCAATACAGCCGTGTGTATGCTAAAGACTATAAACATCACTACCCACAGAGCTGTGACTGTAGGTTCAATACAGCCAGGTCTATGCTCAAGACTATAACCATCACTACCCACAGAGCTGTGACTGTAGGTTCAATACAGCGAGGTCTATGCGAAAGACTATAACCATCACTACCCACAGAGCTGTGACTGTAGGTTCAATACAGCCAGGTCTATGCTCAAGATTATAACAATCACTACCCACAGAGCTGTGACTGTAGGTTCAATACAGCCAGGTCTATGCTCAAGACTATAACCATCATTACCCACAGAGCTGTGACTGTAGGTTCAATACAGCCAGGTCTATGCTCAAGAATATAACCATCACTACCCACAGAGCTGTGACTGTAAGTTCAATACAGCCTGGTCTATGCTCAATACTATAACCATCACTACCCACAGAGCTGTGACTGTAGGTTCAATACCGCCAGGTCTATGCTCAAGACTATAACCATCATTTCCCACAGAGCTGTGACTGTAGGTTCAATACAGCCAGGTCTATGCTCAAGAATATAACCATCACTACCCACAGAGCTGTGACTGTAGGTTCAATACAGCCAGGTCTATGCTCAAGACTATAACCATCACTACCCACAGTGCTGTGACTGTAGGTTCAATACCGCCAGGTCTATGCTGAAGACTATAACCATCACTAACCACAGAGCTGTGACTGTAGGTTCAATACAGCCAGGTCTATGCTCAAGACTATAACCATCACTATCCACAGAGCTGTTACTGTAGGTTCAATACCGCCAGGTCTATGCTAAAGACTATAACCATCACTACCCACAGAGCTGTGACTGTAGGTTCAATACAGCCAGGTCTATGCTGAAGACTATAACCATCACTAACCACAGAGCTGTTACTGTAGGTTCAATACCGCCAGGTCTATGCTGAAGACTATAACCATCACTAACCACAGAGCTGTGACTGTAGGTTCAATACAGCCAGGTCTATGCTCAAGACTATAACCATCACTATCCACAGAGCTGTTACTGTAGGTTCAATACCGCCAGGTCTATGCTAAAGACTATAACCATCACTACCCACAGAGCTGTGACTGTAGGTTCAATACAGCCAGGTCTGTGCTCAAGACTATAACCATCATTACCCACAGAGCTGTGACTGTAGGTTCAATACAGCCAGGTCTATGCTCAAGACTATAACCATCACTACCCACAGAGCTGTGACTGTAGTTCAATACAGCCAGGTCTATGCTGAAGACTATAACCATCACTAACCACAGAGCTGTGACTGTAGGTTCAATACAGCCAGGTCTATGCTCAAGACTATAACCATCACTATCCACAGAGCTATGACTGTAGGTTCAATACAGCCAGGTCTATGCTCAAGACTATAACCATCACTTCCCACAGAGCTGTGACTGTAGGTTCAATACAGCCAGGTCTATGCTCAAGACTATAACCATCACTATCCACAGAGCTGTGATTGTAGGTTCAATACAGCCAGGTCTATGCTCAAGACTATAACCATCACTATCCACAGAGCTATGACTGTAGGTTCAATACAGCCAGGTCTATGCTCAAGACTATAACCATCACTTCCCACAGAGCTGTGACTGTAGGTTCAATACAGCCAGGTCTATGCTCAAGACTATAACCATCACAACCCACAGAGCTGTGACTATAAGTTCAATACCGCCAGGTCTATGCTGAAGACTATAACCATCACTAACCACAGAGCTGTGACTGTAGGTTCAATACAGCCGTGTCAATGCTCAAGACAATAACCATCACTACCCACAGAGCTGTGACTGTAGGTTCAATACAGCCAGGTCTACACGCAAGACTATAACCATAACTACCCACAGAGCTGTGACTGTAGGTTCAATACAGCCAGGTCTATGCGCAAGACTATAACCATAACTACCCACAGAGCTGTGACTGTAGGTTCAATACAGCCAGGTCTATGCTCAAGACTATAACCATCACTACCCACAGAGCTATGACTGTAGGTTCAATACAGCCAGGTCTATGGGCAAGACTATAACCATCACTACCCACAGAGCTGTGACTGTAGGTTCAATACAGCCAGGTCTATGCTCAAGACTATAACTATCACTACCCACAGAGCTGTGACTGTAGGTTCAATACAGCCAGGTCTATGCTCAAGACTATAACCATCACTACCGACAGAGCTGTGACTGTAGGTTCAATACAGCCGTGTGTATGCTAAAGACTATAAACACCACTACCCACAGAGCTGTGACTGTAGGTTCAATACAGCCAGGTCTATGCTCAAGACTATAACCATCACTACCCACAGAGATGTGACTGTAGGTTCAATACAGTCAGGTCTATGCTCAAGCCAATAATCATCACTACCCACAGAGCTGTGACTGTAGGTTCAATACAGCCAGGTCTATGTTCAAGACTATAACCATCAGTACCCACAGAGCTGTGACTGTAGGTTCAATACAGCCAGGTCTATGCGAAAGACTATAACCATCACTACCCACAGAGCTGTGGCTGTAGGTTCAATACAGCCAGGTCTATGCTCAAGATTATAACCATCACTTCCCACAGAGCTGTGACTGTAGGTTCAATACAGCCAGGTCTATGCTCAAGACTATAACCATCACTATCCACAGAGCTGTGACTGTAAGTTCAATACAGCCAGGTCTATGCTGAAGACTATAACCATCATTACCCACAGAGCTGTGACTGTAGGTTCAATACCGCCAGGTCTATGCTCAAGAATATAACCACCATTACCCATAGAGCTGTGACTGTAGGTTCAATACAGCCAGGTCTATGCTCAAGACTATAACCATCTCTACCCACAGAGCTGTGACTGTAGGTTCAATACAGCCAGGTCTATGCTCAAGACTATAACCATCACTACCCACAGAGCTGTGACTGTAGGTTCAATACAGCCAGTTCTATGCTCAAGACTATAACCATCTCTACCCACAGAGCTGTGACTGTAGGTTCAATACAGCCAGGTCTATGCTCAAGACTATAACCATCACTACCCACAGAGCTGTGACTGTAGGTTCAATACAGCCAGGTCTATGCTCAAGACTATAACCATCACTACCCACAAAGCTGTGACTGTAGGTTCAATACAGCCAGGTCTATGCTCAAGACTATAACCATCACTACCCACAGAGCTGTGACTGTAGTTCAATACAGCCAGGTCTATGCTGAAGACTATAACCATCACTAACCACAGAGCTGTGACTGTAGGTTCAATACAGCCAGGTCTATGCTCAAGACTATAACCATCACTATCCACAGAGCTATGACTGTAGGTTCAATACAGCCAGGTCTATGCTCAAGACTATAACCATCACTATCCACAGAGCTGTGACTGTAGGTTCAATACAGCCAGGTCTATGCTCAAGACTATAACCATCACAACCCACAGAGCTGTGACTATAAGTTCAATACCGCCAGGTCTATGCTGAAGACTATAACCATCACTAACCACAGAGCTGTGACTGTAGGTTCAATACAGCCGTGTCTATGCTCAAGACAATAACCATCACTACCCACAGAGCTGTGACTGTAGGTTCAATACAGCCAGGTCTATGCTAAAGACTATAACCATCATTACCCACAGAGCTGTGACTGTAGGTTCAATACAGCCAGGTCAATGCTCCAGATTATAACATTCACTCTGTGACTGTAGGTTCAATACAGCCTTGTGTATGCGCAAGACTATAACCATCACTACTCACAGAGCAGTGACTGTAGGTTCAATACAGACAAATCTATGCTCAATACTATAACCATCACTACCCACAGAGCTGTGACTGTAGGTTCAATACCGCCAGGTCTATGCGCAAGACTATAACCATCACTACCCACAGAGCTGTGACAGTAGGTTCAATACAGCCAGGTCTGTGCTCAAGACTATAGACATCACTACGCACAGAGCTGTGACTGTAGGTTCAATACAGCCAGGTCTATGCTCAAGACTATAACCATAACTACCCACAGAGCTGTGACTGTAGGTTCAATACAGCCGTGTCTATGCTCAAGACTATAACCATCACTACCCACAGAGCTGCGACTATAGGTTCAATACTGCCAGTTCTATGCTCAAGACTATAACCATCACTACCCACAGAGCTGTGACTGTAGGTTCAATACAGCCAGGTCTATGCTCAAGACTATAACCATCACTACCCACAGAGCTGTGACTGTAGGTTCAATACAGCCGTGTGTATGCTAAAGACTATAAACATCACTACCCACAGAGCTGTGACTGTAGGTTCAATACAGCCAGGTCTATGCTCAAGACTATAACCATCACTACCCACAGAGCTGTGACTGTAGGTTCAATACAGCGAGGTCTATGCGAAAGACTATAACCATCACTACCCACAGAGCTGTGACTGTAGGTTCAATACAGCCAGGTCTATGCTCAAGATTATAACAATCACTACCCACAGAGCTGTGACTGTAGGTTCAATACAGCCAGGTCTATGCTCAAGACTATAATCATCATTACCCACAGAGCTGTGACTGTAGGTTCAATACAGCCAGGTCTATGCTCAAGAATATAACCATCACTACCCACAGAGCTGTGACTGTAAGTTCAATACAGCCTGGTCTATGCTCAATACTATAACCATCACTACCCACAGAGCTGTGACTGTAGGTTCAATACCGCCAGGTCTATGCTCAAGACTATAACCATCATTTCCCACAGAGCTGTGACTGTAGGTTCAATACAGCCAGGTCTATGCTCAAGAATATAACCATCACTACCCACAGAGCTGTGACTGTAGGTTCAATACAGCCAGGTCTATGCTCAAGACTATAACCATCACTACCCACAGTGCTGTGACTGTAGGTTCAATACCGCCAGGTCTATGCTGAAGACTATAACCATCACTAACCACAGAGCTGTGACTGTAGGTTCAATACAGCCAGGTCTATGCTCAAGACTATAACCATCACTATCCACAGAGCTGTTACTGTAGGTTCAATACCGCCAGGTCTATGCTAAAGACTATAACCATCACTACCCACAGAGCTGTGACTGTAGGTTCAATACAGCCAGGTCTATGCTGAAGACTATAACCATCACTAACCACAGAGCTGTTACTGTAGGTTCAATACCGCCAGGTCTATGCTGAAGACTATAACCATCACTAACCACAGAGCTGTGACTGTAGGTTCAATACAGCCAGGTCTATGCTCAAGACTATAACCATCACTATCCACAGAGCTGTTACTGTAGGTTCAATACCGCCAGGTCTATGCTAAAGACTATAACCATCACTACCCACAGAGCTGTGACTGTAGGTTCAATACAGCCAGGTCTGTGCTCAAGACTATAACCATCATTACCCACAGAGCTGTGACTGTAGGTTCAATACAGCCAGGTCTATGCTCAAGACTATAACCATCACTACCCACAGAGCTGTGACTGTAGTTCAATACAGCCAGGTCTATGCTGAAGACTATAACCATCACTAACCACAGAGCTGTGACTGTAGGTTCAATACAGCCAGGTCTATGCTCAAGACTATAACCATCACTATCCACAGAGCTATGACTGTAGGTTCAATACAGCCAGGTCTATGCTCAAGACTATAACCATCACTTCCCACAGAGCTGTGACTGTAGGTTCAATACAGCCAGGTCTATGCTCAAGACTATAACCATCACTATCCACAGAGCTGTGATTGTAGGTTCAATACAGCCAGGTCTATGCTCAAGACTATAACCATCACTATCCACAGAGCTATGACTGTAGGTTCAATACAGCCAGGTCTATGCTCAAGACTATAACCATCACTTCCCACAGAGCTGTGACTGTAGGTTCAATACAGCCAGGTCTATGCTCAAGACTATAACCATCACAACCCACAGAGCTGTGACTATAAGTTCAATACCGCCAGGTCTATGCTGAAGACTATAACCATCACTAACCACAGAGCTGTGACTGTAGGTTCAATACAGCCGTGTCAATGCTCAAGACAATAACCATCACTACCCACAGAGCTGTGACTGTAGGTTCAATACAGCCAGGTCTACGCGCAAGACTATAACCATAACTACCCACAGAGCTGTGACTGTAGGTTCAATACAGCCAGGTCTATGCGCAAGACTATAACCATAACTACCCACAGAGCTGTGACTGTAGGTTCAATACAGCCAGGTCTATGCTCAAGACTATAACCATCACTACCCACAGAGCTATGACTGTAGGTTCAATACAGCCAGGTCTATGGGCAAGACTATAACCATCACTACCCACAGAGCTGTGACTGTAGGTTCAATACAGCCAGGTCTATGCTCAAGACTATAACTATCACTACCCACAGAGCTGTGGGATCAGATCACACTGAGATCACAGATTTGACCAGGATTCATTCACAGATTATAGCACTGACAGAGGATTTGACATCATTGTCTGACCATACAGGTCTATGTTCAAGACTATAACCATCAGTACCCACAGAGCTTGCACTGCAGGGTTCAATACAGCCAGGTCTATGAAAGACTATAAACTATCATCACTACCCACAGAGCTGTGGGTTGTAGGTTCAATACAGCCAGGTCTATGCTCAAGATTATAAACTATCACTTCCTACAGAGCTGTGACTGTAGGTTCAATACAAGCCAGCCTATGCTCAAGAATTATAACCATCACTATCCACAGAGCTGTGACTGTAAGTTCAATACAGCCAGGTCTATGCTCAAGACTATAACTATCACTACCCACAGAGCTGTGACTGTAGGTTCAATACAGCCAGGTCTATGCTCAAGACTATAACCACCACTACCCACAGAGCTGTGACTGTAGGTTCAATACAGCCAGGTCTATGCTCAAGACTATAACCATCTCTACCCACAGAGCTGTGACTGTAGGTTCAATACAGCCAGGTCTATGCTCAAGACTATAACCATCACTACCCACAGAGCTGTGACTGTAAGTTCAATAAAGCCAGGTCTATGCTCAATACTATAACCATCACTACCCACAGAGCTGTGACTGTAGGTTCAATACCGCCATGTCTATGCTCAAGACTATAACCATCATTAACTATCACTACCCACAGAGCTGTGACTGTAGGTTCAATACAGCCAGGTCTGCTGAAGACTATAACCATCACTACCCACAAAGCTGTGACTGTAGGTTCAATACAGCCAGGTCTATGCTCAAGACTATAACCACCACTACCCACAGAGCTGTAACTGTAGGTTCAATACAGCCAGGTCTATGCTCAAGGCTATAACCATCACTACCCACAGAGCTGTGACTAGTTTCAATACAGCCAGGTCTATGATCAAGACTATAACCATCACTACCCACAGAGCTGTGACTGTAGGTTCAATACAGCCAGGTCTGCTCAAGACTATAACCATCACCACCCACAAAGCTGTGACTATAGGTTCAATACAGCCAGGTCTATGCTCAAGACTATAACCATCACTACCCACAGAGCTGTGACTGTAGGTTCAATACAGCCAGGTCTATGCTCAAGACTATAACCATCACAACCCACAGAGCTGTGACTATAGGTTCAATACCGCCAGGTCTATGCTGAAGACTATAACCATCACTAACCACAGAGCTGTGACTGTAGGTTCAATACAGCCAGGTCTATGCTCAAGACAATAACCATCACTATCCACAGAGCTATGACTGTAGGTTCAATACAGCCAGGTCTATGCTAAAGACTATAACCATCATTACCCACAGAGCTGTGACTGTAGGTTCAATACAGCCAGGTCTATGCTCAAGACTATAACCATCACTCTGTGACTGTAGTTTCAATACAGCCTTGTGTATGCGCAAGACTATAACCATCACTACCCACAGAGCTGTGACTGTAGGTTCAATACAGACAAGTCTATGCTCAAGACTATAACCATCACTACCCACATAGCTGTGACTGTAGGTTCAATACAGCCAGGTCTATGCGCAAGACTATAACCATCACTACGCACAGAGCTGTGACTGTAGGTTCAATACAGCCAGGTCTATGCTCAAGACTATAACCATCACTACCCACAGAGCTGTAACTGTAGGTTCAATACAGCCGTGTCTATGCTCAAGACTATAACCATCACTACCCACAGAGCTGCGACTGTAGGTTCAATACTGCCAGTTCTATGCTCAAGACTATAACCATCACTACCCACAGAGCTGTGACTGTAGGTTCAATACAGCCAGATTGTGCCAGACTATAACCATCACTACCCACAGAGCTGTGACTAGGTTCAATACAGCGTGTGTATGCTAAAGACTATAAACATCACTACCACACAGCTGTGACTGTTGGTTTCAATACAGCCAGGTCTATGCTGAAGACCTGTATAAATTTACCCACAGGCTGTGACTGGCCAGGATCAATACAATAGGTCTATGCTCAAGACTGAAATAAATGTTACCATAGAGCTGTGGAGTTCAATACAGCCGAGTCTATCACGAGAAAGACTATAACCATCATTACACAGGCTGTGGCCAGGTTCAATACAGCCAGGTCTATGCTCAAGACTACCTAACCACCCTACCCACAGAGCTGTGACTGTAGGTTCAATAAAGCCAGGTCTATGCTCAAGACTATAACCATCACTACCCACAGAGCTGTGACTGTAGGTTCAATAAAGCCAGGTCTGCTCAAGACTATAACCATCACTACCCACAGAGCTGTGACTGTAGGTCAATACAGCCAGGTCTATGCTCAAGACTATAACCATCACAACCCACAGAGCTGTGACTATAAGTTCAATACCGCCAGGTCTATGCTGAAGACTATAACCATCACTAACCACAGAGCTGTTACTGTAGGTTCAATACCGCCAGGTCTATGCTGAAGACTATAACCATCACTACCCACAGAGCTGTGACTGTAGGTTCAATACAGCCAGGTCTATGCTCAAGACTATAACCATCACTATCCACAGAGCTGTTACTGTAGGTTCAATACCGCCAGGTCTATGCTAAAGACTATAACCATCACTACCCACAGAGCTGTGACTGTAGGTTCAATACAGCCAGGTCTATGCTGAAGACTATAACCATCACTAACCACAGAGCTGTGACTGTAGGTTCAATACAGCCAGGTCTATGCTCAAGACTATAACCATCACTATCCACAGAGCTATGACTGTAGGTTCAATACAGCCAGGTCTATGCTCAAGACTATAACCTTCACTATCCACAGAGCTGAGATTGTAGGTTCAATACAGCCAGGTCTATGCTCAAGACTATAACCATCACAACCCACAGAGCTGTGACTATAAGTTCAATACCGCCAGGTCTATGCTGAAGACTATAACCATCACTAACCACAGAGCTGTGACTGTAGGTTCAATACAGCCGTGTCAATGCTCAAGACAATAACCATCACTACCCACAGAGCTGTGACTGTAGGTTCAATACAGCCAGGTCTACGCGCAAGATTATAACCATAACTACCCACAGAGCTGTGACTGTAGGTTCAATACAGCCAGGTCTATGCGCAAGACTATAACCATAACTACCCACAGAGCTGTGACTGTAGGTTCAATACAGCCAGGTCTATGCTCAAGACTATAACCATCACTACCCACAGAGCTATGACTGTAGGTTCAATACAGCCAGGTCTATGGGCAAGACTATAACCATCACTACCCACAGACCTGTGACTGTAGGTTCAATACAGCCAGGTCAATGCTCAAGACTATAACCATCATTACCCACAGAGCTGTGACTGTAGGTTCAATACAGCCAGGTCTATGCTCAAGACTATAACCACCACTACCCACAGAGCTGTGACTGTAGGTTCAATAAAGCCAGGTCTATGCTCAAGACTATAACCATCACTACCCACAGAGCTGTGACTGTAGGTTCAATAAAGCCAGGTCTGCTCAAGACTATAACCATCACTACCCACAAAGCTGTGACTGTAGGTTCAATACAGCCAGGTCTATGCTCAAGACTATAACCATCACAACCCACAGAGATGTGACTATAAGTTCAATACCGCCAGGTCTATGCTGAAGACTATAACCATCACTAACCACAGAGCTGTTACTGTAGGTTCAATACCGCCAGGTCTATGCTGAAGACTATAACCATCACTAACCACAGAGCTGTGACTGTAGGTTCAATACAGCCAGGTCTATGCTCAAGACTATAACCATCACTATCCACAGAGCTGTGACTGTAGGTTCAATACCGCCAGGTCTATGCTAAAGACTATAACCATCACTACCCACAGAGCTGTGACTGTAGGTTCAATACAGCCAGGTCTATGCTGAAGACTATAACCATCACTAACCACAGAGCTGTGACTGTAGGTTCAATACAGCCAGGTCTATGCTCAAGACTATAACCATCACTATCCACAGAGCTATGACTGTAGGTTCAATACAGCCAGGTCTATGCTCAAGACTATAACCATCACTATCCACAGAGCTGTGATTGTAGGTTCAATACAGCCAGGTCTATGCTCAAGACTATAACCATCACAACCCACAGAGCTGTGACTATAAGTTCAATACCGCCAGGTCTATGCTGAAGACTATAACCATCACTAACCACAGAGCTGTGACTAGGTTCAATACAGCCGTGTCAATGCTCAAGACAATAACCATCACTACCCACAGAGCTGTGACTGTAGGTTCAATACAGCCAGGTCTACGCGCAAGACTATAACCATAACTACCCACAGAGCTGTGACTGTAGGTTCAATACAGCCAGGTCTATGCGCAAGACTATAACCATAACTACCCACAGAGCTGTGACTGTAGGTTCAATACAGCCAGGTCTATGCTCAAGACTATAACCATCATTACCCACAGAGCTGTGACTGTAGGTTCAATACAGCCAGGTCTATGCTCAAGACTATAACCATCATTACCCATAGAGCTGTGACTGTAGGTTCAATACAGCCAGGTCTATGCTCAAGAATATAACCATCACTACCCACAGAGCTGTGACTGTAGGTTCAATACAGCCAGGTCTGTGCTCAAGACTATAACCATCACTACCCACAGACCTGTGACTGTAGGTTCAATACAGCCAGGTCAATGCTCAAGACAATAACCATCACTATCCACAGAGCTATGACTGTAGGTTCAATACAGCCAGGTCTATGCTAAAGACTATAACCATCATTACCCACAGAGCTGTGACTGTAGGTTCAATACAGCCAGGTCTATGCTCAAGACTATAACCATCACTCTGTGACTGTAGTTTCAATACAGCCTTGTGTATGCGCAAGACTATAACCATCACTACCCACAGAGCTGTGACTGTAGGTTCAATACAGACAAGTCTATGCTCAAGACTATAACCATCACTACCCACAGAGCTGTGACTGTAGGTTCAATACAGCCAGGTCTATGCGCAAGACTATAACCATCACTACGCACAGAGCTGTGACTGTAGGTTCAATACAGCCAGGTCTATGCTCAAGACTATAACCATCACTACCCACAGAGCTGTAACTGTAGGTTCAATACAGCCGTGTCTATGCTCAAGACTATAACCATCACTACCCACAGAGCTGCGACTGTAGGTTCAATACTGCCAGTTCTATGCTCAAGACTATAACCATCACTACCCACAGAGCTGTGACTGTAGGTTCAATACAGCCAGGTCTATGCTCAAGACTATAACCATCACTACCCACAGAGCTGTGACTGTAGGTTCAATACAGCCGTGTGTATGCTAAAGACTATAAACATCACTACCCACACAGCTGTGACTGTTGGTTCAATACAGCCAGGTCTATGCTGAAGACTATAACCATCATTACCCACAGAGCTGTGACTGTAGGTTCAATACAGCCAGGTCTATGCTCAAGACTATAACCATCATTACCCATAGAGCTGTGACTGTAGGTTCAATACAGCCAGGTCTATGCTCAAGAATATAACCATCACTACCCACAGAGCTGTGACTGTAGGTTCAATACAGCCAGGTCTGTGCTCAAGACTATAACCATCACTGCCCACAGACCTGTGACTGTAGGTTCAATACAGCCAGGTCAATGCTCAAGACTATAACCATCATTACCCACAGAGCTGTGACTGTAGGTTCAATACAGCCAGGTCTATGCTCAAGACTATAACCACCACTACCCACAGAGCTGTGACTGTAGGTTCAATAAAGCCAGGTCTATGCTCAAGACTATAACCATCACTACCCACAGAGCTGTGACTGTAGGTTCAATAAAGCCAGGTCTGCTCAAGACTATAACCATCACTACCCACAAAGCTGTGACTGTAGGTTCAATACAGCCAGGTCTATGCTCAAGACTATAACCATCACAACCCACAGAGCTGTGACTATAAGTTCAATACCGCCAGGTCTATGCTGAAGACTATAACCATCACTAACCACAGAGCTGTTACTGTAGGTTCAATACCGCCAGGTCTATGCTGAAGACTATAACCATCACTAACCACAGAGCTGTGACTGTAGGTTCAATACAGCCAGGTCTATGCTCAAGACTATAACCATCACTATCCACAGAGCTGTTACTGTAGGTTCAATACCGCCAGGTCTATGCTAAAGACTATAACCATCACTACCCACAGAGCTGTGACTGTAGGTTCAATACAGCCAGGTCTATGCTGAAGACTATAACCATCACTAACCACAGAGCTGTGACTGTAGGTTCAATACAGCCAGGTCTATGCTCAAGACTATAACCATCACTATCCACAGAGCTATGACTGTAGGTTCAATACAGCCAGGTCTATGCTCAAGACTATAACCATCACTATCCACAGAGCTGTGATTGTAGGTTCAATACAGCCAGGTCTATGCTCAAGACTATAACCATCACAACCCACAGAGCTGTGACTATAAGTTCAATACCGCCAGGTCTATGCTGAAGACTATAACCATCACTAACCACAGAGCTGTGACTGTAGGTTCAATACAGCCGTGTCAATGCTCAAGACAATAACCATCACTACCCACAGAGCTGTGACTGTAGGTTCAATACAGCCAGGTCTACGCGCAAGACTATAACCATAACTACCCACAGAGCTGTGACTGTAGGTTCAATACAGCCAGGTCTATGCGCAAGACTATAACCATAACTACCCACAGAGCTGTGACTGTAGGTTCAATACAGCCAGGTCTATGCTCAAGACTATAACCATCACTACCCACAGAGCTATGACTGTAGGTTCAATACAGCCAGGTCTATGGGCAAGACTATAACCATCACTACCCACAGAGCTGTGACTGTAGGTTCAATACAGCCAGGTCTATGCTCAAGACTATAACTATCACTACCCACAGAGCTGTGACTGTAGGTTCAATACAGCCAGGTCTATGCTCAAGACTATAACCATCACTACCGACAGAGCTGTGACTGTAGGTTCAATACAGCCGTGTGTATGCTAAAGATTATAAACACCACTACCCACAGAGCTGTGACTGTAGGTTCAATACAGCCAGGTCTATGCTCAAGACTATAACCATCACTACCCACAGAGATGTGACTGTAGGTTCAATACAGTCAGGTCTATGCTCAAGCCAATAATCATCACTACCCACAGAGCTGTGACTGTAGGTTCAATACAGCCAGGTCTATGTTCAAGACTATAACCATCAGTACCCACAGAGCTGTGACTGTAGGTTCAATACAGCCAGGTCTATGCGAAAGACTATAACCATCACTACCCACAGAGCTGTTGCTGTAGGTTCAATACAGCCAGGTCTATGCTCAAGATTATAACCATCACTTCCCACAGAGCTGTGACTGTAGGTTCAATACAGCCAGGTCTATGCTCAAGACTATAACCATCACTATCCACAGAGCTGTGACTGTAAGTTCAATACAGCCAGGTCTATGCTCAAGACTATAACCATCATTACCCACAGAGCTGTGACTGTAGGTTCAATACCGCCAGGTCTATGCTGAAGACTATAACCATCACTACCCACAGAGCTGTGACTGTAGGTTCAATACAGCCGTGTGTATGCTAAAGACTATAAACATCACTACCCACACAGCTGTGACTGTTGGTTCAATACAGCCAGGTCTATGCTGAAGACTATAACCATCATTACCCACAGAGCTGTGACTGTAGGTTCAATACAGCCAGGTCTATGCTCAAGACTATAACCATCATTACCCATAGAGCTGTGACTGTAGGTTCAATACAGCCAGGTCTATGCTCAAGAATATAACCATCACTACCCACAGAGCTGTGACTGTAGGTTCAATACAGCCAGGTCTATGCTCAAGACTATAACCATAACTACCCACAGAGCTGTGACTGTAGGTTCAATACAGCCGTGTCTATGCTCAAGACTATAACCATCACTACCCACAGAGCTGCGACTGTAGGTTCAATACTGCCAGTTCTATGCTCAAGACTATAACCATCACTACCCACAGAGCTGTGACTGTAGGTTCAATACAGCCAGGTCTATGCTCAAGACTATAACCATGACTACCCACAGAGCTGTGACTGTAGGTTCAATACAGCCGTGTGTATGCTAAAGACTATAAACATCACTACCCACAGAGCTGTGACTGTAGGTTCAATACAGCCAGGTCTATGCTCAAGACTATAACCATCACTACCCACAGAGCTGTGACTGTAGGTTCAATACAGCGAGTTCTATGCGAAAGACTATAACCATCACTACCCACAGAGCTGTGACTGTAGGTTCAATACAGCCAGGTCTATGCTCAAGATTATAACAATCACTACCCACAGAGCTGTGACTGTAGGTTCAATACAGCCAGGTCTATGCTCAAGACTATAACCATCATTACCCACAGAGCTGTGACTGTAGGTTCAATACAGCCAGGTCTATGCTCAAGAATATAACCATCACTACCCACAGAGCTGTGACTGTAAGTTCAATACAGCCTGGTCTATGCTCAATACTATAACCATCACTACCCACAGAGCTGTGACTGTAGGTTCAATACCGCCAGGTCTATGCTCAAGACTATAACCATCATTTCCCACAGAGCTGTGACTGTAGGTTCAATACAGCCAGGTCTATGCTCAAGAATATAACCATCACTACCCACAGAGCTGTGACTGTAGGTTCAATACAGCCAGGTCTATGCTCAAGACTATAACCATCACTACCCACAGAGCTGTGACTGTAGTTTCAATACAGCCAGGTCTATGCTCAAGACTATAACCATCACTACCCACAGAGCTGTGACTGTAGGTTCAATACAGCCAGGTCTATGCTCAAGACTATAACCATCACTACCCACAGAGCTGTGACTGTAGGTTCAATACAGCCAGGTCTATGCTCAAGACTATAACCATCACTACCCACAGAACTGTGACTGTAGGTTCAATACAGCCAGGTCTATGCGAAAAACTATAACCATCACTACCCACAGAGCCGTGACTGTAGGTTCAATACAGCCAGGTCTATGCTCAAGATTATAACCATCACTACCCACAGAGCTGTGACTGTAGGTTCAATACAGCCAGGTCTATGCTCAAGATTATAACCATCACTACCCACAGAGCTGTGACTGTAGGTTCAATACAGCCAGGTCTATGCTCAAGACTATAACCATCATTACCCACAGAGCTGTGACTGTAGGTTCAATACAGCCAGGTCTATGCTCAAGACTATAACCATCACTACCCACAGAGCTGTGACTGTAAGTTCAATAAAGTCAGGTCTATGCTCAATACTATAACCATCACTACCCACAGAGCTGTGACTGTAGGTTCAATACCGCCATGTCTATGCTCAAGACTATAACCATCATTAACTATCACTACCCACAGAGCTGTGACTGTAGGTTCAATACAGCCAGGTCTGCTGAAGACTATAACCATCACTACCCACAAAGCTGTGACTGTAGGTTCAATACAGCCAGGTCTATGCTCAAGACTATAACCACCACTACTCACAGAGCTGTAACTGTAGGTTCAATACAGCCAGGTCTATGCTCAAGGCTATAACCATCACTACCCACAGAGCTGTGACTAGTTTCAATACAGCCAGGTCTATGATCAAGACTATAACCATCACTACCCACAGAGCTGTGACTGTAGGTTCAATACAGCCAGGTCTGCTCAAGACTATAACCATCACCACCCACAAAGCTGTGACTATAGGTTCAATACAGCCAGGTCTATGCTCAAGACTATAACCATCACTACCCACAGAGCTGTGACTGTAGGTTCAATACAGCCAGGTCTATGCTCAAGACTATAACCATCACAACCCACAGAGCTGTGACTATAGGTTCAATACCGCCAGGTCTATGCTGAAGACTATAACCATCACTAACCACAGAGCTGTGACTGTAGGTTCAATACAGCCAGGTCTATGCTCAAGACAATAACCATCACTATCCACAGAGCTATGACTGTAGGTTCAATACAGCCAGGTCTATGCTAAAGACTATAACCATCATTACCCACAGAGCTGTGACTGTAGGTTCAATACAGCCAGGTCTATGCTCAAGACTATAACCATCACTCTGTGACTGTAGTTTCAATACAGCCTTGTGTATGCGCAAGACTATAACCATCACTACCCACAGAGCTGTGACTGTAGGTTCAATACAGCCAGGTCTATGCGCAAGACTATAACCATCACTACGCACAGAGCTGTGACTGTAGGTTCAATACAGCCAGGTCTATGATCAAGACTATAACCATCACTACCCACAGAGCTGTAACTGTAGGTTCAATACAGCCGTGTCTATGCTCAAGACTATAACCATCACTACCCACAGAGCTGCGACTGTAGGTTCAATACTGCCAGTTCTATGCTCAAGACTATAACCATCACTACCCACAGAGCTGTGACTGTAGGTTCAATACAGCCAGGTCTATGCTCAAGACTATAACCATCACTACCCACAGAGCTGTGACTGTAGGTTCAATACAGCCGTGTGTATGCTAAAGACTATAAACATCACTACCCACACAGCTGTGACTGTTGGTTCAATACAGCCAGGTCTATGCTGAAGACTATAACCATCATTACCCACAGAGCTGTGACTGTAGGTTCAATACAGCCAGGTCTATGCTCAAGACTATAACCATCATTACCCATAGAGCTGTGACTGTAGGTTCAATACAGCCAGGTCTATGCTCAAGAATATAACCATCACTACCCACAGAGCTGTGACTGTAGGTTCAATACAGCCAGGTCTGTGCTCAAGACTATAACCATCACTACCCACAGACCTGTGACTGTAGGTTCAATACAGCCAGGTCAATGCTCAAGACTATAACCATCATTACCCACAGAGCTGTGACTGTAGGTTCAATACAGCCAGGTCTATGCTCAAGACTATAACCACCACTACCCACAGAGCTGTGACTGTAGGTTCAATAAAGCCAGGTCTATGCTCAAGACTATAACCATCACTACCCACAGAGCTGTGACTGTAGGTTCAATACAGCCAGGTCTGCTCAAGACTATAACCATCACTACCCACAAAGCTGTGACTGTAGGTTCAATACAGCCAGGTCTATGCTCAAGACTATAACCATCACAACCCACAGAGCTGTGACTATAAGTTCAATACCGCCAGGTCTATGCTGAAGACTATAACCATCACTAACCACAGAGCTGTTACTGTAGGTTCAATACAGCCAGGTCTATGCTCAAGACTATAACCATCACTATCCACAGAGCTGTTACTGTAGGTTCAATACCGCCAGGTCTATGCTAAAGACTATAACCATCACTACCCACAGAGCTGTGACTGTAGGTTCAATACAGCCAGGTCTGTGCTCAAGACTATAACCATCATTACCCACAGAGCTGTGACTGTAGGTTCAATACAGCCAGGTCTATGCTCAAGACTATAACCATCACTACCCACAGAGCTGTGACTGTAGTTCAATACAGCCAGGTCTATGCTGAAGACTATAACCATCACTAACCACAGAGCTGTGACTGTAGGTTCAATACAGCCAGGTCTATGCTCAAGACTATAACCATCACTATCCACAGAGCTATGACTGTAGGTTCAATACAGCCAGGTCTATGCTCAAGACTATAACCATCACTATCCACAGAGCTGTGATTGTAGGTTCAATACAGCCAGGTCTATGCTCAAGACTATAACCATCACAACCCACAGAGCTGTGACTATAAGTTCAATACCGCCAGGTCTATGCTGAAGACTATAACCATCACTAACCACAGAGCTGTGACTGTAGGTTCAATACAGCCGTGTCAATGCTCAAGACAATAACCATCACTACCCACAGAGCTGTGACTGTAGGTTCAATACAGCCAGGTCTACGCGCAAGACTATAACCATAACTACCCACAGAGCTGTGACTGTAGGTTCAATACAGCCAGGTCTATGCGCAAGACTATAACCATAACTACCCACAGAGCTGTGACTGTAGGTTCAATACAGCCAGGTCTATGCTCAAGACTATAACCATCACTACCCACAGAGCTATGACTGTAGGTTCAATACAGCCAGGCCTATGGGCAAGACTATAACCATCACTACCCACAGAGCTGTGACTGTAGGTTCAATACAGCCAGGTCTATGCTCAAGACTATAACTATCACTACCCACAGAGCTGTGACTGTAGGTTCAATACAGCCAGGTCTATGCTCAAGACTATAACCATCACTACCGACAGAGCTGTGACTGTAGGTTCAATACAGCCGTGTGTATGCTAAAGACTATAAACACCACTACCCACAGAGCTGTGACTGTAGGTTCAATACAGCCAGGTCTATGCTCAAGACTATAACCATCACTACCCACAGAGATGTGACTGTAGGTTCAATACAGTCAGGTCTATGCTCAAGCCAATAATCATCACTACCCACAGAGCTGTGACTGTAGGTTCAATACAGCCAGGTCTATGTTCAAGACTATAACCATCAGTACCCACAGAGCTGTGACTGTAGGTTCAATACAGCCAGGTCTGTGCTCAAGACTATAACCATCACTACCCACAGACCTGTGACTGTAGGTTCAATACAGCCAGGTCAATGCTCAAGACTATAACCATCACTACCCACAGAGCTGTGACTGTAGGTTCAATACAGCCAGGTCTATGCGCAAGACTATAAGCATCACTACCCACAGAGCTGTGACTGTAGGTCCAATACAGCCAGGTTTATGCTCAAGACTATATATCCATCACTACCAGTGACCAGTCGTTGCGGTCGTTATAGTGGATGTTACAGTGATCCCCTAGGAAAGTCTCCGCAAAATTGAGCATTTTTATACTGTTCCGTAAATGTATTATATTGACTGTTGCCAAATATATTGCATCAATGTGTCTGTGTTTATTGACCACCACCTCTGGCGGACAATGTTGACTGTCGTAGCGGTGTTCCACCTCGCCGACTCCTTCTGGTTCGCCGCCGGCTGTCCCATCCCTGTGCTGGCCGACTCGTAGAGAGCCACGGCTGAACACAACGTCAGGGTCGTTACAGGGCTATGTCAGCCAACGGTAATCAACAACACACAACGTCACGGTCGTTACAGGGCTATGTCAGCCAACGGTAATCAACAACACACAACGTCAGGGTCGTTACAGGGCTATGTCAGCCAACGGTAATCAACAACACACAACGTCACGGTCGTTACAGGGCTATGTCAGCCAACGGTAATCAACAACACACAACGTCACGGTCGTTACAGGGCTATGTCAGCCAACGGTAATCAACAACACACAACGTCACGGTCGTTACAGGGCTATGTCAGCCAACGGTAATCAACAACACACAACGTCACGGTCGTTACAGGGCTATGTCAGCCAACGGTAATCAACAACACACAACGTCAGGGTCGTTACAGGGCTATGTCAGCCAACGGTAATCAACAACACACAACGTCAGGGTCGTTACAGGGCTATGTCAGCCAACGGTAATCAACAACACACAACGTCAGGGTCGTTACAGGGCTATGTCAGCCAACGGTAATCAACAACACACAACGTCACGGTCGTTACAGGGCTATGTCAGCCAACGGTAATCAACAACACACAACGTCACGGTCGTTACAGGGCTATGTCAGCCAACGGTAATCAACAACGTCCAACGTATCTGTAGCCGGCTGACCAAAATAAAATACAATTTATTTAGAAACCACACATCTCTACAAAACAGATTCAGGGGGTACTTACGAACAAAACATGAAGAAAACCCGGCTTAGATAAAACTCAATAAAAATCCATCGTAAATCGAAAAGCTGGCAAAATACTATCATGTCTGTAGGCCTACTATGACCTTACACGCGAGTCGCATACAATACTACAAGATCAAGTACGTAGATCACGTCGAAAATGATGAATTAGGCGGACCTGTCGAGGGAGTGCTACACGACACCCACACACATAAGTAAAAGTTAATGCTGACTGCGTGGATGCTAGAAGCGTGAATATGGTTTAAAACAAAATCGACAGCAATCTCAGAAGGACGAGTTACACATTAGATACAAAAAGAGTTGCACTCTCGATCAGCGAGAAGCTTCCTTGTGCACGAGCGCAGTGAGGCGGTGGCTAGATCATCGGACTCTCAATCGAGATAACCCGAGTTCGAATCCTGTGCTGCCGTGTCGAACTTTCGGCAAGTTCGTTCACTCTACGTTGCTCCAATTCAGTCAGCTGGGTGAATGAGCACATCGCTGTAGGCAATGGTGGATATTTGCGTACGAGTTGTCTTCGCGCACAAATTGCAGCGTGGCTGAATGCTTCCCAGAGAAGTCGAGATGGCGTTCGATTGAATAGGTATGCCACGGAGTAAAGTATAAAGCGCCTTGACCAATCCTAGGGACTTGATACTGTGCTATATAAGAACTTACTTATTTGCTTTTAAATATTGTGCCTAATCCACATTTACCCTCTTTTTGAGTAATACTAATATTGTTGCCGTTGCTATGTTCCGTAACAGACGCAGTCATGGCTTACCAGCAGCAATACCAACACCAGTACCAGCCGCAGTCACAGCCGGTCGTCGTGATGCAACAGCCGGTCTCCCAGATAGCCGTCGTCCAGCCGGGCCGGGACTGGGGCTCCGGCGTGTGCGGGTGCTTCGAAGACATCGGCGGCTGTGAGTTGAACACCGTGTTATGTGTTGTCGTCTTGGTCGCAACTGCGTTGTTGTGGCTCACCAGTTCGCGTAGACCAACTGTGCCAAACACTAGTGTTCAGAACGCTCGCGTGCGTGGGTGTGTGCGTGTGTGGATGGTGGGTGGATTGATATGTGCGTGTGTGCGAGCGAGTGGCGTGTGTGTGTGTGTGCGCGGGCGTGGCGTGTGTGTGTGTGCGCGCGCGCTCGTTCGTGTACGTTACAATTTACTAGGCTGCTAAATATATTATCTACGTCAAACTAAATCTGCTGCGTTTTGTCTCAAATCTGCCTAGCATCAAACGTATTTATTCTTAGGCCGTTATAAATGTGTCATTTTAATGTATACTAGTGTTACTACCACAAGACTCTACCTACAAGTTCTTTATCACTAGTTTTATATTTGAAGCAAATCCGTCTTAAATCGGCATAGTGTGGATTCAAAATTAAGCATATCCGTATTGTGTAGATATGGGAAATAGATGTGACGTCGCTCTCTTCAGGTGTGACGTCGCCTGTGTGAAAGTGTTGACGCTCTCTTCAGTTTGCTACTCCACGTGGTGTCCGTGCTGTGTAGATATGGAAAATAGGTGTGATGTCGCCTGTCTGAAGGTGTTGACGCTCTCTTCAGGTTGCTACTCCACGTTGTGTCCGTGCTGTGTAGATGTGGGAAATAGGTGTGATGTCGCCTGTGTGAAAGTGTTGACGCTCTCCTCAGGTTGCTACTCCACGTGGTGTCCGTGCTGTGTAGATATGGGAAATAGGTGCGACGTCGCCTGTTTGAAGGTGTTGTCGCTCTCTTCAGGTTGCTACTCCACGAGGTGTCCGTGCTGTGTAGATATGGGAAATAGGTGTGACGTCGCCTGTCTTAAGGTGTTGACGCTCTCTTCAAGTTGCTACTCAACGTGTCCGTGCTGTGTAGATATGGGAAATAGGTGTGCCGTCGCCTGTCTGAAGGTGTTGACGCTCTCTTCAGGTTGCTACTCCACATGGTGTCCGTGCTGTGTAGATATGGGAAATAGGTGTGACGTCGCCTGTGTGAAAGTGTTGACGCTCTCTTCAGGTTGCTACTCCACGTGGTGTCCGTGCTGTGTAGATATGGGAAATAGGTGTGACGTCGCCTGTCTGAAAGTGTTGACGCTCTCTTCCGGTTGCTAATCCACGTGGTGTCCGTGCTGTGTAGATATGGGAAATAGGTGTGACGTCTCCTGTCTGAAAGTGTTGACGCTCTCTTCAGGTTGCTACTTCACGTGGTGTCCGAGCTGTGTAGATATGGGAAATAGGTGTGACGTAGCCTGTCTGAAAGTGTTGACGCTGTCTTCAGGTTACTACTCCACGTGGTGTCCGTGCTGTGTAGATATGGGAAATAGGTGTGACGTCGCCTGTCTGAAGGTGTTGACGCTCTCTTCAGGTTGCTACTCCACGAGGTGTCCGTGATGTGTAGATATGGGAAATAGGTGTGACGTCGCCTGTCTGAAGGTGTTGACGCTCTCTTCAGGTTGCTACTCCACGTGGTGTCCGTGCTGTGTAGATATGGGAAATAGGAGCGACGTCGCCTGTCTGAAGGTGTTGTCGCTCTCTTCAGGTTGCTACTCCACATGGTGTCCGTGCTGTGTAGATATGGGAAATAGGTGTGACGTCGCATGTCTGAAGGTGTTGACGCTCTCTTCAGGTTGCTACTCCACGTGGTGTCCGTGCTGTGTAGATATGGGAAATAATTGTGACGTCGCCTGTCTGAAGGTGTTGACGCTCTCTTCAGGTTGCTACTTCACGTGGTGTCCGTGCTGTGTAGATATGGGAAATAATTGTGACGTCGCCTGTCTGAAGGTGTTGACGCTCTCTTCAGGTTGCTACTCCACATGGTGTCCGTGCTGTGTAGATATGGGAAATAGGTGTGACGTCGCCTGTCTGAAGGTGTTGACGCTCTCTTCAGGTTGCTACTCCACGTGGTGTCCGTGCTGTGTAGATATGGGAAATAGGTGTGACGTCGCCTGTCTGAAGGTGTTGACGCTCTCTTCAGGTTGCTACTCCACGTGGTGTCCGTGCTGTGTAGATATGGGAAATAGTTGTGACGTCGCCTGTCTGAAGGTGTTGACGTTCTCTTCAGGTTGTTACTCCACGTGGTGTCCGTGCTGTGTAGATATGGGAAATAGATGTGACGTCGCCTGTCTGAAGGTGTTGACGCTCTCTTCAGGTTGCTACTCCATGTGGTGTCCGTGCTGTGTAGATATGGGAAATAGGTGTGACGTCGCCTGTCTGAAGGTGTTGGCGCTCTCTTCAGGTTGCTACTCCATGTGGTGTCCGTGCTGCTTCCTCGCCGGTCTGTCGACGCGGATGAATGAGAACTGCATGGCTATATGCTTCGCCCCCGTCGCGATGAGGACCAAACTAAGGCTGGAGAACGGCATCAGGGTAAGTCGTCTCCTCTGCTCTTCTTGGTGCTCGTAAACACTGTAGGCAATTTGTTAAATCTATTTTACAAAGATTTAAGAAGGTTCGACTTTTTATTTTGTATCGCCTTCGGAGATTCTAGCGCACGATATATCTAGTAACCAAATAGTGCAAGTCAACATTGTCGACACCGTAATCTGGCGGGGTAAAACTACGATATCAACAACTGTGTAAATTCTTCGACGAGAGTTGATAAGTGTAAATTGTGTATTGTTGTTCCGCTACTTCTTTAATGAATCAGCAACGAGCGAGTGGACAACGAGTTTGTATATATCGTAGCAACAAAGTAATACTTGTTTCAATAGTTCAAACCGGCTACAAATCAGGTCGTAGGGCCTGACACGCACAGCATAGTGTGCAGACGAGTTTTGAACCAACAGGCGTCAACTTTCAGAAATGGAATCTGACGACATTGATCTGACAAAATTTAATTTGTTAATGGTTTTCGAACTTGCAAAATTTGAAACATGTGCTATTACAGATGTGAACGTAGTATGTGTTCTTTCAGGGCGGCGTCTGCAACGACTGGTGCACTATGTTCTGGTGTGGCGAGCTCGTCGCCTGTCAGATGGACAGAGAACTCAAAAAGATGGGTCGCTAGGAGGCGCCACTTCGGTCACTAGGAGGCGCCACTTTGGAGAAAGCACCGAAGCCATGGCGACCAAATGGTCCATAATAATCTCAGGTGGATACACATAGCAATACAGACGAGATGTGCTAGAATAGATACTACTACTACTAATACTAATAATATGTTTTTAAAACCTGTCAGTAGCCAAGTTGACGGGAGTGTTCAAACATATTAATTGATAACAGAGGTCTTGTGATAATAATAATAAATAATAATAATAACAGCAACACAGATATGTGCGCTGTATAAGATGTTAATAACTAGGCGAAATGTTCACGTATGTAAATTACGTTAAGAACGTGTTTACTGATTAGATTGCATTTGCACACATACACGATTTAACCAAAATAAATTTTAAATACGAAATAAAACGCGAATACAATCAGGATTATGTACCTGTTACAAAATGTCTCAATAATCCTCATTTGGTTTACTTTGCGGAGTTGTTTGGCTTTTACTAATCACAAAAAGACATATTTATGCATTTTGTAGTTAGTTCATATGTAAATTTCCAAACACGTAATCAGACGATTTGCATGCGACCCCAAACATTTGCAATTGTAAGCGATCCACGAATGTGGCACTTGGCATTTACATTTCATAAACTGAGACATTTGCGTTCAAATACGTTGACGAGCAGTTGTTGTGAAGCCTGGTCTGCGAAACATATATAATAAATTATTAAAGTTGCAGTCTGAGATCGTCCATCTTCTAAACATAAATTTCCACTGACTCAACAGGCCCATTATATTATGTATAAATGTCCTTAACACCATGTCACGTAATATACCATTTTAAGAAACGGCACAAAGACGAAACATTACGTCCGCGTGCCATGCGTGTATTATTCCGCTGGCCGGACATGGCAACCGGTAATTTGGCAAATGCAAACTTTATCGAATAGCATATCAAATGCTGTGTTGTACAGTGTACATACGTTTTTATGAAAACAGTTAAAGTGGACGGTAGTTAAACTCAGAATGCAACTTTATACATTGGCTCTCGTTAAAAGAGATACTATCAGTTAATTTTTAATCTTCTTACTGTTTTTAAAAGTTTTTAAAACTATTTTTTTAGCAATATGCAAAACTTCTTAAGCGCGTCTTAACCGATATGAACAAAGTTATGCGAAATATAGCGTTTTATATCGTAGGTTTATTCTTGTTTTAAGCTACAAGCATTGGTTTGTACACCGATTAATATACTTATATACATAAAAATATGAATATGCAAGTAGAAGAGTATTGTACGTATGAATAAACATCATTGTGAAGACTATCCAACGTGGAGCTCTTTATTTTGTCATTCAGTCAGTGGCGTAGTGACCCAGTGGCAGGGTGTGCAGGGTGAACGACGGTCAAGTTACCCACTAAGCAAATAACATACGAGATTCTACTCTTCTGTTGTGGAAATCACAGTTTGAACTTGACTGGTATTCACTTTACCGCCATGAACCACTTGTTGTGACATTCCTGAAAATTGAATTGATATCTATTGTTCGCAAGTTCAACTCTGCGTTTGGAGATTTGAGTCCACCATAAGGCTGACGGGTTCCACCAAAAGGCTGACGGAGTCCGCCATAAGGTTGACGGGGTCCATTATAAAGCTGACGGGGTCCGCCATAAGGCTGACGGAGTCCACAATAATGCTGACCGTATTCACCATAAGTCTGACGGGGTCCACCATAAGTCTGACGGAGTACACCATAAGGCTAACAAGATCCATCATAAGGCTCTCAGGGTCCGCTATAAGGATGACCGGGTCCACCATAAGGCTGACAATGTTCACAATAATGCTGACGATATCCATGATAATGCTGACGGGGTCCGCCATAAGGCTGACAGTGTCCACCATAATGCTGACGGGGTCAAACACAATGCTGATGGTGTCCACCATAATGCTAAAGGTGTCCACCATAATGCTAACGCGGCCCACCTTAAGGCTTACTGGGTCTACAATGATTAAACGGGAGATCGAGACCTGATGGAGGCCCTGGTGTGCCAGAGTGAAGACTGTCGATCATAGTTATTAACGAATGTTTCGGTGACACTGTGACTTAAGAGGCTGTCTGGGGATCTTAATGAATCACGAGAAACGTGGAATGTTGGGAGTTGCTCCACGGCGTCGTAGTGTGGCGCCAAAGCTTTGTGGAGAAAGGCAAGGAGCTACGCGTGGACTGGGGAGTTCACGTTTACAACGGCTAGATGTGACTGGACATTCGTTCTGCAATGCCATGTTAATCCTTACGTATATGCAATGTCTGTGGGACAAGATCGCCTCCGTAACTTTGCCCTTCTAAGCAGAGAGAGAGGGCGACTCTAAAACATATAAACTTCGAGCAAGTGATTTACAACTTTACAGCAATCAAAATTAATAAAAGCGGCCTTGCTGACGTTCCTCTTTGGTGCGCATGTTTGTAAATGCGTTCTATTTATGGCCTCGACCTTCGTATGTGTGTATAAAATTGTCTTAATAATCAGGAGCTAAACTCTCTTCCTTCTCACTGTCATCATCAGTATTGTCTTTTTATATCTGCAGAGCGTGTACGCATTTTAGCTAGTATTTATTTATTGTTGTTTAGTCTGTCATTTTTCGTCATAATCTTTTAGGGCCTATTATAATATGTATCGTGTTTAACTGTGTCTGTCTAAAGAGTATAACAGAAACACGTTCTTGCACTTTATTGTAAAAAGGTAAGTTCTTTGGGTAGATCAGGGAAAGCGGCCCCCTTAAGCAAACAATTGTTATTGTATACATATTTTAAAATATTTTTTGAAATACTTGACACTGAAACTTACTACTAAAACTGGTATAAAAGATGAAACCAGTTTCGTTCCATCGAATTGATACGATTAGGTCCTGCAACGCTGAAAGTGCACCCTCTGTAATACGTCCAATTTGCCCCACCCCTGGGGCAAAGTGGACACTCTTTGTGTGACATCAATAGCCATCCCAAACAAGCTAGAAAACGGAACGAAGACGAAATCGTGATCTGATCATAAAAAGCACTTCTTAAACATCACGTGAATCAAGCATTAGAGTGTTATTATTAATAACTGTAATGGTAACTGCGTTAACTAATATGGTAAACATTCTTAATGTAATTGCAAATTATATACACTTAGATGTCCTTACATAACTCAACAAACATGAACGTGTAATTGGCTGTTGTTAATTTTTAACTAAAAGCATTCTTAATGTAACTAAAAACAAGTAAAACGTATTTCGCTGTCCTTAAATAACCCAACAAAGATGAACGTGTAACTGGTTCATGTCGTCTATAACATGTTTTGCACAGATCACACACTAATGCATGTTCGTCGTCGTCATCGACGCCGCTGCCTGCATCGTGGGCCCAACGGTCGCACGATACACAGGTTTCGCTTTTGCGTAATCAACCTTGTTTAGAACTTGTTCAGAATAGGTGCTTAGTGGCAGCATGAAGGTTCTGTCAAGAAGCTGAAGTTTATGCGACGTGTGCGTTGGGATCGTGAGCATCACAATACCCGTTTCCCGGCATGTCTGTATTGCTTCAATGCTCTTTGTGTGCGCCTTGTGCCCATCTAAGATAAGATGAACTGGAGCCTCCTTTGATGGCTTCACACACACGATGAAATGGTTCAGCCACTCAACAGATGTGTTTGTATCCATCCGGATGGGTGGTTCAGAGATTTACATCCGGGAGGCAGGCCGTTCTCTAGTTGCTGGTTGCTTCGTTGCCTTGGGAAAATGACAGCTGTTGGTACATAATGTCCCGCAGCACCGAAGCACATCATTCCTGTCACAAGTGTCCCTCGTTCTGCAGAGGTCAGCTGTCCCACCTGCTTTTGCCCTTCTTAGCAAGCATTTTTCCTTGTTTCGTTGCAACGGTGCAAAACGCCGTTTCATCGACATTATAAATCCTAGACGGACCAACTTTTATTTGTCAAGAACGACCTCTAAATTGTAAACTATAGTAAATAATAACAACTAATTAACAATCCATTAGCTATAAAAGAAACTAAATTGAACAAATACTGCAAATGTTGTGGTTGACTGGGATTATAAATGTGATGTATCGGGGGTGGGGTAGTTCCTGTCCCCACCCCCGTATCCACTTCTGACGTCCATTTTTGCGTATTTGTTAAGTACTTGCTCTAAAAGTAACATAAAAAGCAAGGGAGTAAGTGAACCAGCTATGCCCCGCCCGTTCACTATGTTCCGTCCACTTTTACCCACATTCGCTGTCTTAATAAATTACGCTTACAGGCTTTTCCAATATTTCTGACATATACGACTAGGAAAAGTGTTCCAACAAACAAACAAATCGCTAGAAAATATACACTAAAACGATTTACCCCAGAACCTAAAATTGGCGACTGATTTGGCACGCTACGGTGGTCCACACAAGCCGTAGTAATGTCAGTTAATGATTTTATCTCATTGATGGTCTGAGCTGAAAATGCTATTTTCCTTTTTGGCCCAGTAGCCGCTATGCCCCGATCTCCCCTATATCGCGCAGTATCCAGTCCACAGGATGGCATGCAAATCCACAAAAAAGTGCTTTATTTTAGGAGTTTAAATGCCACCCATACACATACCCAAATGTTATATCACTTGAAAGCACTACACCCCCCCCCCTCCATTCACAAGGAGGCCTGTCGTAATGCTGCCAAGTGATGCAGTAAGCGTGAATCCGAGGTCAAACAAGGTAACCGTTAAATGAGGAATTTTCGAAATTGTGCGCTTCCGCAATCACCTTAACATTACAATGGTCGCATATCTACTTTATATGATGACCGAGAAGGGCCATCGCGTTTTTGTGTGGCAATCTGCACCACCATGGGGCGATGACGCGATGGGCGATGCGCGATGCGATGGACGATGCGATGCGCGATTCGATGGGCGATGCGATGCACGATGCGATGCGCGATGCGATACGCGATGTGATGCGCAATGCTATGCGCGATGCGATACGCGATGCGCGATGCGATGGTATACATTATAAAGATGCCGTAATGAGCATGCGTACGTCGAAAGCGAGATTTTTGTATTTTATTAAACGCATTCCTTTTTGTGTTCAGAGCATGTGATGATGACTGATGACGCTGACTGTACGTATACGGTTACACATCTAGTTATTGTGCACAAAAGATTATGTGATTGTACTTCTAAATATTGTCACGGAAGTCTACTGGGTTTGAATTTAGCCAAACAAAAACGGGTGCCAGGCAGGCAGCCTATTTGCAAGGACTAGACTAGGGACTGAAATAGGTTACTTTATAACATTAAATATGTACCTATTCAACATTTTATTTGTTAAATAATATTTTTTTTCCATCTGGATATCCCTGATCGCAAATACAAACACTATTTTGTGTGCCTCCAGACACGATAAACCAGGGATGGTTTAGGCAGTTCTCAGATGAACATTAACCAACAGTTTTGAAGAATATTTGTGTATATTTATTAATTAATGACATAATATCTGTTCAGAATGTAAACATGTTATGTATGCCTTATATAAATTAAACTATAGACTTTTAATAAGTTATGCTTCTTGAGTTACTCCTCGGTCCCTAATACTTCCATGTCTGGATAAAACTGACATATATTCCGTGAGACGATCTTCAATACAAATGCAGTGATGTTTAATGACTTAATCTTGTTTCCGTAGTAGCACATAAAAGCAGCGTTGCGCCGAAATACAAGTACGATTTTTTTAAATTTATGTAAGGCATAATTAACATGATATGTACATCTATGAAAATATAGCATGTCACTAATGAATAAATATTCAAGAAATGTACACTTCAAAGCCCACGGTTAATGTTCAACTGAAAGATTCCATCAACATCCCTGTTTTTTATGTGTGGAGGTACGTACATTATCGTGTACCTTTTCGATCAATCATATTCAAATGAAACCATTCAAAAATTAAATTGGGGAGTGGTAGAAGAGGTAAACACCTCATGCTATCAAGTAATTCTTTTTTGGTCTCCGGTTTTGGTGTGAGAACCTAGATTACATTCTTTAAAGTGATTGCCCGCATGCCCCCATTTATCTTAGTCTAAACTCAATCGCATTAGGCTTTATCACAATATTTAGAAGTACAATCACATAATCTTTTGTGCACAATAACTATATATTGTGTAACCGTATACGTACACTCAATGCGTTGAACATAAAAGGCATCCAGTGTTGCCTAAGGTCACGAATTTGTTCAAGCCCAAAACACTGGCGTCGGAACATGGTGGATATTTGGTGGGTTGAGGCTCTCCAAAACCTCGATTTGCACTCCCCCTCTTGAGGCTCGCCAAAACACCCACATTGAGGCTCTCCAAAATCACAATTTGCACACCCATTGAGGCTCGCCAAAATAACTCCATCTTCAAGCTCTTCAAAAACCTCGTTTTGCACCCCCCCCCCAATATCTACATTGAGGCTCTCCACAAGCATTAATTTGAACTCCTCATATATTCCTGTCTGTCTGGGGTGAAACTGCCCTCGATTCCGATGCTCGATTTCTGATTTTTTTTATTTTCTCTCACTGATCCTGCACTGCTCTCTCCACCAGTCGTCTCCAGTTCTCTCTATCGTTCGCTCTCGTTCTCCACCCTTCTCCCAATCCTTCAAAATCTCTCTTTTTCCACAGTCCTCCCATCGCAGTCTAGTTCTTCCTCGCTTCATTTTCCTTTCCAGTCTCCGTGCATCTGCTCTCTTTGCCATCCGTTCTTTTCCAATTCTCTCTACATGCCCTGCCCATCTTAGTCGACTCATGCTTATGCTTGTTCAGAAACAATTGTGTCCACTAGTCACATCAAAGACACAATTAATCGCAGGCGGTACTATGACCGTATGATGTCAATAAGTAGCATCATTCTAGTCCACTGCCTGCTATATTTTTGGGAGGTGGTGCTGTTCTAATTATAGCTCCTGGCCCAGGGAATATCGTCTCTTGAATGCATCATTTCTTTTACTATAGAGCTACGATTCCATATGTACGGAAGGGTATGCGGAAACGCATGCGGAATGGGGAATACCTCTGTAGTAACGCCAATGCTGGGAATTTCCTATTCGATTCGTGTGCGGATACGATTCCAATCGCTGCACGGAGCGATTCAATTTGCCGCAGCCGCATCCGCACAACAAAACTCATCCGCCTGTGTACGTTTGGAACTATTTATGTTAATTTCCACCGGGCACTATATTCACTGTTTTGCCGCATGCCGCATCCGCATGCTTTATCCGTACATATGGAATCGTAGCTTAACTCTCTCTCTCCCTCTCTCCCTCTCTCCTTGTCTTCTTCTTCTTCTTCTCTCTCTCTCTCTCTCTCTCTCTCTCCCTCTCTCTCTCTCTCTCTCTCTCTCACTCCCTCTCTCCCTCTCTCATCTCTCCCTATCTCCCTTTCTTCTTGTCTTCTTCTCATTAGCAAACTCATGTGGCCGAAATGAAGATCACCGGAATTTGCCGGCAAGCGATAGTATTGGCTTAGCTTATATTTCGCAAGACGATCTACCTACTGAGACTTATGTAATCAGCAGCGCCCCCTGGCGTGCGAGGTATCATGTATGAACATATTATGCTATTTATTCAGATTATTATATTATTACCAAATTATATTGATAAAGTACACACCTGATGGATATTCCATTGTGGCTGAGTATCGCACAGAGTTCAACATTAGTGTATCCTGCCACGAAACACTGTCTTACTAAACTGTGAACTGAAATGAACATACACACCTTTTGTGAAATACACACTCATGATAAATACGCGTCAAGTTTGCAGCAGTTAGCTTTATTTGACCTGGCAATGATGCTACAATTGTATTTACAACAATACAATTGACACACATGCATGCTATAAGTATAGGTTTATAATCACGCACGCACGCACGCACGCACACACACACACACACACACACACACACACACACACACACACACACACACACACACACACACACACACACACGGTACAAATTCGCCGTATGCTGTTGTAATGAATATGTCTGGCTTCACTAGTGGCACCTATTTCAAAACAATAATCGTATCCACATGTGACCATATCAAAGCAGTTGCCTACACACAACTATGACCAGACAGTCTCAATAATTACCCCTTCGGGCTGCATGCTATATTGGGCGGCATCGTATACCGCTGCGATTGACAGGCAGTTACACTGTAGAGTATCTACGTTTTGGTAAACGGTGCCTCAGCAATTCGATTCACTTAACGAAAAAGAAACAATTACACGGTAGACAGGAAGAAAAACATGTGACGCAAGTGACGACTAAATTAAGTTTTTTCGATCATTTATAAACAAATGTACATGTTTCGTATTAAACCGACTTGAAATATTGTAGCTATTTATAATATTTAAAAATTATAAATTTGGACACAAAGGAACGGCATTTCCAATAAGCTAAAGGTTAAAAAACAGCTTCAATTTGTCGTCTCATCCAATGTATACAAAATAAGTTTTATATTTTCTACCAATGATATCCAGACGGAAACAATTTAACAAATACAATTTGAGCGGTAGAAGAGGTATATATATATATATATGTCATGTTAAAAGAGATTTTTGCCCCAGACTTTCGTCATAACATTTAGAAGTACGAAAAACAAATTATTTGTGCAAAACAAACATTTGTGTAAAACGTCATCAGCCATCATCACATGCTCTGAACACAAAAAAGAATGCGTTTAATAAAATACAAATGGTTGCCTAAGTCTCGTTTTCGACGTACGCATACTCGTTACGGCATATTTATAATTTATACCATCGCATCGCGCATCGCATCGCGTATCGCATCGCGCATCTTCCATCGCATCGTCCATCGCATCGCCCATCGCATCGCTCATCGCATCGCGTCATCGCCCCATGGCTGCCACACTAAAACGCGATGGCCCTTCTCGGCCATCATAACTTTACTTAATTACAAGATAGCCAAGTCATATATTTTTGGAGAGCTTATTGTCTCCACGTCAAATTGAGGAGGTACGATATGGAGGTGTTACCTGATATGGAGGTGTTACCTGATATGGAGGTGTTACCTGATATGGTACAAGTGGAGCTAAGGTCAAACAAGGTCACCATGAAATGATGAATATTCGATTTGTTTGCAATGCCGCGAACGTCTTAAAGTTACAATGACCCTGCAACTACGTTAGTTATATGCACGTATCGTATAATGTGTGAAAAAACTATTTTTCGCCGCAAAATGGGATATGACATGTAACTGTCAGTTGATGGAGTAGTTGTGGAACAACAGAGTCACCGTCAAGTGATAAATGTTCGAAATAGTGTCATTCCACAAACGCATGCAATATAAATGGTTGCGTATGTCTACGTTACCTATCTATTCATGGCAATGTCGTACACCGTTGGAAAGCCAACTGTCTCCCCATCAATATAGAATACGACGGGGAGCTATCAAATGGTGCAGTAGGTGTGGAGTGAACGTTAAACAAGGTCACCATGAAACGGCGAATGTTCAAAACTACGCCACTCCACAAAAGTTCTACACTTACAATGGTGGCGTAACTACTTTATTTACATACACTAGGCCATGTTACATACCGTTTGAAAGCGTATTGTATCACCGTCAAAACGTGGTGTTTTATCGTGATGCACTTACTGTGGAGTGAAGGTAAAACAAGGTCACCGTCAAAAGATGAATTTTCGAAAGTATGCCTTTCCGCAGATAGTAGATTAGTCAACATAGTCAATGTGATGTTATACTTTTAGCTGCAATTGTTTTAATTCATGCTAGATCCTTCATACAAGGGATAAGAAAATAGATGTATGTGAATGCCACCCTCCATTTTGAAGGTTATTTGAATGTCACAATCACAAACTTGTGTCAAAATATTTTTTATTAATTAATTGACATCTTATTGTACACACCGTTGCATAAAATCAAATATTTTATTATTTGTACATGTATTGTTTGTGTCATTTGGTGTTGAACTTTGAATTTACTTATAAATATGTGAGATAATCTAACATAAAAACGTGAGCTTCTCAAATGTGTTTATCGCGTACACCAAGGTTGTTTACACACCCAATTATTCTTTGTAAGCCTGTTTGTATACATTCCTGTTGATATGATATGCATATTTTTATTACTTCACATGAATTTGGTCATTAACGTAATGTGAAAGTCAAAGAATTTGCCCCAAATGTAGCTAGGATGTTAAAGAAGAGAGGTGGCAGCTGCAGATTAGAACTCTATTCGCAGGACAATCGACCAACTGTCAGATGTTTTGAGGAACAAGACAATTCAATATCTCAAGGAGGAATCAAAATTTCAGGATACGTGGAAATTATGGAGATTATGTTGGACATCATTAGGGCTGAGACGATTGGCAGCTATATAAAATATTTTGTTGGAATTACATTGTCTAACCAACTACGATCATACAAACTATGCCCTCCCGATGGAGAACAGTCTCTCTGCAGAAACCAAAAGGCCCTTCAACCAAATTCCAGCTGATCAGACAACTGAATTGATGTATAGATTATACAAGATGCATAACGGCATCATCAGCCTTACAAAGGACAATCAAGCCAGGGATACGTGTTGCGTCACATGGTCAGAACGATTACGAATGTCACAGTACTCGAGATCTCCCCTCTTCAATAGTATGGAACACGACGAGGAAGTTCAACTGTTCAACTGCTCTGCTGGTATCCGCCACGGAGGAAGCATGGAAGTATGACGCTGATGACCCAAAGAAGCTTGCCACAAAGTTCTTGGTGTGTTCAGAGGAACTGACGGTGAATATGGAAACACTGACTTACAGGTGGGAGCGATGGTCACTGTCTCAAGAGTGGTGGCATTTTAAGCACTGTTTTGCTCCCTGTCGACGCAGTTGCTTTCCTGTTAAATGTGTGTATGTCAACAATATCGTCTCTGACTCCATACAGGAGCCTACAGCAGAAACTGGATTGACCCACAGAGTAACGACATGCCTTTAGTACCTATGGCAACGACATACTCTGTTCCAAGTGATGTGGTCAATAGTCAACTCATCTATCAGATAAGGACAAAGAAACATAGTAGGTTATCATAACCGTAAAGCAACAACTGGTTGAATAAACTACATGTTTTCATGACGCACCGAGGAAGCAACGTTCATAAAACTACTCAATGTACAAAACACTCCCAAAGTTGACACAAGCTGTTAAAGCAATAGGTCAACGGTGTCACTCCTGGATGAATAGTGGAAATGGTGAATGCCATGAAGCTTTACCTATCCCCAGTCTTGCTGTCTACAGCCACATTTGGAGGTGACATGAACTCAACACCAAATATATAGCTGCCCAGTGTCTTGGTACGGCTGGACTTCATACACCCTTGGAACTTCCAGAAACAAATTGAAACACTTAACACATCCTGCGAATGATAACCTGCTCAGGTTCCACGCACTAACAGGAATTCAACACCAGGGTCATTCTCCCAATTCGGTACACATTTGAGTCCCAGAAACGTATGGTGCATTTTCAGTGTCTTGCATATACCAAGGGCAATAACACACCAGTTATGGGTATACATATATGTTATCTTTATTAATTTATGTATTGTACAATAATTTGAGTAATTTGTGTTAAAGAAAAACTAAGTATTTTATGATGTGGGTGGCAAAAATGTCATGTCCCTGAATTTAGATCTGTGTCCTACGGTCTCGGTGGCAGAAACACGTTTAATGGTAATATTGTTTGATAATCATCACCATCTAGTAAAATATCCCAAAATCTGACTTGGATCTATCTGACTTGGATCTATATAGGCATATTATTTATATATCTATCAAATTTCAAACCATTTTCATGTCCCCAAACAGTGGGTCAACCCTGTTACTCTATAGTAATTTAACTATGGAAGAAGCCAATATCTTTGTACAGTACCGCATTGAGCACCAGGTGGCAGCAGACTATGACTTCCTTAAATGGAGAGAAGGTATGTGCTTCTGTCTGTCTTAGTATGGATTAAAATACCCTTTTCAGTATCACATACAATAATATAATTATATTATGTCAACACTGTTACCCAAAGATAAATATTATGTAACCATCATACCAAAGCGCTACTCAGTCTTGTTATGGCAATGCACTGCATTGTGGCGGGAAACAGTGATTAAGTGACAATATGGCTGCATGTACTGCTGTATTAGATGCATTGCATCATGTTTGTCAACCCTGTTACTGTCAACTCTGTTACCTATTCATGGTAACAGGGTTGACTTGATGGTAACAGGGTTTACATCAGTATGCCATTATCATGATTTCTGATATATTCTATCTACGAATGCTTGCCATTTCAAGTTCATTCGTATTCAGACAAATCTAAAATGAACGGTGTTCTTTCACTTTGTTCACAGTGGCAGCCATGCCATTGTCTGCAGCTGAAACAAAGGCGGTATGCTGCTCAACTGGATGGGGATCCAGAACGGAAACAAAATATATATAAAAAAGAACGGCTGGCATGGGAAAAGAAGACATCGACTGGAAAAGTGAAGCAGATTAGTGAACTGTCAGAAAGAACCAAGCGCAGTGTACGGAAGCGGTGGCGAGATGCACAGAGGAGGTCAAGGGAAAAAGATAAAGAGACACATCTAACACCTCCAACTTATCCCCATGATGCAAATGAACCATCAAATTAAGCAGGTTCAATGTGAATGTGTGTGCGTGTATGTGTGTGTGTGCGTGCGTGCATGCGTGCATGTGAGCGAGCGTGTGTGTGCATGTATAATTATATATCATATACCGTCTGAACAAGCTATTAATACTGCGATTAAAGCTAATCCAACTATTTTTTTGACCAAATTAAGACACATTTTTGGATACTAGGGACATGTTCGGTAGATTTAACCATACACGCACGCACACACACATTAATAATTATATATATATATATATATATGATATAATATACACCAGTGACGCCAAACACTCAACCATACATCATCCTCGCGAGGATGCCATATATACGCGCACACACTTGTCCGCTTCTCGATCGGTATGTTGTATTACCTCCGTTTTTAAAACATTGTTTTATTCGCTTCTAGTCTTTCTAGCATGCAGTACGTGCTAATGACGTCCTCATACATCTGCAGACAACGGAAACAAGCCCAGAAAAGGCGTAGTCGACTGGCTGCAAAATGTTACCGAGATTTGGAAAATGCGAAGCAGGCCATTAACAAGCAAGAACGGTTGACCGCAAAATACAAAAAGCGGTACCAATGGGCTCGACAAGCTGTTCTGGATGGCAAAATGAATACACCAAGAACCAAAACGAGGACAATAATGGCAGGGTCATTGAACTTCTGGATAGCATCATACGAAAGGCCGACAAATTAATCAGCCTAGGGCATGACATCCCTGACGCAGCCCATCTTTGCATGGCACTGATCCCAGAAACATCGACCAAGCTCTTCTTCGTAGAGGCAGATGAAGTCGAAGAAGCAGCCGTCCCTGAGAACGTACCAGCAGTGCAAGGAACCATGAAGCTACACCAAGTCATCACACACAACTAATCATGTATGTGCTATGGTGCATGTTTATGGGTACAACATTTCATAACCTGTGCTACCTGTATATACATAATGTGATAGCAATGATGGTGTATAATTGTGCGCTCTGGTTATAGCTGCACTAGATTACAACAATCCATAGTATTATATGTTTAGCGTAACCATTATTTACGATTGTATTATTATAGTGTCAACTCTGTTACTACCATTTAAGTCAACTCTGTTGCCGGCACTACCAATGTATAAACACTCGATTAGCAGTTATGATGTATGATTTTGTGCACTATATATAACTACACTATATTGCAACAGTCCGCGGTATCATATGTCTTATTTTGCTATTGATTACGATAGTGTTATTTTAATGTCAACTCTGTTGCTGCCAAGTCATCAACTCTGTTACTGCCATGTCAACTCTGTTACCATCACTAATAATGTGTAAACATATTCAAGTAATACATGTATAACAATTGTTGTCATATATCCATATGTGTATTGTGTCACGTTTCTGAACAGTGAAATATAGTGTTTACAGCTTGGCAGGGTCACATTGAATCACGATGTGATAGGTGCTTCCAAGAATGTACATGTACTAAAAGGCAGTGTAAACTTACCAAATTAAGCACAAAATATTGATTTAATTTTTTTCTCGATTTTTTAGTGGACAAAGGACACACAATTATTACTTTTATGATATCATAATGAATGTTGTATGACAAATATATGCCACACTAGATGCTCAGATGTCAGTAACAGAGTTGACAGATGCATGTGTGGCATGTGCACCTCTGCATTAAATTACTTCACAATGCAGACAGTATAAGCATGCACATTTTGAAAATATGTATTCCAATGATGTTTGATCAAATAAATAATGTTTTTTTGATTATTGTAGTAGTTTTGAAAAATGTGAAAATAATTCGAATTGGGAGAATGACCCACCAGTGGGTCATCTGAGGATACGGAATGTGGCAGAAATGAATTCCTTGACCCTAAAAATTATGGTTTAAACACCAAAACCTTGTTTCTATGCTGTCGCGGCCATTTTAAAAATCAAAATGGCGGATAGACACCATGTCGATGGCGATGGGTACCTAGCTTTATGAATATATATATATATATATATATGTATATATATCATAAACTACATGTGTGCCAATTTTCATGCTTTTATCAAAAAGTGCACAATTCGTCAAATTTGTGGCCCTTAGCCGCTGTACTAAATCGACTTTACCCACACAAGCCGAAAGGCTTGGCAGACAGTAAACCGCGTCACTAGCAGAACACCCGCACACACAAAGTGCCCAGTCAGAGATGATGCCATCGAGTCTCAAGTTATGTAGCAAGTTAAGCAGAATGATCATAGACCAATATCTCTGCTCTACATTCCGTGCAAGACTCATATTTGGACGAATCGAGCCAAACGTTGAACCGCAACTACCAAACAAACAAACTGGCTTCAGACTCGGAATTAAGGTCGATAATAGATGAAGTGACTCTTCTAACAGAAGACATAGAAGATCATTTCCAAGGCAACGAAAAAGCTAGTGCCATATTCGTAGGTCTAACAGCTGCCTATGACATCGTGTGGCTCCGAAGCCTGCAACTCAAGACTACAGCAGACAAACGAATGTTCAGCTTCATCATGCAAATGATCTCCAACCTAAGCTTTGTATTGAAGACCAGCGATGAACAACGGAACATACTCAGACGACTAAAGAATTGTGTTTCGCAAGGTTCTGTCCTAGCACCATTTCTCTACAATATCTACATCTACGATCTGCCTGAAACAACTTCAAAAAAGTACGGACATGCGGACGACTTTGCAATCCTACTGAGACACAAGCAATGGTCCCATGTTGAGGCTGGTCTCACACAAGTTACGAACATCCTCTCTACCTGGAAAACCTAAGCGCAAAGGTAGCATCACGAAGGGCGCTGGTACGCCAACTTGCTAGCACCACATGGGGAGCAAGTGTAAAGACACTACGCACATCCACCTTGGCGTTAATGTACCCGCCGACAAAATACTGTGCACCAGTGTGGTGCAGGAGTGCACACACATCAAAAAGTGGACACCAGCACAAACAGCACCCTGCGAGTTGTCACTGGATGGATGCTTGACACCAACCAGAGTGGAACAATTATATCTACGCTCGCAGGCATTGCGGCACAGACACTGCGAAGACAGGCAACTGTACTGGTCCTGACCAGGCGGTGCAGGAAGCTATAACCATCAGCTAAATAGCATCTGCTCGGAAAGAGCTAAGGTACAGCGTCTGAAGTCACGACATCCTTTCAAAAGCCAGGCACACGACCTTGTGAAATGTCTGGGCCCAAGTGAAACAACAGCACAGTGGGTCTCGGCAAAATGGAGAGAGGAGTGGTTGTCAAAACCAACCTCCCTACATATATTCATTCCAGAACCATATGTGCACTGTGCTGGTTTCGACCTCCCGCGAAAGGCATGGACGAAGCCGAACAGCCTGCGAACGGTGAGTTGGAAGATTCAAAGCATCTAGATATATAGTTATTGACTATGTGAAAGCGCTGCATGCGAATGTGTTGCGGACCAACAATCAACAGACAACATTATCAGCCATTGCTCTCTTTCTACGGTGCTCCGAACGGCGAACCCAGCTAACAAATCTAATCGGACCAATGATGAATGCAGAAACCATGATTGGGCCGATGATGGTTTGTTATTGGTTTGTCATCATTGGTCTGCCAGTGAAAAAACACCATTGGCCCAATAACGTAGGCCTACGGCTGTAGTTGGTTTGCCATTGCAAAAATCTTGATTAGGCCAATGGTGGTTAGTCATTGGTTTGTCATCATTGGTTTGTCATAATTTGTTTGTCATTGGTTTGTCATCATTTGTCTGCTGTTGAAAAAACAACATTGGCCCAAAAATAAATATCGTAGGTTAAAATATCATTGGTTTGCCATGTGACTTATCCCTGGGTTAATGGTGGTTGTCTTAGGCGCCTTCACAATTGTTTTGACATGTAATATAAATGATAAGAAAATACCACTTCTGTGTCATCGATACGTGCCATTGGCTTACCAATGACATACCTAATATGGAAAATTTGCGCCATGTGGTGAGACGTATATAGCTCACAGGTGTGAAACCAGTCCGATGCGGGCAGCTACGTCGGCAGTTGCTATCCTTTGGGGGCAGCTAGTGTTCTAGCTCGCTCGTGTCGACGCTATCGTTTTGCTTTAGCGTCAACTGCCTTAATTGTTATCAACAGCTTCTTAACATTGTGACCTCTGGCTATGGTGTAGTCATTGTACAGTTTGTAAACAAGTAAAACGTTCGAAGAGTATATTGTTTTGGGCTTTAACTTAGTCGGTTGTCTGATTCAATTCAGTTACAAAATGTAATAAATACCATCTGCATATATATTTACATTTGCTCTATTACAATATGTTGTATAGAGTATTCTCAGTATTCTAATAACATAACAGTTATAACTAGAAGTTAAACGTTTAGACAGAATTGAAATTAAAATATTCCCAGCCAGCACGCCACCTTCGGCCCGAGGGCGGATCTGAGCGGCTGGGAAGCGGCACTCGTCGGCACACGACAGCCGCCTGCCAGCCGCTCCCTAGCCGCCGTTGACCCAGTGACAGAGTCCGTTAGTCATTTATCAGCAGTCGGGCCTGCCTCGGCTGGAGCACTGGGGTTGTGACATTTGACACTACGGTGTACCGTCATTTTTGAACAAAGTCCAGACTGACAGTTAGAGGAAACAGTCAAAGCAGAGCTCCGGGAAAAAAGGTACGTTTTTAGACATTCTGTTGTAAATCTTTGTATATTTCTAGATTATTCAAATACATTAATTTGGGCATGACTTTATAAACACACATTTGATTGTGTGGAAACTTGTTATTTATTTATGCATAAAACATGAAATAAAACGTGGGGCAGAATAACCTGATGTCATGATTGTGGCCGCCCTATAGGCTATGGATGACGATGATATGATGAAGATGAACGGATCTCAACACAACAAATGCTTTCACTGTGCCGCGTGTTCCTGTTTGTTAGTGTGACAGGGTAAATGTGTGATAGATGAAGTGCTTACACTAGACGCCTTCTGTCAGTTTATGGCCCACACAATTTCTGCCATTTATGTCGCTTTACTTTAGGGCTATATAAAACAATTCTAGGTTTCTCATCAGAACTTCATTAATATGTAAATGAGGGGTGCGATTTATGGTAAATGTGTGTATGTTGATCCTGATGACGGTACTAACAACTATCAATGCAACTCATCGTCAACAATTAACAACTTAAAAGTCTTAAGATGTCTACTAAATGTATTTCTTACAAGTAGGCACATTCCTTTGGTTTGGCGTGAAATATAGTTTTCTCTTTTTGCGCAGAATTATTGCATACATATTTAATCAAAGGATAATTATATGTCAAAATAAAGTTTTGTGGAAGCTATTTTAAAATGTTTGTGCTGATGAGAAACCGGGAATTTATTTTATAAAAGTCAAATAAAACTATTTTATGTGACCTTATTGTGAGACAAAATATGTTTAATATTTTACAAATTTTATAGATACTATGCATTGTACAATGTGGTACCTTCATTGAAGAAATTAAATATGTGTACGTTAATATTCCAGATGCTGTCAGAAAGAATGAAGTGGCAACATTGCCACTCACGTATACAACATCAGGAGAAAAATCGAAAGTACTCCCAAGACTGCCTCTGACGGGAATGGTGTTAGACAGCACCGGATGACAAATGCAGCTGGATGTAGCAGAAAAGACTTTATGGATATTAATAATTAAGCAGCCTTTTTATAAAATATTTTGAGTTGTCATGTGCCGCATGAATCAGTGGACACTAATTGCAACTTTGCCTTTTGATTTTCTTGTATTAAATTATGTGTTTGTTATGCGCATTGGAGTTGTTTGCGTATTTAATTATAGTTTATAATAATTGGATGGGATACTCGACACCCATTCTCTTTTTGAAGCAGACTACATTTATGTTCCTAAATAATATATTACTATATTATTTTATTGTTTTGAACTTCCAAATTCCAGTTAATCTCAATAAATTGATGAATGTGTATCAAATAATGTTCATTTTAACATTAGAGTTACAATGCATGATGGTTACTATAGAAATGTTCAAGTTATGAATCAGAATCAGAATAAGTTTATTTGACCTATAAATACGATATATGCACAACGAATAACATGAGTACTAGATAAGGTCGGGAGACTCCCATTAAGATATACAATATCGCTAGCACAGGAGCCACCCCATAAATATAATCAACATCAAAATTTACATGTCACAAATCAGAATAGCATATGCCTTGTTTTACAGTTGATAATTACTCAGTGTATCAACATACATACATAATACAAGGACTGATTAAATGTACTCTTGTACAAATAATTGACGTACATATGGATACTTAGGAATACATTTCAATACGTATTACGAATTACAAATAAAGCAATTATGAATACGACAACAAGATTCATAATTTAAAATAAAAAAGTTTGTTGTGTATGTTGAAAAACCATACAGACTGTGGGTGTAAATTTTATTAATGATAATACTTGGTATATTGTTAACTGTCTCAACTGTGTTGTGTCTAATGCATTTTTGGCAAATTCATGTTTGAATCTGGACATATACAGATTATTTCTTTCACGTGTGCAGTGCTGATGAATATTATAGATGTGTGTGTTATGAAAAACATTGAAGTAGTAGGGTAAAAGATTGTTAATTAATTTATAGTAAAATTTTAATTGTTGGATTTTATAAATGTCATCCAACTTTAGCAACTGAAGTCTTTTAAAAATAGGACTTGTGGGAGCATTATATTTACTTAAGGATATTATTCGTATTGCTTTTTTCTGTAATTTGAAAATTCGATGTGCCTGATGACCCCATAAAAGTAAGCCATAATTAATATGAGGGAGAATAAGAGCATTGTACATAATATATAATGTATTAGGTGGTAAAAAATGTTTAAGTTTATTTAATATGCCTATTGTTTTAGAGATTTTATTTGCTATTTTGTTTGTATGACTCATTGATTGAAATCATTTACACATTCAATGTGTGCCCCATCTATTTGTAACACAGGGTATTCTATTTTCTTTTGCGGCATATGAAAAATCATGAATTTAGTCTTTTTGGCATTTAGTGACAGTTTATTAGCTTTTAACCAATTACTAATCTTTGTTAGTTCTTTGTTAATATTTTCACTTCGCATTTGACCTTCTGAATCATTAAACATTTTTAGTGTACTAGTAAGAGTGGTGTTGTCAGCATATGTTATGAATTTAAAAAGGTCACTAGAATGTCCTATATCATTTATATATATAATAAATAAAATTGAACCTTGGGGGACACCAGTGTTGATGACTATTTCCTTAGACTTAACATTTTCAATTTCTACATACTGTTTACGATTTTGTAAATAACAAATGTCCAGAGCCTTGTCATTTAATCCATAGTAATTTAACTTCTGTACCAATATATTGTAATCAATTGTGTCAAATGCTTTTGATAAATCAAGGTATATATTTATTGGAGTAACCGATTTATAAAGTTCTTGTATAATTCTGTCTATGATTTCGAGTGTAGCAAGCTCGGTAGAATGTTTCTTTCTAAACCCGTATTGGCTATTGTAGTATAACGCTTTAGAATGGAAGTAATCGTGGATTTGATCAAACACAACCCTTTCAAAAAAAATTTAAATCACTGGCAGGATAGAAATAGGACGATAATTGTTCAAATCAGAAACATCACCTTTTTTGAAAAGGGGTATGACTTTTGCAATTTTTAATTTGTCTGGAAAAATACGTTATTATTGATTGGTTAATAATCAGTGACTGCTTTGCTGATATCATTTTTTTGATCAATTTTAGTAATTGTGTTGAAATACCGTCTTTTCCACAACTTGATTTTGGAGGTAACCGATCAATTGTATTAACAGTAGTTTCCATGTCAATCGGATTAAATCTGAAAGTGTGCAATATTGGGTTTTTCAGGTAATCTTTGTATGATTTACCTCCACTAGTAGTTGTTTTAGAGGCTAGAGTAGGACCGGCATTAGTAAAAAACGTGTTAAATTTGTTTGCAATAATGCATTTGTCACTAATCATTTACCCATCGACTTTGAACAAATCTGGAAATTGTTCTTTCTTTTGACTTTTCTGAATAATTTCTTTAATTAAACACCACGTTTTTTTAACACTATGCTCATGCTTTTTCAAAACTGGATTGGTAATGCATTTGCTTAGCTAATCTAATATTACTCTTAAGAATGTTATTATAAGTATGTAAGTCAGTTTTAAGTTCATGATAATGCTCTGTATTTACTTGAGTCGTTTTCATTCTCGAATACAATTTGTTTCTAAATTTTATCGACACAATAATGCCATTGGTAATCCAAGGAGTTTTCTTATGTTTATACTTGTTAAATTTAATTACCTTAATAGGTATAAATTTATCCATAGCTGCAGTAACAATTTCATCGAGGATATTGTAGTTTTCATTCGGATCCGCATGAATATCTGTGTTAAGTTTATTATAAATATTTGAGTTTATTACTTAAATTTTAAATTTATTGAGCGAGTCAGGACTTTGTTGTTTTATTCGTATAAACCTTGGTATTGCGCTAGTGGTTTCAACATAATCCAGACTTAGAAAGTACGGAAAGTGATTAGAAATATTGCTCACTAAAATACCAGCTGAGGATTTGAAGAATCCTTTTGACAAATTGCTTAACAAATTATCAATGAGTGTTCCATGATATTCTGAAAGTCGTGTTGGCATAGTAATTTTTGGGAAGAAACCATGTGAAACGATTGTGTCAAAATAGTCACATATTACGGGTTTTTCGTTAATTTTAAGCAAGTCAATATTGTAATCTCCTGCAATTATTATTTCACTTTTAGATTTTTGTAAATCAACTAAATTTGATGCAAATTCTTTTGTAAATATACGGTAGTTTTCGATAATATCTCTAGGTGGTCTATATATATTTCCAAGAATTATTTTTTTCTTCATGGCACAACATGTTATTTCAATAAATTGACCTTCCCAAGTGTCTGTATTTGCACGGATATTTACAGATTTGTAATTGTATTTGTTGCTGAGGTAGATTGCCAAGCCGGCATGTGCACTACATATTTTGCCTTGGCATATTAATGTATATCCATCTATTTGAAATAAAGAAGTGTCAGCCTCTTCATCGAGCCATGTTTCCTGTAAACATAGAGCATTAATCTCACAGCCACTACTTCTGAATGATTCTAGCTTTATTTTAATTTCGTCAATTTTTGCATTTAAACTGACAGTTTAGGCTTAGCACGATAAATTTGCTTTGTTTGTTCGTTAAATGGTTTATTAAATTATCATCGTCGAAGTATGGTGAATGTTGAAATGGTTCAACATCCCCATCTTCATTCATTTCATCCGTTTTTAATATGTGATAGAGAGAATTTTTCTCTAGACCACCAAATTGCGCTAAGAAATAATTGTTATCAATCATATTGGAAAATTGAATAAACAATAGTGCTCTATGTTTGCAGGACACATGATATAAACATAGACTAGACGTTGTGAAAGAGTTGCACAAGCTATACCCTGAGCATTATACAAATACATTTTATTAAAGAGAAAATTACGAATATTCCGCATGCATATATAACACAATGTACTTATTGCATCAGCGCAAAAAGAGTAAAAGTAAATTACAGCATATGTACTGCCACAACATGAACGTAGAGTGAGAATAAGCATATAAGTATATCGAACAAAACACAACAGGATTATTGAGTAGACACTAATGTTTGAGGAAATACTATACATAGTGCACTGTCCAAAAAATAAATAAAAATGTTAAGTAACGAACACTAAACGTACTGAAACGAAAATGTATAAACATTGCCCTCCCCAAAAATGAAAACAACGTGAATATTGACCGTATATCAATATACATCGATGCACACCATATAGCTGTAGACTAAAATGATATGAAATTGCACTATTTCAATAAAACGTCATTTCATGTGGAGCAGTTCGTAGTGGCAGCACGCTATTTATGAAATATAACGCCACATTAATATACTCATCACCGAATGCTGAAACTAAACAGGTATAATGGAAACATAGAAAAGGCAGTTTGACACGTTGAAATACCGCATATAAAAGTGAACAAGCATATAGATATAAACAAAGTGTAGTGATACTATTTACATTCATCAACATTATATTTGTAACAGTTTGCAAAAGAATTAGAATCGGCAGGTGGAGAACATATATTAAAAATAGATATGCTAAGGAGACCATTAGAGATACAGAAGAGCTCAACGAATTCAGGTGGACAGTGAGCGATAATAAGTTTATCGGTAGTCTTTTTAAACGTTTCTTACTCACATTGCCCAGTAGAATACAGACTGAGACTTTCTAGTCACAGCAGAAGGTATATGCTTACGTCATGACGCTCCTGTATAGCAATTGCATCGGTGTGTGTAGTATATATAGATTGATATCAGGTAGCTCGAGGTGACCGTGCTGACCAAGTATGTTAGGACAAAAGAGGCGCACACAAACCGTTCAAATTACCAATGCAGCCACTAATGTTTAAAGTCACATGCTAATCTAACAGCTGACTAATGTCGCAACAAACGTTCACTAGTTCGTCAGGTAGTCTTGAAGGTACCGCGGTGGACGTCTGTTTCGTCTGCGCCGTATAATTTGGTCTTATTACTTGAAAACACACACAATACACACATTTAGCAAAATTAGGCACAGTCAGCATATGAGCGGCTAACCATCGGCAGAGTATCGGCGTCCGACTATGAGCCGCCCTCGGCCCGAAGGCGAGCCGCCGGAAAAAAAATCCCGGATGCCGACAGCGGGCCGATGACTTTGCCGCTGTCGGCCCGCTGTAGTTGTGCTATCTGGGTTGTACGGGATCACACCACATTTTCACCTGATGGTACTGATAGTCAATATATATATACGACTTAACTACCCCCCCAGCAATAAAGGTATGTAGTTATAAACATGAATGTGATACGTACGGCTACTCGTATGCCTGATTGTTAGCATGTTGTATATATACACCAATGGAATTTGATTGGCATTTCAGTGACATCTCATATATTGGCAAATCATTGGCATTTCCATTGGCATCTCATTGGCATGTTCATTGACATCTCATTGGCCCATCACTGGTCCAAACATTCGGCTAATGCCAACGATAAGTTGGCATTATACCCGGCGCAGAGCTCAACTCATCATTGGGCCAATGAGGGAAACCACTCATGCACCAATGAAAAAGTCCTGTTCCAATGAGAATTGCTAGCTGGGAACTGGCGACCGGCGAGTGGCTGCTCGACAAAACACTTCCAAGTCTAGGCGGTAGACACACGCGAGAAGAAGTCGCGCTGTTTCTGACCTTGCAATCGGAAGAGGTGGGGGAGGGTGAGGGGTCTTGATAAAACAATTTCGCCACCGCGTCGCCGTAATTTCATATTTTAAACTTCTCCACTGTCTCTGTTCGACTCATAACACGGATTTCACTGGAGAGTTGGCAGGTGTAACATTGAATAAATAAATCAACCAAAAACAGTGGCGCCTCATCACGGAGGCTATCTCGTAGCGACAGTGGCGCCTTATTACAGACTAACTTTGGACCGGAAGTAAGACTGTATTTGGAGAGTGGTCCGTTATGTTTCCACTTTACATGCGGCTTATAAGACGTGTTCAAACAGATCAACCAAGGTATCTTGTGACATGTCTAGTCATCAATAAGTTATACTATCAACACTTTTGATTCAGCATGGTGTTCCTACGAAGTATGTACATTCGAACCCCTATTATCGCCCAACGTTTCCCCACGTACCGGGCCGGCACTTCCGCGAATTTGGCGCGTTCGGCGCGGAGCGGACTCCGCCAACTGTCGGGCGCTGGGAGCGGATCGTTCGCCGGCAGCATCTTCTCATTGTCGTCCGGCCAAGGCAAGTGTGGCGTCGCCGTGATCCGCGTGTCGGGCCCAGAAGCGAGTACGGCGCTGAAAGAGCTGGGTCGGTTCGTCCGTCTGCCGGGACCGAGACGCGCCGTCCTCCGTAGACTGTGGCACCCGACCACGACCCGGCTCATCGACCGCGGCCTCGTCGTCTGGTTCCCGGGTGAGATTCACTACCAAGTGTTTGTTACAGTTGCTTACAGCCACATCCCTGTTGATGTCTGGCTAACTTAATGCAAAACCAAATGTCTTAGCCTAGGCAGGACCGGGGCCGAGCCCACACATGTAGTTAGATTTACAAGGGGTGCTGGTGATTTCGGTCCATGATGTATTTAGCCCTGTGGAAACATACACCACATTTTATTGGTTAACTGATCGTTGTTACATAATACTAAGCTTCATGTTTTCATGCATTTTTTGAAACAGTTGAACTGAAAAGTCTGACCATTATATACCTTCACATGATGGATAAAATGTGACGAAAACAACATATAAATCGTTTAGTGTCCTGGATGGCTAATTGTAGGGTTGAGTAACTCTGTAGTGGAAAGATAATACACTGACATAGAGAACTACTTGGCAATGGTTTGTAATATTGCAGTTGTGGAATGATTGTTCTGTTGACATCTATAGTTGCTGTGTAGGTCTAGCGAGCTTCATGGGTTAAGACAGTTGTGGAGGAATGATGGTTGTGTAGACACCTATAGTTGCTGTGTAGGTCCAGCGAGCTTCACAGGGGAAGACAGTTGTGGAGGAATGATGGTTGTGTTGACACCTATAGTTGCTGTGTAGGTCCAGCGAGCTTCACGGGTGAAGACAGTTGTGGAGGAATGATGGTTGTGTTGACATCTATAGTTGCTGTGTAGGTCCAGCGAGCTTCACGGGTGAAGACAGTTGTGGAGGAATGATGGTTGTGTTGACACCTATAGTTGCTGTGTAGGTCCAGCGAGCTTCACGGGGTGAAGACATTGTGGAGGAATGATGGTTGTGTTGACACCTATAGTTGCTGTGTAGGTCCAGCGAGCTTCACGGGGGAAGACAATTGTGGAGGAATGATGGTTGTGTTGACACCTATAGTTGCTGTGTAGGTCCAGCGAGCTTCACGGGTGAAGACAGTTGTGGAGGAATGATGGTTGTGTTGACACGTATAGTTGCTGTGTAGGTCCAGCGAGCTTCATGGGTTGAAGACAGTTGTGGAGGAATGATGGTTGTGTTGACACCTATAGTTGCTGTGTAGGTCCAGCGAGCTTCACAGGTGAAGACAGTTGTGGAGGAATGATGGTTGTGTTGACACCTATAGTTGCTGTGTAGGTCCAGCGAGCTTCACAGGTGAAGACAGTTGTGGAAGAATGATGGTTATGTTGACACCTATAGTTGCTGTGTAGGTCCAGCGAGCTTCATGGGTGAAGACAGTTGTGGAGGAATGATGGTTGTGTTGACACCTATAGTTGCTGTGTAGGTCCAGCGAGCTTCATGGGTGAAGACAATTGTGGAGGAATGATGGTTATGTTGACACCTATAGTTGCTGTGTAGGTCCAGCGAGCTTCACTGGTTAAGACAATTGTGGAGGAATGATGGTTGTGTTGACACCTATAGTTGCTGTGTAGGTCCAGCGAGCTTCACGGATGAAGACAGTTGTGGAGGAATGATGGTTGTGTTGACACCTATAGTTGCTGTGTAGGTCCAGCGAGCTTCACGGGTGAAGACAGTTGTGGAGGAATGATGGTTGTGTTGACACCTATAGTTGCTGTGTAGGTCCAGCGAGCTTCACGGGTGAAGACAGTTGTGGAGGAATGATGGTTGTGTTGACACCTATAGTTGCTGTGTAGGTCCAGCGAGCTTCACGGGTGAAGACAGTTGTGGAGGAATGATGGTTGTGTTGACACCTATAGTTGCTGTGTAGGTCCAGCGAGCTTCACGGGTGAAGACAGTTGTGGAGGAATGATGGTTGTGTTGACACCTATAGTTGCTGTGTAGGTCCAGCGAGCTTTACAGGTGAAGACAGTTGTGGAAGAATGATGGTTGTGTTGACACCTATAGTTGCTGTGTAGGTCCAGCGAGCTTTACAGCTGAAGACAGTTGTGGAAGAATGATGGTTGTGTTGACACCTATAGTTGCTGTGTAGGTCCAGCGAGCTTCATGGGTGAAGACAATTGTGGAGGAATTATGGTTATGTTGACACCTATAGTTGCTGTGTAGGTCCAGCGAGTTTCACGGGTTAAGACAGTTGTGGAGGAATGATGGTTGTGTTGCCACCTATAGTTGCTGTGCACATCCAGCGAGCTTCACGGATGAAGAGAGTTGTGGAGGAATAATGGTTGTGTTGACACATATAGTTGCTGTGTAGGTCCAGCGAGCTTCACGGGTGACGACAGTTGTGGAGGAATGATGGTTGTGTTGACACCTATAGTTGCTGTGTAGGTCCAGCGAGCTTCACGGGTGACGACAGTTGTGGAGGAATGATGGTTATGTTGACACCTATAGTTGCTGTGTAGGTCCAGCGAGCTGCACAGGTGAAGACAGTTGTGGAGGAATGATGGTTGTGTTGACACCTATAGTTGCTGTGTAGGTCCAGCGAGCTTCACAGGTGAAGACAGTTGTGGAAGAATGATGGTTATGTTGACACCTATAGTTGCTGTGTAGGTCCAGCGAGCTTCATGGGTGAAGACAGTTGTGGAGGAATGATGGTTGTGTTGACACCTATAGTTGCTATGTAGGTCCAGCGAGCTTCATGGGTGAAGACAATTGTGGAGGAATTATGGTTATGTTGACACTGATAGTTGCTATGTAGGTCCAGCGAGCTTCACGGGTTAAGACAGTTGTGGAGGAATGATGGTTGTGTTGACACCTATAGTTGCTGTGTAGGTCCAGCGAGCTGCACAGGTGAAGACAGTTGTGGAAGAATGATGGTTATGTTGACACCTATAGTTGCTGTGTAGGTCCAGCGAGCTTCATGGGTGAAGACAGTTGTGGAGGAATGATGGTTGTGTTGACACCTATAGTTGCAATGTAGGTCCAGCGAGCTTCATGGGTGAAGACAATTGTGGAGGAATTATGGTTATGTTGACACCTATAGTTGCTGTGTAGGTCCAGCGAGTTTCACGGGTTAAGACAGTTGTGGAGGAATGATGGTTGTGTTGACACCTATAGTTGCTGTGTAGGTCCAGCGAGCTTCACAGGTGAAGACAGTTGTGGAAGAATGATGGTTATGTTGACACCTATAGTTGCTGTGTAGGTCCAGCGAGCTTCATGGGTGAAGACAATTGTGGAGGAATTATGGTTGTGTTGACACCTATAGTTGCTGTGTAGGTCCAGCGAGTTTCACGGGTTAAGACAGTTGTGGAGGAATGATGGTTGTGTTGCCACCTATAGTTGCTGTGTAGATCCAGCGAGCTTCACGGATGAAGAGAGTTGTGGAGGAATGATGGTTGTGTTGACACCTATAGTTGCTGTGTAGGTCCAGCGAGCTTCACGGGTGACGACAGTTGTGGAGGAATGATGGTTGTGTTGACACCTATAGTTGCTGTGTAGGTCCAGCGAGCTTCACGGGTTAAGACAGTTGTGGAGGAATGATGGTTGTGTTGCCACCTATAGTTGCTGTGTAGATCCAGCGAGCTTCACGGATGAAGAGAGTTGTGGAGGAATGATGGTTGTGTTGACACCTATAGTTGCTGTGTAGGTCCAGCAAGCTTTACAGGTGAAGACAGTTGTGGAAGAATGATGGTTGTGTTGACACCTATAGTTGCTGTGTAGGTCCAGCGAGCTTTACAGGTGAAGACAGTTGTGGAAGAATGATGGTTGTGTTGACACCTATAGTTGCTGTGTAGGTCCAGCGAGCTTCATGGGTGAAGACAATTGTGGAGGAATTATGGTTATGTTGACACCTATAGTTGCTGTGTAGGTCCAGCGAGTTTCACGGGTTAAGACAGTTGTGGAGGAATGATGGTTGTGTTGACACCTATAGTTGCTGTGTAGGTCCAGCGAGCTTCACGGGTGAAGACAGTTGTGGAGGAATGATGGTTGTGTTGACACCTATAGTTGCTGTGTAGGTCCAGCGAGCTTCATGGGTGAAGACAGTTGTGGAGGAATGATGGTTAGTTGTTGACACCTATAGTTGCTGATAGTTGTGTAGGTCCAGCGAGCTTCACGGGTTGAAGACAGTTGTGGAGGAATGATGGTTGTGTTGACACCTATAGTTGCTGTGTAGGTCCAGCGAGCTGCACAGGTGAAGACAGTTGTGGAAGAATGATGGTTATGTTGACACCTATAGTTGCTGTGTAGGTCCAGCGAGCTTCATGGGTGAAGACAGTTGTGGAGGAATGATGGTTGTGTTGACACCTATAGTTGCTATGTAGGTCCAGCGAGCTTCATGGGTGAAGACAATTGTGGAGGAATTATGGTTATGTTGACACCTATAGTTGCTGTGTAGGTCCAGCGAGTTTCACGGGTTAAGACAGTTGTGGAGGAATGATGGTTGTGTTGCCACCTATAGTTGCTGTGTAGATCCAGCGAGCTTCACGGATGAAGAGAGTTGTGGAGGAATGATGGTTGTGTTGACACCTATAGTTGCTGTGTAGGTCCAGCGAGCTTCACAGGTGAAGACAGTTGTGGAAGAATGATGGTTATGTTGACACCTATAGTTGCTGTGTAGGTCCAGCGAGCTTCATGGGTGAAGACAGTTGTGGAGGAATGATGGTTGTGTTGACACCTATAGTTGCTATGTAGGTCCAGCGAGCTTCATGGGTGAAGACAATTGTGGAGGAATTATGGTTATGTTGACACCTATAGTTGCTGTGTAGGTCCAGCGAGTTTCACGGGTTAAGACAGTTGTGGAGGAATGATGGTTGTGTTGACACCTATAGTTGCTGTGTAGGTCCAGCGAGCTTCACGGGTGAAGACAGTTGTGGAGGAATGATGGTTGTGTTGACACCTATAGTTGCTGTGTAGGTCCAGCGAGCTTCACGGGTTAAGACAGTTGTGGAGGAATGATGGTTGTGTTGCCACCTATAGTTGCTGTGTAGATCCAGCGAGCTTCACGGATGAAGAGAGTTGTGGAGGAATGATGGTTGTGTTGACACCTATAGTTGCTGTGTAGGTCCAGCAAGCTTTACAGGTGAAGACAGTTGTGGAAGAATGATGGTTGTGTTGACACCTATAGTTGCTGTGTAGGTCCAGCGAGCTTTACAGGTGAAGACAGTTGTGGAAGAATGATGGTTGTGTTGACACCTATAGTTGCTGTGTAGGTCCAGCGAGCTTCATGGGTGAAGACAATTGTGGAGGAATTATGGTTATGTTGACACCTATAGTTGCTGTGTAGGTCCAGCGAGTTTCACGGGTTAAGACAGTTGTGGAGGAATGATGGTTGTGTTGCCACCTATAGTTGCTGTGCAGATCCAGCGAGCTTCACGGATGAAGAGAGTTGTGGAGGAATAATGGTTGTGTTGACACATATAGTTGCTGTGTAGGTCCAGCGAGCTTCATGGGTGACGACAGTTGTGGAGGAATGATGGTTATGTTGACACCTATAGTTGCTGTGTAGGTCCAGCGAGCTGCACAGGTGAAGACAGTTGTGGAGGAATGATGGTTGTGTTGACACCTATAGTTGCTGTGTAGGTCCAGCGAGCTTCACGGGTGAAGACAGTTGTGGAGGAATGATGGTTATGTTGACACCTATAGTTGACAGTTGTGTAGGTCCAGCGAGCTTCACGGGTGAAGATAGTTGTGGAGGAAATGACACCTATAGTTGCTGTGTAGGGTTGCTGTGTAGGTCCAGCGAGCTTCACGGGTGACAACAGTTGTGGAGGATTGATGGTTATGTTGACACCTAAAGTGGTTGTGTAGGTCCAGCGAGCTGCACAGGTGAAGACAGTTGTGGAGGATTGATGGTTGTGTTGACACCTATAGTTGCTGTGTAGGTCCAGCGAGCTTCACGGGTGAAGACAGTTGTGGAGGAATGATGGTTGTGTTGACACCTATAGTTGCTGTGTAGGTCCAGCGAGCTTCACGGGTGAAGACAGTTGTGGAGGAATGATGGTTGTGTTGACACCTATAGTTGCTGTGTAGGTCCAGCGAGCTTCACAGGTGAAGACAGTTGTGGAGGAATGATGGTTGTGTTGACACGTATAGTTGCTGTGTATGTCCAGCGAGCTTCACAGGTGAAGACAGTTGTGGAAGAATGATGGTTGTGTTGACACCTATAGTTGCTGTGCAGGTCCAGCGAACTTCACGGGTGAAGATAGTTGTGGAGGAATGATGGTTGTGTTGACACCTATAGTTGCTGTGTAGGTCCAGCGAGCTTCACGAGTGAAGACAGTTGTGGAGGAATGATGGTTGTGTTGACACCTATAGTTGCTGTGTAGGTCCAGCGAGCTTCATGGGTGAAGACAATTGTGGAGGAATGATGGTTATGTTGACACCTATAGTTGCTGTGTAGGTCCAGCGAGCTTCACGGGTTAAGACAATTGTGGAGGAATGATGGTTGTGTTGACACCTATAGTTGCTGTGTAGGTCCAGCGAGCTTCACGGGTGACAACAGTTGTGGAGGATTGATGGTTATGTTGACACCTAAAGTGGTTGTGTAGGTCCAGCGAGCTGCACAGGTGAAGACAGTTGTGGAGGATTGATGGTTGTGTTGACACCTATAGTTGCTGTGTAAGTCCAGCGAGCTTCACGGGTGAAGACAGTTGTGGAGGAATGATGGTTGTGTTGACACCTATAGTTGCTGTGTAGGTCCAGCGAGCTTCACGGGTGAAGACAGTTGTGGAGGAATGATGGTTGTGTTGACACCTATAGTTGCTGTGTAGGTCCAGCGAGCTTCACGGGTGAAGACAGTTGTGGAGGAATGATGGTTGTGTTGACACCTATAGTTGCTGTGTAGGTCCAGCGAGCTTCACGGGTGAAGACAGTTGTGGAGGAATGATGGTTGTGTTGACACCTATAGTTGCTGTGTAGGTCCAGCGAGCTTCACGGGTGACGACAGTTGTGGAGGAATGATGGTTATGTTGACACGTATAGTTGCTGTGTAGGTCCAGCGAGCTGCACAGGTGAAGATAGTTGTGGAGGAATGATGGTTGTGTTGACACCTATAGTTGCTGTGTAGGTCCAGCGAACTTCATGGGTGAAGACAGTTGTGGAGGAATGATGGTTGTGTTGACACCTATAGTTGCTGTGTAGGTCCAGCGAGCTTCACGGGTGAAGACAGTTGTGGAGGAATGGTGGTTGTGTTGACACCTATGGTTGCTGTGTAGGTCCAGCCAGCTTCAAGGGTGAAGACAGTTGTGGAGGAATGATGGCTGTGTTGACACATATAGTTGCTGTGTAGGTCCAGCCAGCTTCAAGGGTGAAGACAGTTGTGGAGGAATGATGGCTGTGTTGACACCCATGGTTGCTGTGTAGGTCCAGCGAGCTTCACGGGTGAAGACAGTTGTGAGTTGCACGTCCACGGGGGTCTGGCCGTCGTGGCGGCCACACTACAGGCGCTCGGCTCCATCCCCGGTCTCAGACATGCTGAACCTGGAGAATTCACAAAGCGGTCAGTTGGCACAAAACATCTTGTCTATCTGGACAGAGCTGATATTGCTTCCGATACACAGACAAGTACAATATGTATGCATTAAATTTGATGTGAATTGATATTTTCTTTAAATTTGTATGATTAGTTAATTTTAATTATTTACCGAAATTACTTTATTGATTTGTCAAAGATTGTCATTGCATTACCAACTTCTGGTGATGAGTAACATAGGTTCATTGTTGCTGGATACTTACTGGTCATTTTTTAAGGACATTCAGGTATAACTTCAAATAATGAGTAGCACAATTCATATATTTTTGATTGTAGGATGCAGTATACTTCTAACGATAACCTGTTGGGTGACTAATGCCAGCCAGATGGCACTGTAAATATACCTGGAGCCTGAAGAATGAAAAGTAACCAAGTTTTTCTTGTCTGAAGAATGTGAACAAGTATTTGTTTTGTTGCCTGCAGAAGTTGTGCCAGTATGTCTTATTGTCTGAAGAATATCAGCAGTTTGTCTTTTTATCTGAAGAATGTTGACAGGTTGTCTTGTAGCCTGAAGAATGTCGACAGTTTGTTTTGTTGCCTGAAGAATAGTATCAGTTTGTCTTGTTGCCTGAAGAATGCCAACAGTTTGTCTTATTGCCTGAAGAAGTCATACTACTTTGTCTTGTTTCAGGGCCTTTCAGAATGGCAAGCTGGACCTGACGGAGGTGGAGGGTTTGGCCGACCTGATTGCAGCGGAAACAGAACTTCAGCACAGACAGGCTGTGAGACAGATGCAGGGAGATCTCAGGATGCTATACGCAGGCTGGAGGCAACGACTTCTCAAAGTAGGCAGCTGCAGATAGTTGTACTAGTCTTGGGTGTAGCCACGAGTCTGTCTTCACGTATCAGAGTAGGCAGCTGCAGATAGTTGTACTAGTCTTGGGTGTGGCCACAAGTCTGTCTTCACGTGTCAGAGTAGGCAGCTGCAGATAATTGTACTAGTCTTGAGTGTGGCCATGGGTCTGTCTTCATGTGTCAGAGTAGGCAGCTGCAGATAATTGTACTAGTCTTGGGTGTAGCCACGAGTCTGTCTTCACGTGTCAGAGTAGGCAGCTGCAGATAATTGTACTAGTCTTGGGTGTGGTCACGAGTCTGTCTTCACGTGTCAGAGTAGGCAGCTGCAGATAATTGTACTAGTCTTGGGTGTGGTCACGAGTCTGTCTTCACGTGTCAGAGTAGGCAGCTGCAGATAATTGTTCTAGTCTTGGGTGTAGCCACGAGTCTGTCTTCACGTGTCAGAGTAGGCAGCTGCAGATAATTGTACTAGTCTTGGGTGTGGTCACGAGTCTGTCTTCACGTGTCAGAGTAGGCAGCTGCAGATAATTGTACTAGTCTTGGGTGTGGCCAAGAGTCCGTCTTCACGTGTCAGAGTAGGCAGCTGCAGATAGTTGTTCTAGTCTTGGGTGTAGCCACGAGTCTGTCTTCACGTGTCAGAGTAGGCAGCTGCAGATAATTGTACTAGTCTTGGGTGTGGTCACGAGTCTGTCTTCATGTGTCAGAGTAGGCAGCTGCAGATAATTGTACTAGTCTTGGGTGTGGCCAAGAGTCTGTCTTCACGTGTCAGAGTAGGCAGCTGCAGATAGTTGTACTAGTCTTGGGTGTAGCCACAAGTCTGTCTTCACGTGTCAGAGTAGGCAGCTGCAGATAATTGTACTAGTCTTGGGTGTAGCCACGAGTCTGTCTTCACGTGTCAGAGTAGGCAGCTGCAGATAATTGTACTAGTCTTGGGTGTAGCCACGAGTCTGTCTTCACGTGTCAGAGTAGGCAGCTGCAGATAATTGTACTAGTCTTGGGTGTGGCCAAGAGTCTGTCTTCACGTGTCAGAGTAATTACCTTAATAGGTATAAATTTATCCATAGCTGCAGTAACAATTTCATCGAGGATATTGTAGTTTTCATTCGGATCCGCATGAATATCTGTGTTAAGTTTATTATAAATATTTGAGTTTATTACTTAAATTTTAAATTTATTGAGCGAGTCAGGACTTTGTTGTTTTATTCGTATAAACCTTGGTATTGCGCTAGTGGTTTCAACATAATCCAGACTTAGAAAGTACGGAAAGTGATTAGAAATATTGCTCACTAAAATACCAGCTGAGGATTTGAAGAATCCTTTTGACAAATTGCTTAACAAATTATCAATGAGTGTTCCATGATATTCTGAAAGTCGTGTTGGCATAGTAATTTTTGGGAAGAAACCATGTGAAACGATTGTGTCAAAATAGTCACATATTACGGGTTTTTCGTTAATTTTAAGCAAGTCAATATTGTAATCTCCTGCAATTATTATTTCACTTTTAGATTTTTGTAAATCAACTAAATTTGATGCAAATTCTTTTGTAAATATACGGTAGTTTTCGATAATATCTCTAGGTGGTCTATATATATTTCCAAGAATTATTTTTTTCTTCATGGCACAACATGTTATTTCAATAAATTGACCTTCCCAAGTGTCTGTATTTGCACGGATATTTACAGATTTGTAATTGTATTTGTTGCTGAGGTAGATTGCCAAGCCGGCATGTGCACTACATATTTTGCCTTGGCATATTAATGTATATCCATCTATTTGAAATAAAGAAGTGTCAGCCTCTTCATCGAGCCATGTTTCCTGTAAACATAGAGCATTAATCTCACAGCCACTACTTCTGAATGATTCTAGCTTTATTTTAATTTCGTCAATTTTTGCATTTAAACTGACAGTTTAGGCTTAGCACGATAAATTTGCTTTGTTTGTTCGTTAAATGGTTTATTAAATTATCATCGTCGAAGTATGGTGAATGTTGAAATGGTTCAACATCCCCATCTTCATTCATTTCATCCGTTTTTAATATGTGATAGAGAGAATTTTTCTCTAGACCACCAAATTGCGCTAAGAAATAATTGTTATCAATCATATTGGAAAATTGAATAAACAATAGTGCTCTATGTTTGCAGGACACATGATATAAACATAGACTAGACGTTGTGAAAGAGTTGCACAAGCTATACCCTGAGCATTATACAAATACATTTTATTAAAGAGAAAATTACGAATATTCCGCATGCATATATAACACAATGTACTTATTGCATCAGCGCAAAAAGAGTAAAAGTAAATTACAGCATATGTACTGCCACAACATGAACGTAGAGTGAGAATAAGCAAATAAGTATATCGAACAAAACACAACAGGATTATTGAGTAGACACTAATGTTTGAGGAAATACTATTCATAGTGCACTGTCCAAAAAATAAATAAAAATGTTAAGTAACGAACACTAAACGTACTGAAACGAAAATGTATAAACATTGCCCTCCCCAAAAATGAAAACAACGTGAATATTGACCGTATATCAATATACATCGATGCACACCATATAGCTGTAGACTAAAATGATATGAAATTGCACTATTTAAATAAAACGTCATTTCATGTGGAGCAGTTCGTAGTGGCAGCACGCTATTTATGAAATATAACGCCACATTAATATACTCATCACCGAATGCTGAAACTAAACAGGTATAATGGAAACATAGAAAAGGCAGTTTGACACGTTGAAATACCGCATATAAAAGTGAACAAGCATATAGATATAAACAAAGTGTAGTGATACTATTTACATTCATCAACATTATATTTGTAACAGTTTGCAAAAGAATTAGAATCGGCAGGTGGAGAACATATATTAAAAACAGATATGCTAAGGAGACCATTAGAGATACAGAAGAGCTCAACGAATTCAGGTGGACAGTGAGCGATAATAAATTTATCGGTAGTCTTTTTAAACGTTTCTTACTCACATTGCCCAGTAGAATACAGACTGAGACTTTCTAGTCACAGCAGAAGGTATATGCTTACGTCATGACGCTCCTGTATAGCAATTGCATCGGTGTATGTAGTATATATATAGATTGATATCAGGTAGCTCGAGGTGACCGTGCTGACCAAGTATGTTAGGACAAGAGAGGCGCACACAAACCGTTCAAATTACCAATGCAGCCACTAATGTTTAAAGTCACATGCTAATCTAACAGCTGACTAATGTCGCAACAAACGTTCACTAGTTCGTCAGGTAGTCTTGAAGGTACCGCGGTGGACGTCTGTTTCGTCTGCGCCGTATCATTTGGTCTTATTACTTGAAAACACACACAATACACACATTTAGCAAAATTAGGCACAGTCAGCATATGAGCGGCTAACCATCGGCAGAGTATCGGCGTCCGACTATGAGCCGCCCTCGGCCCGAAGGCGAGCCGCCGGAAAAAAAATCCCGGATGCCGACAGCGGGCCGATGACTTTGCCGCTGTCGGCCCGCTGTAGTTGTGCTATCTGGGTTGTACGGGCTCACACCACATTTTCACCTGATGGTACTGACAGTCAATATATATATACGACTTAACTACCCCCCCAGCAATAAAGGTAAGTAGTTATAAACATGAATGTGATACGTACGGCTACTCGTATGCTTGATTGTTAGCATGTTGTATATATACACCAATGGAATTTGATTGGCATTTCAGTGACATCTCATATATTGGCAAATCATTGGCATTTTCATTGGCATCTCATTGGCATGTTCATTGACATCTCATTGGCCCATCACTGGTCCAAACATTCGGCTAATGCCAACGATAAGTTGGCATTATACCCGGCGCAGAGCTCAACTCATCATTGGGCCAATGAGGGAAACCACTCATGCACCAATGAAAAAGTCCTGTTCCAATGAGAATTGCTAGCTGGGAACTGGCGACCGGCGAGTGGCTGCTCGACAAAACACTTCAAGTCTAGGCGGTAGACACACGCGAGAAGAAGTCGCGCTGTTTCTGACCTTGCCATCGGAAGAGGTGGGGGAGGGTGAGGGGTCTTGATAAAACAATTTCGCCACCGCGTCGCCGTAATTTCATATTTTAAACTTCTCCACTGTCTCTGCTCGACTCATAACACGGATTTCACTGGAGAGTTGGCAGGTGTAACATTGAATAAATAAATCAACCAAAAACAGTGGCGCCTCATCACGGAGGCTATCTCGTAGCGACAGTGGCGCCTTATTACAGACTAACTTTGGACCGGAAGTAAGACTGTATTTGGAGAGTGGTCCGTTATGTTTCCACTTTACATGCGGCTTATAAGACGTGTTCAAACAGATCAACCAAGGTATCTTGTGACATGTCTAGTCATCAATAAGTTATACTATCAATACTTTTGATTCAGCATGGTGTTCCTACGAAGTATGTACATTCGAACCCCTATTATCGCCCAACGTTTCCCCACGTACCGGGCCGGCACTTCCGCCAATTTGGCGCGTTCGGCGCGGAGCGGAATCCGCCAACTGTCGGGCGCTGGGAGCGGATCGTTCGCCGGCAGCATCTTCTCATTGTCGTCCGGCCAAGGCAAGTGTGGCGTCGCCGTGATCCGCGTGTCGGGCCCAGAAGCGAGTACGGCGCTGAAAGAGCTGGGTCGGTTCGTCAGTCTGCCGGGACCGAGACGCGCCGTCCTCCGTAGACTGTGGCACCCGACCACGACCCGGCTCATCGACCGCGGCCTCGTCGTCTGGTTCCCGGGTGAGATTCACTACCAAGTGTTTGTTACAGTTGCTTACAGCCACATCCCTGTTGATGTCTGGCTAACTTAATGCAAAACCAAATGTCTTAGCCTAGGCAGGACCGGGGCCGAGCCCACACATGTAGTTAGATTTACAAGGGGTGCTGGTGATTTCGGTCCATGATGTATTTAGCCCTGTGGAAACATACACCACATTTTATTGGTTAACTGATCGTTGTTACATAATACTAAGCTTCATGTTTTCATGCATTTTTTGAAACAGTTGAACTGAAAAGTCTGACCATTATATACCTTCACATGATGGATAAAATGTGACGAAAACAACATATAAATCGTTTAGTGTCCTGGATGGCTAATTGTAGGGTTGAGTAACTCTGTAGTGGAAAGATAATACACTGACATAGAGAACTACTTGGCAATGGTTTGTAATATTGCAGTTGTGGAATGATTGTTCTGTTGACATCTATAGTTGCTGTGTAGGTCTAGCGAGCTTCATGGGTTAAGACAGTTGTGGAGGAATGATGGTTGTGTAGACACCTATAGTTGCTGTGTAGGTCCAGCGAGCTTCACAGGGGAAGACAGTTGTGGAGGAATGATGGTTGTGTTGACACCTATAGTTGCTGTGTAGGTCCAGCGAGCTTCACGGGTGAAGACAGTTGTGGAGGAATGATGGTTGTGTTGACATCTATAGTTGCTGTGTAGGTCCAGCGAGCTTCACGGGTGAAGACAGTTGTGGAGGAATGATGGTTGTGTTGACACCTATAGTTGCTGTGTAGGTCCAGCGAGCTTCACGGGGGAAGACAATTGTGGAGGAATGATGGTTGTGTTGACACCTATAGTTGCTGTGTAGGTCCAGCGAGCTTCACGGGTGAAGACAGTTGTGGAGGAATGATGGTTGTGTTGACATCTATAGTTGCTGTGTAGGTCCAGCGAGCTTCACGGGTGAAGACAGTTGTGGAGGAATGATGGTTGTGTTGACACGTATAGTTGCTGTGTAGGTCCAGCGAGCTTCATGGGTTAAGACAGTTGTGGAGGAATGATGGTTGTGTTGACACCTATAGTTGCTGTGTAGGTCCAGCGAGCTTCACAGGTGAAGACAGTTGTGGAGGAATGATGGTTGTGTTGACACGTATAGTTGCTGTGTAGGTCCAGCGAGCTTCACAGGTGAAGACAGTTGTGGAAGAATGATGGTTGTGTTGACACCTATAGTTGCTGTGTAGGTCCAGCGAACTTCACAGGTGAAGACAGTTGTGGAGGAATGATGGTTGTGTTACACCTATAGTTGCTGTGTAGGTCCAGCGAGCTTCACGGATGAAGAGAGTTGTAGAGGAATGATGGTTGTGTTGATACCTATAGTTGCTGTGTAGGTCCAGCGAGCTGCACGGGTGAAGACAGTTGTGGAGGAATGATGGTTGTGTTGACACCTATAGTTGCTGTGTAGGTCCAGTGAGCTTTACGGGTGAAGACAGTTGTGGAGGAATGATGGTTGTGTTGACACCTATAGTTGCTGTGTAGGTCCAGCGAGCTTCACGGGTGAAGACAGTTGTGGAGGAATGATGGTTGTGTTGACACCTATAGTTGCTGTGTAGGTCCAGCGAACTTCACGGGTGAAGACAGTTGTGGAGGAATGATGGTTGTGTTGACACCTATAGTTGCTGTGTAGGTCCAGCGAACTTCACGGGTGAAGACATTTGTGGAGGAATGATGGTTGTGTTGACACCTATAGTTGCTGTGTAGGTCCAGCGAGCTGCACAGGTGAAGACAGTTGTGGAGGAATGATGGTTGTGTTGACACCTATAGTTGCTGTGTAGGTCCAGCGAGCTTCACGAGTGAAGACAGTTGTGGAGGAATGATGGTTGTGTTGACACCTATAGTTGCTGTGTAGGTCCAGGGAGCTTCATGGGTGAAGACAATTGTGGAGGAATGATGGTTGTGTTGACACCTATAGTTGCTGTGTAGGTCCAGCGAACTTCACGGGTGAAGATAGTTGTGGAGGAATGATGGTTGTGTTGACACCTATAGTTGCTGTGTAGGTCCAGCGAGCTTCATGGGTTAAGACAGTTGTGGAGGAATGATGGTTGTGTAGACACCTATAGTTGCTGTGTAGGTCCAGCGAGCTTCACAGGGGAAGACAGTTGTGGAGGAATGATGGTTGTGTTGACACCTATAGTTGCTGTGTAGGTCCAGCGAGCTTCACGGGTGAAGACAGTTGTGGAGGAATGATGGTTGTGTTGACACCTATAGTTGCTGTGTAGGTCCAGCGAGCTTCACGGGTGAAGACAGTTGTGGAGGAATGATGGTTGTGTTGACACCTATAGTTGCTGTGTAGGTCCAGCGAGCTTCACGGGGGAAGACAATTGTGGAGGAATGATGGTTGTGTTGACACCTATAGTTGCTGTGTAGGTCCAGCGAGCTTCACGGGTGAAGACAGTTGTGGAGGAATGATGGTTGTGTTGACATCTATAGTTGCTGTGTAGGTCTAGCGAGCTTCACGGGTGAAGACAGTTGTGGAGGAATGATGGTTGTGTTGACACGTATAGTTGCTGTGTAGGTCCAGCGAGCTTCATGGGTTAAGACAGTTGTGGAGGAATGATGGTTGTGTTGACACCTATAGTTGCTGTGTAGGTCCAGCGAGCTTCACGGGTGACGACAGTTGTGGAGGAATGATGGTTATGTTGACACGTATAGTTGCTGTGTAGGTCCAGCGAGCTGCACAGGTGAAGATAGTTGTGGAGGAATGATGGTTGTGTTGACACCTATAGTTGCTGTGTAGGTCCAGCGAACTTCATGGGTGAAGACAGTTGTGGAGGAATGATGGTTGTGTTGACACCTATAGTTGCTGTGTAGGTCCAGCGAGCTTCACGGGTGAAGACAGTTGTGGAGGAATGGTGGTTGTGTTGACACCTATGGTTGCTGTGTAGGTCCAGCCAGCTTCAAGGGTGAAGACAGTTGTGGAGGAATGATGGCTGTGTTGACACATATAGTTGCTGTGTAGGTCCAGCCAGCTTCAAGGGTGAAGACAGTTGTGGAGGAATGATGGCTGTGTTGACACCCATGGTTGCTGTGTAGGTCCAGCGAGCTTCACGGGTGAAGACAGTTGTG
>CM034541.1:60413390-60577312 GCA_020002185.1 Paraescarpia echinospica | reverse complement strand
CCACTTCCACTGCTCCCTTGTGTCTCCCCTCTCCATCCCACTTCCACTGCTCCCTTGTGTCTCCCCTCTCCGTCCCACTTCCACTGCTCCCTTGTGTCTCCCCTCTCCATCCCACTTCCACTGCTCCCTTGTGTCTCCCCTCTCCGTCCCACTTCCACTGCTCCCTTGTGTCTCCCCTCTCTGACCCACTTCCACTGCTTCATTATGTTTTCCTGTGACACATAACACATGACAACAATTAGCCTATGCACATAATGTCTTAGCTAATATGTTAATGAATGAATTATATGTATTACTATGCATAATTATGTTTAACTAATTTAGTATTAATGTTTTAAATAGTTAAATATTCTAAAATTTTACACAATGTATTTAATAATTTATTATTATTTAGATTTACTTAACTGATAAATGTTTGTAATAACTTATATATTTTAATCATACATTTAGTAAAGTAAATGTAATTCTTATCTAGCGCAGTATCCAGTCCTCCATGACTGCCCAAAGCGTTACACTTTACTTTCTGACAGACCTGTTTGTCGAACACTACCTCTGGGAAGCATCCTTCCATGCTAGTCCACATCTATGGCATGCAAAATTGGTTTGTCGATTTGTTGTATTTAAAATGTAAAGTAAAAAATGTATTCTTTTGCTGCACCGGTCTCCTCTGACTTCAGTGTTCAACGATGTGCAACTGTTGACATCGGAAATAGAGTGCCACCTAGCAGACAATCGCAGAGGTGAAATACTCCGGAGCGGAGTGCGAGTATCTATCATTGGCGAGCCAAATGTGGGCAAGAGCAGCTTGCTGAATCTCCTATGTAAGTCTGTTTTCTGTGTAACTGTGGACATCCTGTGGGCTACCACTGACCACAGCAACTGACCAGCGCCACTGTAATTGACCAGTGCCACTGTTACTGACATCAGCAACTGACCAGGGCCGCTGTCACTGACCAGGGCCACTGTCACTGACAACAGCAACTGACCAGGGCCACTGTAACTGACAACAGCAACTGACCAGGGTCACTGTTACTGACAACAGCAACTGACCAGGGCCACTGTCACTGACCAGGGCCACTGTCACTGACAACAGCAACTGACCAGAACCATTGTTACTGACAACAGCAACTGACCAGGGCCACTGTTACTGACAACATCAACTGACCAGGGCCACTGTCACTGACCAGGTCCACTGTCACTGACAACAGCAACTGATCAGGGCCACTGTAACTGACAACAGCAACTGACCAGGGCCACTGTTACTGATAACAGCAACTGACCAGGGCCACTGTTACCGATAGCAGCAACTGACCAGGGCCAGTGGTTTTGACCAGGGCTACTGTCACTGATAACAGCAACTGAACAGGGCCACTGTCATTGACAAGTACCACTGTTACTGACAACAGCAACTTACTACAACACTGTCATTGACCAGGGCCACTGTAATTGAGAACAGCACTACACTGTCACTGACCAGGGCTACTGACCAGGGTCACTGTCACTGATCAGTGGCCATAGTCAGGTGTTGTTGTCAGTGGTAGCCCACAGGACCCCAACAAAAGGTTAGTTTTTGTATTTTAATTATCAACGAGTAAAAGGACACTACCATTAAATTGTCAGATCAAACACTAAAGTGTGTCAGAGAGGTGTACGGTGACTGGTAGTGGAGGGTGAAGGACCTTGTGTTTAACATACCAAGGCTCCATAGAGTCTCACTCAGTCTTTCTCTAATCGACATTGTAGGTCAGTATCCAGTGGCCGTCGTTTCTCTAATCTACCTGGGTACATTGTAGGTCAGTGTCCAGTGGCCATAGTTTCTCTAATCTACATTGTATTTCAGTGTCCAGTGGTCATAGTTTCTGTAATCTACACTGTGGATCAGTGTCCGGTGACCATAGTTTCTCTAATCTACATTGTAGGTCAGTGTCCAGTGGCCATAGTTTCTCTAATCTACATTGTAGGTCAGTGTCCATAGTTTCTCTAACCTACATTGTAGGTCAGTGGCCATAGTTTCTCTAATCTACATTGTAGGTCAGTGTCCAGTGGCCATAGTTTCTCTAATCTACATTGTAGGTCAGTGTCCATAGTTTCTCTAATCTACATTGTAGGTCAGTGTCCAGTGGCCATAGTTTCTCTAATCTACATTGAAGGTCAGTGTCCAGTGGCCATAGTTTCTCTAATCTACATTGAAGGTCAGTGTCCAGTGGCCATAGTTTCTCTAATCTATGTTGTAGGTCAGTGTCCATAGATTCTCTAATCTACATTGTAGGTCAGTGGCCATAGTTTCTCTAACCTACATTGTAGGTCAGTGTCCAGTGACCATAGTTTCTCTAACCTATGTTATAGGTCAGTGTCCAGTGACCATAGTTTCTCTAATCTACATTGTAGGTCAGTGTCCAGTGACCATAGTTTCTCTAACCTATGTTGTAGGTCAGTGTCCAGTGACCATAGTTTCTCTAATCTATGTTGTAGGTCAGTGTCCAGTGACCATAGTTTCTCTAACATATGTTGTAGGTCAGTGTCCAGTGACCATAGTTTCTCTAATCTATGTTGTAGGTCAGTGTCCAGTGACCATAGTTTCTCTAACCTATGTTGTAGGTCAGTGTCCAGTGGCCATAGTTTCTCTAATCTACATTATACGTCAGTGTCCAGTGGCCATAGATTCTCTAATCTACATTGTAGGTCAGTGTCCAGTGGCCATAGTTTCTCTAATCTACATTATAGGTCAGTGTCCAGTGTCCATAGATTCTCTAATCTACATTGTAGGTCAGTGGCCATCGTTTCTCTAATCTACATTGTAGGTCAGTGTCCAGTGACCATAGTTTCTCTAACCTATGTTATAGGTCAGTGTCCAGTGGCCATAGTTTCTCTAACCTATGTTGTAGGTCAGTGTCCAGTGACCATAGTTTCTCTAACCTATGTTATAGGTCAGTGTCCAGTGGCCATAGTTTCTCTAATCTACATTGAAGGTCAGTGTCCAGTGGCCATAGTTTCTCTAATCTATGTTGTAGGTCAGTGTCCATAGATTCTCTAATCTACATTGTAGGTCATTGGCCATAGTTTCTCTAATATACATTGTAGGTCAGTGTCCAGTGACCATAGTTTCTCTAATCTATGTTGTAGGTCAGTGTCCAGTGACCATAGTTTCTCTAACCTATGTTGTAGGTCAGTGTCCAGTGACCATAGTTTCTCTAATCTATTTTGTAGGTCAGTGTCCAGTGACCATAGTTTCTCTAATCTACATTGTAGGTCAGTGTCCAGTGACCATAGTTTCTCTAATCTACATTGTAGGTCAGTGTCCAGTGACCATAGTTTCTCTAATCTATGTTGTAGGTCAGTGTCCAGTGACCATAGTTTCTCTAACCTATGTTGTAGGTCAGTGTCCAGTGGCCATAGTTTCTCTAATCTATGTTGTAGGTCAGTGTCCAGTGACCATAGTTTCTCTAACCTATGTTGTAGGTCAGTGTCCAGTGACCATAGTTTCTCTAATCTATGTTGTAGGTCAGTGTCCAGTGACCATAGTTTCTCTAATCTACATTGTAGGTCAGTGTCCAATGACCATAGTTTCTCTAATCTACATTGTAGGTCAGTGTCCAGTGACCATAGTTTCTCTAATCTACATTGTAGGTCAGTGTCCAGTGACCATAGTTTCTCTAATCTACATTGTAGGTCAGTGTCCAGTGACCATAGTTTCTCTAACCTATGTTGTAGGTCAGTGTCCAGTGACCATAGTTTCTCTAATCTATGTTGTAGGTCAGTGTCCAGTGACCATAGTTTCTCTAATCTACATTGTAGGTCAGTGTCCAGTGACCATAGTTTCTCTAATCTACATTGTAGGTCAGTGTCCAGTGACCATAGTTTCTCTAACCTATGTTGTAGGTCAGTGTCCAGTGACCATAGTTTCTCTAATCTATGTTGTAGGTCAGTGTCCAGTGACCATAGTTTCTCTAATCTATGTTGTAGGTCAGTGTCCAGTGACCATAGTTTCTCTAACCTATGTTGTAGGTCAGTGTCCAGTGACCATAGTTTCTCTAACCTATGTTGTAGGTCAGTGTCCAGTGACCATAGTTTCTCTAATCTATGTTGTAGGTCAGTGTCTAGTGACCATAGTTTCTCTAATCTATGTTGTAGGTCAGTGTCCAGTGACCATAGTTTCTCTAGTCTACATTGTAGGTCAGTGTCCAGTGGCCATAGTTTCTCTAACCTATGTTGTAAGTCAGTGTCCAGTGACCACAGTTTCTCTAACCTATGTTGTAGGTCAGTGTCCAGTGACCATAGTTTCTCTAACCTATGTTGTAGGTCAGTGTCCAGTGGCCATAGTTTCTCTAATCTATGTTGTAGGTCAGTGTCCAGTGACCATAGTTTCTCTAATCTACATTGTAGGTCAGCGTCCAGTGACCATAGTTTCTCTAATCTACATTGTAGGTCAGTGTCCAGTGACCATAGTTTCTCTAACCTATGTTGTAGGTCAGTGTCCAGTGACCATAGTTTCTCTAATCTATGTTTGTAGGTCAGTGTCCAGTGACCATAGTTTCTCTAATCTATGTTGTAGGTCAGTGTCCAGTGACCATAGTTTCTCTAACCTATGTTGTAGGTCAGTGTCCAGTGACCATAGTTTCTCTAATCTATGTTGTAGGTCAGTGTCCAGTGACCATAGTTTCTCTAATCTATGTTGTAGGTCAGTGTCCAGTGACCATAGTTTCTCTAACCTATGTTGTAGGTCAGTGTCCAGTGACCATAGTTTCTCTAACCTATGTTGTAGGTCAGTGTCCAGTGACCATAGTTTCTCTAATCTATGTTGTAGGTCAGTGTCTAGTGACCATAGTTTCTCTAATCTATGTTGTAGGTCAGTGTCCAGTGACCATAGTTTCTCTAGTCTACATTGTAGGTCAGTGTCCAGTGGCCATAGTTTCTCTAACCTATGTTGTAAGTCAGTGTCCAGTGACCACAGTTTCTCTAACCTATGTTGTAGGTCAGTGTCCAGTGACCATAGTTTCTCTAACCTATGTTGTAGGTCAGTGTCCAGTGGCCATAGTTTCTCTAATCTATGTTGTAGGTCAGTGTCCAGTGACCATAGTTTCTCTAATCTACATTGTAGGTCAGTGTCCAGTGACCATAGTTTCTCTAATCTACATTGTAGGTCAGTGTCCAGTGACCATAGTTTCTCTAACCTATGTTGTAGGTCAGTGTCCAGTGACCATAGTTTCTCTAATCTATGTTGTAGGTCAGTGTCCAGTGACCATAGTTTCTCTAATCTATGTTGTAGGTCAGTGTCCAGTGACCATAGTTTCTCTAACCTATGTTGTAGGTCAGTGTCCAGTGGCCATAGTTTCTCTAATCTATGTTGTAGGTCAGTGTCCAGTGACCATAGTTTCTCTAATCTATGTTGTAGGTCAGTGTCCAGTGACCATAGTTTCTCTAACCTATGTTGTAGGTCAGTGTCCAGTGACCATAGTTTCTCTAATCTATGTTGTAGGTCAGTGTCCAGTGGCCATAGTTTCTCTAATCTACATTGTAGGTCAGTGTCCATAGTTTCTGTAATCTACATTGTAGGTCAGTGTCCAGTGACCATAGTTTCTCTAACCTATGTTGTAGGTCAGTGTCCAGCGGCCATTGTGTCCAGGGAGCCAGGGACGACTCGAGACGTGATTGAGAAGACAATCAGCGTGGCTGGCTGCCCAGTCGTCCTGAGTGACACCGCGGGACTGAGACAGTCGGACTGTCCGGTGGAGACAGAGGGAGTGAGACGTGCTCTCGAGAGGTTACTACAAGTTACAGCACTCAGTAACAAACATAAAGTTATTATAGCACTCAGTAACAAACATGAAGATACTACAACACTCAGTAACAAACATAAAGTTATTACAGCACTCAGTAACAAACATGAAGATACTACAACACTCAGTAACAAACATGAAGATACTACAACACTCAGTAACAAACATAAAGATACTACAACACTCAGTAACAAACATGAAGATACTACAACACTCAGTAACAAACATGAAGATACTACAACTCTCAGTAACAAACATGAAGATACTACAACACTCAGTAACAAACATGAAGATACTACAACACTCAGTAACAAACATGAAGATACTACAACACTCAGTAACAAACATGAAGATACTACAACACTCAGTAACAAACATGAAGATACTACAACACTCAGTAACAAACATACTTACTATAACACACAGTAACAAACAGAGTTACTACAACACTGAGTAACAAACATAGTTATTACAACACTCTGTGACAAACATAGTTACTACAGTAGCAAACATAGTTACTACACTCAGTAACAAACATAGAGTTACCACAAGACTCAATAACAAACATAGTTACTGCAACACTCACTGACAAACGTAGTTACTACAATATTCAGTAACACGTTACTGTCATCTACTCAGTCAGTCATTGTGGTCATGTCAGTCATTGTGGTCGACTTCTGCCGACTCCATCTACCTGTCTCCTGACTCCCTCATTTATATTTATAACTCGGCTGTTTCTAGCCAACGTCTTATCTCAGACAGTGCGTAACATTTAGTTACTATCCCTGACCTAGGTGACCTAGGCACCTTAGGAACCCAAATAGTTTAGGCCTAAGCATAACTTCAGTGCCACCATTTAACAGATATGGTCCCAGGAAACTTTCTGTATCAGAAAAATGTCCTACTTTTAATACATATTATCAAGAAATGTGTTTTCTAATAATGTGCGTAGTTGATATGACTTGACTGGTCCCTCTGTTTGATGCCCAAAACAGATGTATTGACACTTTCAGAAAGCGATCTTACCAGGGAACTAACAAACTAAACTACTCAACAAAAGAAAGTTATATTTCTCTTAAATGGCATATATTATAATATGTGCAGATTGCACCTCAAGATATTTGGTATCAAAGGATGCAGTGATCAAATATGGATTAAATGAATGCAACCATGCAGCATTTACACCATTATCTGCATGACCAGAATGGGATATGTACAGGGAGGGTCTGGTCCCCAAAGTGGCACTTTTTGTACACTAGGGATAAAACTCTCAGAATGGACTTTGAAATCATTTTATTGCACACATTACATCAGTAACGAGTTGGCCCACCAGCTGCAACAATACACGACTCGCATCTACAGCGCATACTGTTTACCAAGCATTGTACACTGTTTTGAGGCAACCTGTCCCACTCTTTTTGTCGTACACCAGTCTGCAATTGTCCAGTTGCCCTACCACGCTCTAAGCTGGACAGAACTGGCATGATTGTTATCACACAGATTATTCCAGAGCAATGTCTCCCTGACCAGTACAGATGAATGACATTATGAACCATTGTGTAAACTTGTGCACACATGTTAATTTTTCGCATGAGTAATCCCATTCAATGGCGGAACTTCATTGTCCAGTGGCAGTGGTCAAAGGATCATGTCCACTAGCTTGTAACAAATGACTGCAAAAGTTGTGAAAGTGCCACTTTGGGGACCAGACCCTCCCTGTACATACCCATTCTGGTCGTGCAGATAATGGTGTAAATGCTGTTTGGTTGCTTCCATTTAATCCATATTTGATCACTGCATCCTTTGATACCAAATATCTTGAGGTGCAATCTGCACATATTACAATATATGCCATTTAAGAGAAATATAACTTTCTTTTGTTGAATAGTTTAGTTATACGTGATTGAAAGGTCTAGAAGACATCTTCTTTAAGTGATATTGTCCTCTTCCAGTGCACACGGTGCTGACCTCAACATCCTGGTTCTTGATGCAAGTGACGACAGGATTCACCAGCATCAGTCACGTCTGTGGACATTTGCAGTAGAAAATCTTAGAAAGTTGGGATTTTGTGACATTTCTAAAGCTGCCCAATGCAACAATACAGCTGTGGAGACAGCAGCAGAACATGAGAGTTTGTTGTCCAGAGAAAACACACTTGTGGTCATCAACAAGAGTGACCTCTTAGAGAACAGCTGTCAGTTTGGTTTTGCAGGTGACCTTGACCTTGCATGGTGTCACATGTCATGTGTGACACAGGACGGCCTTGACGTCTTCCTGCACCTGTTGGAGAACAAGGTAAAACTGATGTAAGTACCTTGCTAGTTTGACCTAGATCAATTATCTGAACACTAATATAGATTTGTGTCAAAATGTGCACAATTTTAAGTAAGGACAATTTTTTACTTTTTGAAACAAATTATTTCAGAGTTGACCATAACACATTGTAATTAAACAAGTGTAAATGACCTAATACATTTTTTCAGTGCAATTACAAGAAAAAATAATGGCCAAAAATGCCTATTTTGCCCATGTTTCAGGGAGGAATGCATTGAGTGTGCCCATAAATTTAAAGTATGATTCTATTTTCACCATTAACTCAAATATTTCCTGTATTGTAATGTGGTAATGCCAATTTCCATATTTTCCAAAAAATCTGTTTCCTACTAATTGTGGAGATTTTGAGGTTTTGGTAATTCATCACTACAAAATAGTTTTTGCTATAGAAATCTACATATTAATGACGACCTCTGGGTGCGGATATGTCTATGCTATGACTCAGAGTTACATAATCAGATTGATATATGTCACATTGCTATCTGTGTCACCAATGTGAGTTTTTGCCTTCAGTTGTAGAGATCTATTTCGTGCCTCTGAGCTCAGATTCCTGGGGATATTGGCAAAGTAGAAGTTTATTATTATTGCTATCTGTGTCACTGATATTTTGTTTCTACCTCCAGCTGTGGAGATCTAGGTCATACTGCTATCTGTTTCTCTGATGTTGTGTTTCTACCTTCAGCTGTGGAGATCAATGTAACACTGCTATCTGTAGCACCAGTGTTGTGTTTTTAATTCCAGTTGTGGAGATCTAGGTCATACTGCTATCTGTGTCACTGATGTTGTTTTTCTACCTCCAGCCGTGGAGATCAATGTAACACTGCTATCTGTAGCACCAGTGTTGTGTTTTTAATTCCAGTTGTGGAGATCTAGGTCATACTGCTATCTGTGTCACTGATGTTGTTTTTCTACCTCCAGTTATGGAGATCTAGGTCACACTGCTATCTGTGTCACTGATGTTGTTTTTCTACCTCCAGCTGTGGAGACCCTGCCTCTGGGCCGCCCAGTCTCACCCAGGCCCGACACCGCACAGAGCTTCAAGCCTGCAACGCCGCCCTGCGCCGCTCTACCCAGCACCACCCTCATGATGTGGTGCTTGCGGCACACCACCTCCACGCCGCACTCACACATATCGGCAAGGTGACAGGTCATGTGACCTCCGACGAACTCCTCAATGTCATATTCAGGGACTTCTGTATAGGAAAGTGATACTTGTGGACAGGCTATGAGATGCCCGTCTCACTAGTATATAATTAATAATACAATAAACCTCGCCTAAGTCGGAACTTCGCTCAACTCGGACAGAATTCCGAGGAATGGTTGATTTGTAATGTATTTCCCATACAATATTCATGGAAGTCAGATTATGTAAGTCGGATCTTCGTCTAACTCGGACGAACTGAGTTGGTCCATTTGATCCGAAATAATGTGCTTTCTTCGCCTAAGATGGATTGTAGTATTCGACAAGATCACTTGGTTGCTTGGAGCACAAGTACCAGATGAATGATGGAGAAACTTCAGCCACTCTTAGTGACGAGCAGAACATTGAAATTGTACGACACCCCAAAGAGAGAAGATAAGATACCGAAACTCAGTGACTCACATGCTGCTTTACGGGCGTTACGACACTGGTTTGACACTCGGCAGCAGTGAGATCAAAGAGTTGACCGACAAGTGCGAGGCCATTCTCGTGAGACAGTCGCAACAAAGACTTACTCAGAGCAAGATGACTGACTTTTACAATCAGCGATAAGCTATGACATTAGAGATTCATGCCAAAGGAAGCACACAACTATTCTAATGCTGTTTAGTGTTGTGTTCATTGCTTGTGGACATCAACATCGGTAGAATTACCACAGTATCTAGTCAGGCATCGTTAACATAACTATTCCGTCGATCTTTCTTTTCACATAACTCGGATTAAGTCTCTCGGTCCGATTTAATCCGACATAATATATAGAAGTTTACTGTAATTTTATACACTAATTTATTGCCTGAAATCTTACATGTGTACTTAGACATCCTCCTGTCTTGCAAGACAGTGGTTTGCGCCATATGTATTGCTTATGTATAATGTGTGTTCCATTAAAGTGCAACAATGTTTTGAATTCTTTTTTGGCTATTTTATTTCGCAAGATCCCCAAAATAAAGTTTTTTTTAAACTGCTAAAAGTAACTGCATGCAACGATTAAGTGTGTAACATCACAGAGGCCATCTAACCTACTACAGCTGAGCGGAAGAATCAAAATCAAGAATCAAACCAACTAAATTCTCTCTAATACAAATCTTGCTCTACATAACAATACAGTTATCTTCTTTATCATAACGATATATTATATATCTCTTGACAGTTCACAATTGCCCTCTACTTGATATTTAAACCATCAAATATAATAATGAGCCATTAAGAGATGTTAGTCACAGCCACCAAACAGACATTGACCATGCACACACCATTAACATCTTCACACTGTTGACACAAACACAGCATTGACACATACTCAACACTGACACAGCATTGACACATACTCAACACTGACGCAGCATTAACACATACTCAACACTGACACAGCATTGACACATACTCAACACCATAGACACATGTACACAACATTGACACATGTACACAACATTGACACATGTACACACCATAGACACATATACACAACATCGACACTTGTACACACCATAGACACATATACACAACATCGACACATTTACACACCAATGACACATGTACACACCATAGACACATACACAACATCGACACATGTACACACAATAGACACATACACACCATTGACACATGTACATAACATTGACACACCTTAGACACATATACACAACATTGACACATGTACACAACATTGACACATGTACACAACATTGACACATGTACACACCATAGACACATATACACAACATCGACACATGTACACACCATAAACACATACACACCATTGACACATCATAGATACATACACACCATTGACACATGTACACACCATAGACACAACATTGACACATCATAGACACATACACACCATTGACACATGTACACACCATAGACACATATACACACCATTGACACATGTACACAACATTGACACATGCAGACAGCATTGACACATGTACACAACATTGACACACCATAGACACATACACACCATTGACACATGTATACACCATAGACACATATACACACCATTGACACATATATACACCATCGACACATGTATACACCATTGACACATGTACACAACATTGACACATGTACACAACATTGACACACCATAGACACATATACACACCATTGACACATGTACACAACATTGACACATGTACACAGCATTGACACATGTACACAACATTGACACATGTACACACCATAGTCACATATACACACATATAATAAACATTGACAAATATACTCAACATTAGCACATGTACATACTCAGTATTGACACAGATACCATTAGTAATATATACTATAGCATTTGTGCAGACAAATTTCTGTAGATTTTTGTTTTACAATTCTTTAGAATTTCTGTATAATATATAAAACTTATGTGGCTATAGCAATTATATAGAAATTGTATAGAATTATATAGAAACTTAAGTGACCATAACAATTCTACAGAAAATCTATATAATTGTTATGGCAACATTAAATTTTATGGAATTCTACAGAATATTTTAGAATGTATTGCTAAGGGAACACACCATTGACACAGATACGACATTGGCACAAACATGTCCTCCATCCATTTTTTTAAAGACAAAACGCTTGACAATGTATGTGCAATTTGGTGACACTCTATTTTAGTTGACGAAGTAGAGGAAGGCAGTGTAATTGTGCCATTTTTCATTATTTTTATTATCTATGACAAAATAATATTCTTACGTCAAAAAAAAAAAATTGCGTTTACTCGCATAAACTATGATTAATATGTGTAGATCTATTGTGACAGATAGAATGTGTATAACATGAATAGATATTTAGATATACACCTGTAGTTAATTTAAGTGGCTCAACTAGCACTATCTGTGGGGTAAGTTGTGCCACAGCGTGGGGTAAGTTGTGCCACAGCGTGGGGTAAGTTGTGCCACAGCGTGGGGTAAGTTGAGTTACAGTGGGTAATTGTTTTAGTTTATGCAGGCCTACTAAAATTTTATAACTCGGCCTTCACAAATAAGATATCTACCCAATGGATATACAAAAATCATAGTACATAATAAATCAAAATACTTAAATATTATAAGATAACATTAAAGGCCCATTGCAACCAGATTGTAAACAAATGCATGTATGAAGCCATGCAATGTCCCGATTTCCCCATTTTCATAAACAAATGAACTCTATGATGTATTTTACCAGTAAAACAACACAAATCTTCATCTTTGCCAAATGCTTAACTACCCCCCCGTGTGGATCAACTAACCCCATTTCGACATTAAGTATATTATAAAGAATTTCCCATTAATACTTGAATCGATAATAAATAAATTTCTAACCTATGCATAGTTAAACCTTTTGTAACTGTAAGAACAAATGGTGATATGCTTTGATAATGTGCACACTAGCAATGTTTTGTTATAATTGCCTAAGGTTAAGTTAAACATCAAAAACGTACTTTTAGCTGTTATTTTTGGTCTATTGTGACAATTGTCACATGATGTATGTTAATCATGGTCTAATAACATGTTCTATCTCTAGTTGGAATCAAACAACAGTAAACTGTCACTGTTGTAGTCGTATGGGAAACATAGATTTCAGAAATTACAGAATTGAGGAATGCGTATTATCCACATCTCTGATATGTTAACATCTCTAAAATGGTTAAATGTTCGTCAAAGATTTATTCTTCTAAAATGTACTATTATGTACAACATTGTAAATGGTAAAACTCCAAATTATCTTAAAAAGGTAACTCCTGGGATATCTCACAGTTATTGTACAAGATCTAAATCATCCAATAATATCTTCCAAACCCATAGTCACCAAAAGTCTCTCAAATACACTGGCACATCATTGTGGAACAACCTACCATCTAAAGTAAAAAATAAAAAAACTGTTGTCAGTTTCAAAAATCAATGTGTTCTGTATATCATCGGTAAACAATAAGTATCAGGTATAAATGCCTGTCTTTCATATTGTAAATATGTTCGTTTTAAATTGCATATATCATACCACATTCTCATAACTTGATTACGTATTGTGGCATCATCACTTTGGGGTCTATTTAACATCAACAAAATGCTCCCCCTGGGTGCTGATACCACAACTACACCATTATTCTTCAGTATTATATTTCCATCCAGTATACCTGCTCACTTACTTTTATATACATAATTTATTATATTGTTTACTTATGTTAAGTATGTATTATGTTTTTATCATAATGTATGCATGTCACCACTACCAAAACAGTTGTAACTGAATGTAGTCTGTGAATAAATATCTTGTATCTTGTATTGGTTGCTCAAATAATCCAGTGGCTCAACTAACCCTGCTTTCCCCTACATCTTTGTGTCAAACTGTGAGGGTCTGAACCCTGTGTCACAATACGTCTATGATCACCAATCACCGCATATATAAATATAATACGCTAGTCTGTAGAGAATGATTAATGGTGTAAATCTCTATGATGGTCACACAAAGGCGTGGCAAGCTTATTAGTTACCCTTCGTTAGTTTGATTTAGTGGCACACAAGGTTATATATGAAAACATAATTAAAACAATTGCTAAATGTATAAGATCTTGTTCCTCTAACATTAAATACACCAGTGTCGTCTGTCGGTAGCACAGTGGTCCATACCCCCTCTGGACCCGCCCCCCCTGGAGAGAGTTCAAAGTTCATTTGGCTTGTTTCCGGAAGCTAATTTTTATTTTGCGAAAGATGAATTGTTTACGGTTTCTCAGTTTTTAAAATGGTTTCACGTGAACTGTTATCATTCAGTCAGTGGAATTACAGCGGTAGATGTTTGCTATTGCGTTTTAAATACTCCTAAACGGCGGTCAGTGTGACTATTTGGAAGCATGTGCTAGCGAGTGTGACGAAGTTGTCGCCTGTCGGTCGGTGATCACACAGCAAACCCGAAGTGACAGACTGACAGGGTCAGGCATAGCCGTAGACTCATAGACAACCATAGACATAGTCAGACATAGATATGTCTTTTCACTGAAGCACTAATACATGGTAGGTTTTATGTTGTAATTATAACATACTACACTATTATTTCTAATTAATCTAGCATTAACGTTATCAGGTTGCTACCGTTTCAATTTAGTCTTAACGGTCATACTGTCTTTCAACAAGAACAACCTTTGCGAAAAGGCAACTTTGAAACTGATTAAATTGACAAGTTTGTGTTGGTTGAATAACTACAAATGCCAAATGTATTTCATGAATTAGTAAATGATCCCATATCTGCCAATTAATCATGGCAATGCATCATCAGAAATGTTTCTGTGACAGAGCCGATCAAGTCCCCACTATGCCTTCTATGCATGTCTATGCACAGTGAATTGAACCCATTCGATTAGTTTCTGTTTATATATTGCAAGTCTTGTAAATACACCACGCAAGCATGATAGTTAGGTTTGTAATTAACTGCTAATTTACTCATGATACCTTACCTTACCTTACCTTACCTATCCTCTTCGGGCCTTGTGGCCCATAAGGCTGCTGTGCGACTCCGCCATCTCACCCTGTCAACGGCTATGTGTCTGGCTTTGCTGCAAGTTGCCCAGCCCAGTTGCTTTCGTTCTTTTTCCACTGTGGTTCTCCACGTTGTTTTTGTTTCACATCCATACAGTAACACTGATTTGACCAGAGTATTGTATAATCTGAGTTTAATTTTTAATGTGTACACATTTGAGCTCCACATCTGCTTGAGTTTCATGAATGATGTCCTTGCTTTTCGTATTCTGTTGTTAATATCGTCACCCCCTCCTCCTTGCTTGCTGATGTTTGCGCCCAGGTATGTATATTTCTCTACTTCATTCAGTTGTTGGTCATCAATCTGTATTTTGTCGATGCATTTGCTGTTTATCCTCAGTACTTCAGTTTTCTTTTTATTGATTTTAGGCCGGTTTTTTATTCGAATGCATTCATCTTTGTTGCCTTTGCTTGCATGTGTCTGTAACTTGGTGACATAAGCACAATGTCATCTGCGAAGTCCAAGTCTTCAAGTTTTGACATGAATCTCCATCTTATCCCTGTGTTGTTTTCTTCAGTTGTTTTCCTCATTATCCAGTCGATTACCATCAAGAAAAGAAATCCGGACGTTACGTCTCCGTGCTTAACTCCAGTTTTTACATTGAACCACTCAGATTGTTCACCTTCATCTAACACTACACGTTCACTGTCCTCGTACAAAATCTGGACCATTCTGATTATCTTGTGTGGCATTCCGTAGCTCGCCATGATTTCCCAAAGGCGAATGCAGTAAAGCCTTTTCGAAGTCTACAAAAGTTACATAAAGCATTGCTTGCCATTCCACTACCTGTTCTATTATGTTTCGAAGGATGAATATCTGCTCAACTGTGCTTCGTCCTCTTCTGAAGCCTGCTTGTTCATCTCTCAGCTTGTTGTCAACTCCATCTGTTATTCTGTCTATTATCACTCTTCCAAACACTTTACTGGGGACAGATGTTAGAGTAATTCCTCTCCAATTTCCACTCTCTGTAAGGTTACCATTCTTTGGTATTTTAACAATCAGTCCCTGTTTCCACATCTTTAGTACTTTTTCTTGTTCCCAAATTGTTTTGAATAAGCTTAGAAGCCAATTCTCTGTTGTCGCCATGTCTGCTTTCAACAATTCTGCTGTAATGTCATCTTTACCTCTGGCTTTTCCATTTTTTAGCTTCCTCAGTGCTGCTCTAATCTCTGTTTTTGTTATAGAGTCTGTGCTGATTTAATCTACGATAAGATCTAATTCAATATCTATCACAGGGTCATCAGGCATAGGTCTATTAAGGACTTCTTCAAAATGCTCCTTCCATCTTGCCCGCCTGGCTGGTCCTTCAGTTATTAGGTTTCCAGATTTGTCTTTTACTGCATTCGCTGCCTTGTGTTTGTCGTTACTAAGTGTCTTTGTGATGTTGTAGACTTCTTTCATCCTTCCATTCCCGGCTGCTTTCTCTGCTTCTGTGGCCAGGTTGTCTACCCACTTTCTTTTATCTTGTCTCATGCTTTTTTTACGTCTGTCTTTTTGTTGATACTTATCCTTGTAGCTCTGCTTTATCCTTTCTGACTTTGCTTGTTCAATGTTGTTCTTTAGTCGTTTCCTTCTTCTACCAGTTCCCAGACCCTTTGCTGATCTATGGTTTTTGTCCTTTCTTTTTGTAATCCACTCATAATACATTAATTACCAAACCTTGCCAAATTCAGACAGTTTGGTGCTGCACAGATGTCAGCGGAGATGGTGAAGATTGAGCTCGGTGAGCTGTCTCTCAATCCCTACACACAGATTGAGATCTTGTCTCAGCACACAGGGGTAGTACGCCGCCTACTCAAGCTCTCCAAGTACAGGTAGGGCATGTGTACAGGTAGGGCATGTGTACTGGTAGGGCATGTGTACAGGTAGGGCATGTGTACAGGTAGGACACGTGTTCAGGTAGGGCATGTGTACAGGTAGGGCATGTGTACTGGTAGGGCATGTGTACAGGTAGGGCATGTGTACAGGTAGGGCACGTGTACAGGTAGGGCATGTGTACAAGTAGGGCATGTGTACAGGTAGGGCATGTGTACAGGTAGGGCACGTGTACAGGTAGGGCATGTGTACAGGTAGGGCATGTGTACAGGTAGGGCATGTGTACATGTAGGGCATGTGTACAGGTCAGGTTCACAACACCATATATACATGGACGTAAATATTCGTTTAACGTACATGTATTTCATTATATGATGTATAGAAATATGTCTTAGCTTTGTTAGGCGCTTACATTATAATATGTAGATTATCAGAGGACACGGCAGAATACATATGCATAACCCGCCATAATGAACCGGATATTACGTCCCACAGGCCTAGTCTGCACATGAGCTAAATATAGCTATCTAGGTCATGTGACCCACCATAGTGAACCGGGTATTACGTCCCATAGGCCTAGTCTGCACCTGAGCCAAAAATAGCGGTCTGGGTCATGACCCATCAATTTTGTGATTTTGGCAGAAATGTGTATTGTACCTTGTAATCTCATATTTCAATGTCAGGTATATTTCCATTGCATCAATTTTAGAAATGAGTCAAAAACTACTGAAGATATTTCAACAAATAAAGCTCATGATCTCTGGGGCTCAGACAGGTGCAAAACTCCTTTTTATAATTTTGTAAGACTGTGGCAGGTCACATGTAAGACTGTGGCAGATCACATGTAAGACTGTGACAAGTCACATGTAACACCTGAGTGCAGACAACAGACAAGTCTGATGCTGTGAATGTGGCTCGCTACTACTGGTATGATTATCCCACTCAAGGCAATAAGGAAATTACGACAAACCACTAACAACAATTATATAACAGACTTGAATATGTTTGTAACAATTGTCGAACTATTACAATACAGCTGGCATTTTAAATTTTGTCAGAGCATGCCATTCTCAATCAAACATGTAATTTTTCTGTATACATCTCTAGCTTTAATTTACAGAAGTCGTTAACCTGAAGCTATTGCAATTGAATGCAACCTTTATATACGTAATATTATGTATGTGGGAGTAACCTATATGAGTTTGATTTAATTGGCTCCCAGCTCGATAAGTTATACTTCTCTGGTAGCCACCTCATCTGTGTTACATTGCTCTTGAATTGTGCTGTATATTATCTGGATGAGGAAATAAATTTACTTTACTTTAAATTTACTTTATACAGGTGCGTGTCGGTAGCTGACGACTGCCAGGCCACCGTCTGGGATGTACAGGTGGGTGCTACATAGTCTTGAACAACAGAAATCTCTATTTGAATAACCAAAAGTAGATAAAAATGTGGGCAGGGCAGTTGTGACTGTTAACCTTTAAGAGAAATTATAATCTTACGTTATATGGATACATTAAATGTCAGAATACCAAACAATGTTTTGTCCCTTTGTTAACACCTAACAGTAAATTTACATAATAATGATATTCTTTTCTGTCCATGTTTCCAGAATGGGAGGAAATGGCGCACCCTGACGGGTCATACTCGTCCTATCACCTGCATGTGTCTGCTAGATGGCGCCACGGGCAGTGGCTGCAACCTTCTGACAGGAGCGTCTGACAAACGAATATGTGTATTCATTTTATGGCAACACATTAACTGTAAACTCCATTTTTTATTTAAAGTTCCGTAAAGAAAGTAGTCAGTCAGATATTTATTCAAAGAACTGAAGCACCGAATGATTTGAGAAACATTATTTTAGCATAATGAAATGTTCTGTGCTTGTTGTTTTGTGGTTGGATGTTTTTCCTGACTTTGCACAAGATATGGAACGCAGAGACTGGGACTTGTCTTAAATGCATGGAAGAACACAGCAGTATTTCTAGGGTAATATTACATTTCTTTCAGACTATGTATCTTTAAATTGTCACAATTCTGACTATGTGTCTTTAAATTGTCACAATTCTGACTATGTATCTTTAAATTGTCACAATTCTGCTCTTGTGCCTTGTTTAAGTTGCTAGTGGTGTTCTGTGCTTAAATCTCCAGTTCTAGTTGTTTCCAGCGCACGGCAACGTTCTAGTAACTGACTAGTCTGTATTATTGTGGTTACAATGTAATGGTTTTATGAGGTCTCATTCAACTAGTCAGCCTTTTTTAGAACATTATCGCCAAACCAACCTTTACATGCTGGCACTGATGGTGGTCCTCAGTGGTTCTTTCACGTCCCAAATTGAGACGGGACTGACATTAACGTGATCTCCGGGTCACGAGGGTTACACAGTCCCCAATGATGAGAACCAGGTTTTTACACCAAATATCATTGCCTGCCCGGTCTGGTTTTCGAACTCAGAGCGCTGGCATGCCAGGCGGATGTGCTAACCACTACACTAACCACAATTAGAATCTAGTATACTTCAGTTATACCATTCTTCCACAGAGTTTTGTCTCTCTGGAGGGCGGGTCACTCTTCTGTTCTGGAGGGGAGAAGTTGTGTTTGTGGACCAAAGATGGAGAGTTGCTGCACACTAGAGGTCGCGCTACAGAGGAAGGTCGGTCACATCCAACTCATGTCACATGCAGCTCGTAGCTTGATTACGTAATATATAAGCTTTGAGCCCCATGTCTGGGTGATTCTCGTGATTACAAACATTGAATCTACCTTCTAGATTGTTTGCAAATCAAATTCGACGTTCAATTTGTACTGTGTGATTAGTTAATGTATGTAATATGTGCACATAGTTTTATAGAACATTGCACATTTTTGTTGAAATCATTGTAAGAATTGATTGTGATTGTTAGATTGGGGGACATTTGAAAGTGTCACTAGTGTTGTGTTCTAGTATATCAAGCCAGACAAGTTTATTATTTCTATTCACCATTTTGACAGGATTTAGTACATCATCTGATGGTTTCACTCAATGATAGTTGATACTTGCTAAATGATTATAAAACCTTACGAGTGAAAACATCTGGGTCGTTGTTATCTCGGTGTGTGGTTCACATCTTAGTTGTTATCCGGATGTGTGGTTCACATCTCAGTTGTTATTCGGATGTGTGGTTCACATCTCAGTTGTTATTCGGATGTGTGGTTCACATCTCGGTTGTTATCCAGATGTGTTGTTCACATCTTGGTTGTTATCCAGATGTGTGATTCATATCTCGGTTGGCATCCGGATGTGTGGTTCACATCTCGGTTGTTATCCAGATGTGTGGTTCACATCTCGGTTGTTATCAGGATGTGTGGTTCACATCTCGGTTGTTATCTGGATGTGTGGTTCAAATCTCAGTTGTTATCTGGATGTGTGGTTCACATCTCAGTTGTTATCTAGATGTGTGGTTCACATCTCGATTGTTATCCGGATATGTGGTTCACATCTCGATTGTTATCTGGATGTGTGGTTCACATCTCGATTGTTATCCGGATATGTGGTTCACATCTCGATTGTTATCTGGATGTGTGGTTCACATCTCAGTTGTTATCCGGATGTGTGGTTCACATCTCGGTTGTTATCCGGATGTATGGTTCACATATCAATTGTTATCCGGATGTGTGGATCAGAAAATCGGTTGTTATCCGGATGTGTTTCACATCTCGGTTGTTATCCAGATGTGTGGTTCACATCTCGGTTGTTATCCGGATGTGTGGTTCACATCTTGGTTGTTATCCGGATATGTGGTTCACATCTCGGTTGTTACCTGGATGTGTGGTTCATATCTCGGTTGTTATCCGAATGTGTGGTTCACATCTCAGTTGTTATCCGGATGTGTGGTTCACATCTCCATTGTTATCCGGGTGTGTGGTTCACATCTCGGTTGTTATCCGGATGTGTGGTTCACATTTTGGTTGTTATCCGGATGTGTGGTTCACATCTCAGTTGTTATCCGGATGTGTGGTTCACATCTTTGTTGTTTTCTGGATGTGTGGTTCACATCTCGTTTGTTATCCAGATGTGTGGTTCATATCTCGTTTGTTAACCGGATGTGTGGTTCACATCTCGTTTGTTATCCAGATGTGTGGTTCACATCTCATTTGTTAACCGGATGTGTGGTTCACATCTCTGTTGTTTTCCGGATGTGTGGTTCACAATCTCAGTTGTTTTCTGGATGTGTGGTTCACATCTCGGTTGTTTTCCGGATGTGTGGTTCACATCTTGGTTGTTTTCCGGAAGTGTGGTTCTCATCTTGTTTGTTTTCCGGATGTGTGGTTCACATCTCGGTTGTTTTCCAGATGTGTGGTTCACATCTCGGTTGTTTTCCGGATGTGTGGTTCACAATCTCAGTTGTTTTCTGGATGTGTGGTTCACATCTCGGTTGTTTTCCGGATGTGTGGTTCACATCTCGGTTGTTTTCCGGATGTGTGGTTCACATCTCGGTTGTTTTCCAGATGAGTGGTTCACAATCTCAATTGTTTTCCGGATATGTGGTTCACATCTCGGTTGTTATCTGGATGTGTGGTTCACATCTCGGTTGTTATCCGGATGTGTTGTTCACATCTCGGTTGTTTTCCGGATGTGTGCTCCATATCTCGAACATTAGTAGCTTCAATCACCTGTCTCGAGATCCCTCTGTCTGCCATTGCCGTCTTTCAGCTCCTCCGTCTCTAGACCCACATCTTTTTTTTATTGATTGAAGCCACTAATGTTCGACCCCAGTGGCCGACATGAGTGAGTGAGTGAGTGCTCCACATCTCGGTTGTTATTCGGATGTGTGGTTCACATCTCAGTTGTTATCTAGATGTGTGGTTCACATCTCGGTTTTTATCCAGATGTGTGGTTCACATCTTGGTTGTTATACGGATGTGTGGTTCACATCTCGGTTGTTACCTATATATGTGGTTCACATGTTGGTTGTTATCCAGGTGGGTGGTCTGCATCTCGTTACATCTCTTCTTATCTGCTTAATAATCAAACCATTCCATTAATTATTTGTTGGCAGTTTAATGAATGAATGAGAGTTTTTATTCAACAACATCAACATGATACAATTGCACAGAATGGTGCTGCTGCTGTTGAAGGGACGTAGCTGAAGTCGTGCGACTTGTGAGGCACTATTCTCTTCTCGAACTAAAACACATAATAAATACAATACCATTCATAAGATAAAATACAAAGTAACAGTCAGAATTCATTTATAAACTTGTTTCAGTGGTGTTTGTGCTTTTAGAAGTTTACAAATATGCACAAAGCAATGGCGAATTGGCAGACAGGTATTTTATACCATAGGCAGTGACTTTTCTTGACTGAAAGATGAGGAGTGCCTTGTATAGGATGTGTTGTTGTCTTCTGTAGACATTCAGCAGCTCCTGGAGGTGAGGAACAACAGGATTGTGGCAGCCGCCGACCGCGAACTGAGTAAGTCTCTCCTCATCCTGTCACTGTGTCTTCTAGGAGCACCTCACTTTGTTTGTGTCATGTAGTCAACAGTCAACTGTCATCACGAGTACAGATGCAACTTGTTGGATATTTGGGGTTTAATATTTGGTGTCAGCTGCGTACAATAGGCATCGAAATAAAATTTTTCCTTAGGGGCTAAGCAGAAATTTCTGCAGCACCCTGCTCAACATTTCCGTGCACTGTTGGACCTGACATCAGAAGAAGTGGGGGTGTGTGTGTTGAAGAGTTTTTGCCACCGCACCATCGGTGACATTCAAAAACTTTTCTTACCTCATCAGGCTCTCTGTAAACCTCGATTTGCTCCCCCTCTTGGGCCTCCCAAAAACCTTCTCCTCCCCAAAATCCTCCATTTCAAACAAAACATGCACGACCTTCCCTAAATATTGGGGCTAAGCCTTTCTCCGGCCTCCCACCAAAAGCAATTATACTACAAAATGCCACCCCTTCCCTAAATGTTGGTGGGTGCAGTCCCCCTCCCCAATTATTGGTGGGCTGAGCTGAGCCTATGATGTACCATACAGTCTGTGTAGGTTGTAAGATGCTACATGTTTGTTTGAAGGGTAGAAAGATAATACATGGTTTCATGTTTCAATATCAACGTATTGCGAAGTATAACTTTAACAAAGCAAAATAGTTTGAAGTCTATTAGGAGAATTATTTGGAGTAATTATTTGATTTATTGTCAATTTTGAAGCAAATGTAGTTTTAATGCTACAACTGACTAATGGATGTTTTCTGTTCTCAGTAGTGTACAGCGTGCTCACCAGAGGGACAAGAAGACATCTCAGCTTGCAGCAGAAGTTGCCTGAACACCGCGAGAGTGTGCGAAGTCTAGTCACAGTTAATGGTGCGCTTTGTCTCGTCACCATAAAACTGATAAAATGTTTTTACCAGTGATGATTTTTTAAAAAGGGGTCGTAGACTTACCCCTGTAAGGTTGACACCCGACTTGAGCAAGTAGGAGGAAAACATCAACATACATAAAGACATACGCTAGCTTGATGGATAGTCAGATGTTGTGTTTGTGTTGTGTTCACCTCTTTCTCATTGATTCCTCGGCTGACATTGGTCCAAGATTGTTTTGATTGTCATGTTCATTTCACCGGGACATGTAACCCTCCGTCTTATGCTGGCGCTAGACACAAATCTCAGAGGTACCAAGGTAACTAAGCTGCAGGCTTGTTCTTACTATTCAGCTGTATAAACGTGACAGAAGTATTCATGTGAACGTCAGAATAAACATTGGAGAAATTTTTGCATTTCATAATATCAACAGTTTTATATAACAATACTTGATGCTATAATGTCATCAGTTGAATGATACATGCCATCAGTATCGTACATGATGTCAAATCATTACAGATATTGTATAATTGGCCTTTGCAAGCAGCTCATTAGATGGTCAGATCATATTGCAACGTAGATAAAATGGGTTGCACTCTCGATAAGCCAAAAGGCTTCCTTGTCCACCTGCCATCTACAGTTAATTCTCTGGGTGGCAATCTTGTTAAATCTTGTTAAATCTAAACTGGTGTAGTGTTGCTCTTTGCAAGTGGCTCACTAAATGGTTAGATCATTGCAACCGTTGTAGAGTTGTCCTTTGCAAGTGGCTCACTAGATGGTTAGATCATTGCAACTGTTGTAGAGTTGTCCTTTGCAAGTGGCTCACTAGATGGTTAGATCATTGCAACTGTTGTAGAGTTGTCCTTTGCAAGTGGCTCACTAGATGGCAGCATTGTTGTGTGGAACTCAGATACATTCATCGCTCTCCGATCTTTTAACTGTGTTGATGACTACCAGGGGGACGATAGACTCTATCGCTTCAGCATCCAGCACATGACGACAGTGGAAGAAGTAGGTTCTTTCTCTCTAGCTCAAAGTAAAAGTAAACACAAGTTCTTATATAGCGCAGTATCCAGTTCTCAGGACTGCTCAAAGCACTTTACACTTTACTCCCTGGCTGACCTGTTCAATTAACACCATCTCGCCTTCTCTTCTACTAAAAACAGACTGTGTAACTACAGTATCGAATCTATGGTCAGAGAGGAACACGTAGATTCTTTTTCTGTAGCTACTAATGACAGATTGTATAGCTAAAGCATTGAACATATTATGGTTACCACTGTGGATGGTTGACTTCTACAAATGTTAGTAGCTACAAATGTAAGTAGCTACAAATGTTAGTAGCTACAACTTGCCTGAGACAATACATATTGAAATGACAAACATGTAACAAGTTATGAGTTGAGATAAATCAAAACTCTGTTGGGATGTCTAAACAATGTTTCGATAATCCAAACATTTTGGGAACTACTCCACTTTAGATTGTTGGAATCAGATGTTAAAATAAACACGTGTATGCCAAATACCTGAACCATGAGCCTGATTCCTGGTGTTTGCAAAGTGAATGGTTATATTCAGTACCTACAACTAGTGTCTTTAATCTTGTCTCAATGTCGTCCTGTTTACAGAACTACATAGTTAGCACCGTGGGATCTGGCTTCAGTGTCTACGACGTCAAGACAGGAACACTCCTTGTTGAGAAACTCAACGCACATTACTCAAAGATTCTACACGTCGAGTTTGTGTTTAGTGGGTGAGTGAAACAGAAATGGGTGTGCAAGAGTTTGTGTTTAGTGGGTGAGTGAAACAGAAATGGGTGTGCAAGAGTTTGTGTTTAGTGGGTGAGTGAAACAGAAATGGGTGTACATGAGTTTGTGTTTAGTGGGTGAGTGAAACAGAAATGGGTGTGCAAGAGTTTGTGTTTAGTGGGTGAGTGAAACAGAAATGGGTGTACATGAGTTTGTGTTTAGTGGGTGAGTGAAACAGAAATGGGTGTACAAGAGTTTGTGTTTAGTGGGTGAGTGAAACTGGGTCAGTGAAACAGAAATGGGTGTACAAGAGTTTGTGTTTACTGGGTGAGTGAAGCAGCAATGGGTGTACAAGAGTTTGTGTTTAGTGGGTGAGTGAAACAGCAATGGGTATACAATAGTTTGTGTTTAGTGGGTGAGTGAAACAGCAATGAGTGTACAAGAGTTTGTGTTTAATGGATGAGTGAAACAGCAATGGGTGTACAAGAGTTTGTGTTTAATGGGTGAGTGAAACAGCAATGGATGTACAAGAGTTTGTGTTTAGTGGGTGAGTGAATCATAAATGGATGTACAAGAGTTTGTGTTTAGTGGGTGAGTGAAACAGCAATGGGTATACAAGAGTTTGTGTTTAGTGGGTGAGTGAAACAGCAGTGGGTGTACAAGAGTTAGTGTTTAGTGGGTGAGTGAAACAGCAATGGGTGTACAAGTGTTTGTGTTTAATGGGTGAGTGAAACAGCAATGGGTGTACAAGTGTTTGTGTTTAATGGGTCAATGAAACTCATAAAGTGTGTTGTAATACACAGGAAACAGTCTTTATAAAGACTAAGTTAGTTAAGTTTTAATAACTTAAAAAATAATAACTATAAAAACTGATATGGCGCCTTGCAAGCGGCAAGTCAAGGCAAACCGACACTTGGTTTGCGATCACTGCCACAGCAGGTGGATTTTGTTTTGTCTGGATGTGGGAAGTCGTGGAACCATGGAGGAGGGATTCATCTTTCAGTGCGTGGGGTGTTGGAAGGTGGCGTGTCTGCAGAAGGAGATAGTTAGGTTGACAGATATTGTGAAGGGGATTGAGATGAAAATTAGCAAGGAGACAGGTGGAATGGAGAGAGGCGACAGGGAGAGAATTGGGAATACTGTGAGAATGAAGGAGCAGAGTAGTGGCAAGAAGACTAAGGAAAGGAGATTGAGAGGAGGGAACGTGATTGGAGGGGAAGAAATTGGAGAATCGACAACAGAAAATGTGACAAGTGTGAAAGTGACGGGGAGAAAGTGACCATAGAGAAGGAGGGAGGGAAGATGGGACGGGAGAGGAGAGAAGAAAATGAGATGGGAGGAAAGATGAAGGGATGAAAGGAAGTGAGAGTAAATGTGATAGAAGAGAAGTTGATAAAAGGGACGCTGACAGGAGGAAAGGTGACAAGAGAAAAAGCGACAGGAAAGAATGGAACGGAAGAGAATGTGACAGGAGAGAAGATGGAGGGGGGAAAGTCAACAGCCAGAAAGATGCATACTGGAGAAGGAGCTTCTCTGAGGCAGTGATTGAGGGGGCAATGAGAAAAGAGAGGGTGTTTATGGGCGACTCTATTCTGAGAAAGACAGATAAGACACTAAGCGAAGGGGAGGATGTCGTTGTTTGTCTACCGGAGGCTAGGATAGAACATGTGACTGAAAGGGTAGAGAAGGTATTAGGGCATGGCAAGGGAGGGTCTATACTAGTACACGTAGGAACAAATAATGCTGACAGGGAGGGAACAACTGGGATAGTACAGAAGTACAGACAGTTAGTGAGGAAGCTAAAGAAGACAAGAGTTGAACAGATTTTTCGCTCAGGAATGTTGCCAGTAATGGGAGGAAGGGGGCCAACATATAGAAACTGCAAGAGGATGGCGATCAACGCACTAGTTGAGCAGATGTGTGAAGAAGACGGCGTGGGATTCACAGATTTATAAAATAAAAAGAACAGCCTGGAAAACTCTTCTGAAGCTGGATATAAATGTGTTTGTTTAAATGCAAGGAGTATAGTAAACAAAAGAAATGAACTAAACATTATGGTAGAAGATATTGACCCTCACATAATAGGTATAACCGAATCATGGGACACCACCGATATATCAGATGCCGAATTGGGAGTGACAAGATATGTAATGTTTAGGAAAGTTAGAATAGGAAGAAGGGAAGGTGGAGTTATTTTATATATTAAAGAATCTATCCAGGCTTATGAAATAAAATTAGAAAGAGAAGCAGATTGCAAAGAAGCTGTTTGGTGTAACATAGTTACAGGAAACTCAACATTAACAGTTGGGTTAGTTTATCGAAGTCCAAACATAAACATAGAAGAGAATGAAAAAGCACAAAACGCTATGAGGGAAGTTAACAAATAGGACTGTATTATTATGGGGGATTTTAACCTTGGGCCTATACAATGGAAATCTCTACAGAGTACAGGGAGTGAGCACCACAAGTGTTTAGTTTTAGTGCAAGATAGTTTCCTTTCTCAACATGTGCTAGAACCAACCAGGGGTGAGAATGTGTTAGACATAGTTTTGTCCTCACAGAATGAATTAGTTGACAATGTCAAGATATGTGAGCCACTGGGGAATAGTGATCACGACCAGATACATTTTACCATCAAAGTAAAATCAGAAAGGAATAGTAAAAAGCAGTATAGGAGAAATTTCTACAAAGGAAGGTATAAGGACATGAGGAAATATTTAGCAAAGATAGACTGGAATAACACACTGAAGAATAGGAATGCAACAGGATGCTGGAATATCTGAAAGAGTGAAATTGAGTGCATCGTCAATAAATTTGTTCCCTTGAAAAAACAAGGGAAACGGTCCAAAAAGAAACACTTATCGAAAGAAGCCATTAGAAAAACTAAGTACAAACAAATGATGTGGAAGTCATATAGATGTACTGGAAATTATGAAGACTATAAAATTTATAAAGGAGCACTTACCCAAGCTACAGCTAAAATTAGAAATTCAAAGAGAAGCTATAAAAAAAATTTGCTTGTAATATAAAACATGACAGCAAGAGGTTTTACACGTATGTTCGAAGCAAACAGAAAGTTCAGGAAAGGTTGGTACTCTAGAAGATAGTCCTGGAAATGTAATATCAGAGGGATTCTTAGTGGCAGAAGACCTGAATGAGTATTTTAGTTTGGTATTTACCAGGGAAGATATTAGTTCATGCCAGTACCAGAGGCTAAGTTCAAGGGTGCAGAATCAGACTATTTAGGACAGTTAATTGTAACCCCGGAAATGGTAGCTAAAAAAATAAGGGCTATGAAGGATAATAAATAACCTGTGGTAGATGAGATTCTGCCCAAACTACTATTGGAAATTGTAGAACAAATTAGCATACCACTTGTAACAGTTTTCAACTTGTCAGTACAAGAGGGAATGGTTCCTTTAGAATAGAAAGAAGCAAACATTATACCGTTATTGTAACACGTTCGAGAAACAAGTCAGAGAACTATAGACCAGTGAGTTTAACATCGATGATTTGAAATTATTAGAAAGACTAATTAAAGATCAAGATTTTCTTGTTAAACATAACTTAATAAACCCATCTCAACATGGGTTTCTAAAACCGAAGTCATGCTTAACAAATAGGTTATGTTTTTTGGAAGATATCACTAAGTGGGTAGACGATGGATCACCAGTAGATATAATCTACTTAGATTTTCAGAAAGCTTTCAACAAAGTGCCACATCAAAGATTACTGCTTAAACTAAAGGCCCATTGCATAGGAAATGGTTTAACTGGATAGAAAAATGGCTAATTGACAGAATACAACTGGTAGTAGTTGATGGGGAGGCTTTAAACTGGAAATCAGTTTTGAGTGGGGTACCACAGGGATCAGTACTGGGACCTATATTATTCTTAATATATATCAACAATTTGGATGATGATATAGCAAGCAAGGTGTTGAAATTTGCAGATGAATCAAAGGTGTTTATAAGAATTAAAAGTGATGGAGATAGACATCATTTACAAGATGATCTTGACAGGTTGATCAAATGGTCTGAAAAGTGGCAAATGTTATTCAGTTTTGGGAAATATAAATACCTCCACACAGGACATGGAAACGAAGATGTAGAATATACAATGGAGGGAACTGTACTAAGTACTACCATGAAAGAAAAGGACAGGGTTAACCATTAGTGCTGATATGAAGGTTTCAGAGCAGTGCAGTATTGCAGCTTCAAAGTGAAATCAAATCCTTGGATTAATTACGCGAAATATAGCGTATAAGGAAAAAGAACTAATAATACCACTGTCAAAACAATAGTGAGGCCTTATTTAAAATATTGTATACAAGCGTGGAGGCCATACCGCAAGAAGGACATAGATATGCTAGAAAGAGTACAGAGGAGAGTGACTAAAATGATACAAAAACTGAGGGGTTTTAATTATGAAATATGCCTAAAAGAATGTGGTTTAACAACACTAGAGACTCGGAGATTGAGAGGAGATCAAATAGAAGTGTTTAAAATATTGAATGGATTGTGAAAATATTGATAGAAATATTTTTTCTTAGTTAAGAAGGATAGAAGGACTAGAGGACATGAAGTTACATTAGTAAAGGAGCAGTGTAGATTATATGTAAGAAAGTTCTCATTTTCACAAAGGACTGTAAATGAATGGAACAGATTATCTGATTGTGTGGGTGCTGGTAGCATGAATATGTTTAAAAATAAAATCAACACATACCTCAAAAGGGTGGGATATACGTAAATAAAAAAAAGGGTTGGACTCTCGATAAGCCAAAAGGCTTCCTTGTCCATCTGCCATCTAGAGTTAATTATCTGGGTGGCAATCTTGTTAAATCTTGAAACAACAGTGATTGTACAAGAGTTTGTGTTTAGTGGGTGAGTGAAACAGCAATGATTGTACAAGAGTTTGTGTTTTGTGTTTAGTGGGTGAGTGAAACAGATATTGACTGTGTGCTCTGCCCACATCATGCCTCCAGACAGTCACAGACTGTGTGTTCTCTAAACCAGCCCTGTAGCTTGTAACAGTCTGTCAGACTGTCAGACTGAGTGACACCACTGCGTCTGTTTAGGCAGCACTGAAGAAACACCTTCTAACAATTGCCTACACCAATTAACTTTAGGATATATATCTATAAAGAAGACAGAGACTTTTGTAAAACATTTAGAACAGAACAAAGGACAGATAAATCAATGTAAAATGCTACAACATTATTATTATTGTCTCTGTCTTGTAGTCGTCTGTTGGTGTCTTGTTCGGAGGATGGCTGTATCAGACTGTGGGGGTCGGCTGAGTGTCTGCGGAGGTTCTTGGAGGAGGAGGAGGGAGGCTTTGTGGAGGTTCAGAAGAGGGAGGCAGGAGGCTTCCTGGAGGATTTCCTTGGCCTCAGGTGCGTGCAGCCACTTGGGAAGAGAGTGGCATGTGTTGTTTGATAAGGCAGGGCGACAAAGTTGAATGTTAAATATAATTGACCAAGTTGAAATGTTTTGATTACGTTGGTGCAAATGTTATAAATGGCGTTGTTGTATCTTGGACAGTGAAATAAACAGTTATGTTTCATGTGCTATTTTGTGATTTGTTAATTTGTTGTTGACTGAGACCCACCAAGTCTACATTTTGTCGTTAGCTCTTGTTGTCAGTTGCCATTGCACAAAGTGTCTAGTCTTGTGGAAGACTAACACGATGTCCCACTGTGTAAAGAAGATGAAGCTGAAATATGATAACTTGTGTATATCCCTGTTGCAGCTCTCAGGACATAGAAATACTCAGAGATACAGAGAGTTTACCCGTGGAGCCGCAGCTACTGGGGGAGTGTATGGGTCACTCAGGTGCTGTACAGGTGAGAGGGTCACTCAGGTGCTGTACAAGTGAGAGGGTCACTCGGGTGCTGTACAGGTGAGAGGGTCACTCAGGTGCTGTACAGGTGAGATGGTCAGTCAGGTGCTGTACAGGTGAGAGGGTCACTCAGGTGCTGTACAGGTGAGAGGGTCAGTCAGGTGCTGTACAGGTGAGATGGTCAGTCAGGTGCTGTACAGGTGAGAGGGTCACTCAGGTGCTGTACAGGTGAGAGGGTCAGTCAGGCACTGTAAAGGTGAGAGGGTCACTCAAGTGCTGTACAGGTGAGAGGGTCACTCAGGTGCTGTACAGGTGAGAGGGTCAGTCAGGCACTGTAAAGGTGAGAGGGTCACTCAAGTGCTGTACAGGTGAGAGGGTCACTCAGGTGCTGTACAGTTGAGAGAGTCACTCAGGTGCTGTACAGGTGAGAGGGTCACACAGGCACTGTACAGGTGAGAGGGTCACTCAGGCACTGTAAAGGTGAGAGGGTCACTCAGGTGCTGTACAGGTGAGAGGGTCACTCAGGTGTTGAACAGTTGAGAGAGTCACTCAGGTGCTGTACAGGTGAGAGGGTCTTCCAGGTGCTGTACAGGTGAGAAGGTCACTCAGGTGCTGCACAGGTGAGAGGGTCACTCAGGCACTGTACAGGTTAGAGGGTCACCCAGGTGCTGTACAGGTGAGAGAGTCATTCAGGCACTGTACAGGTGAGAGGGTCACTCAGGTGCTGTATAGGTGAGAGGGTCACTCAGATGCTGCACAGGTGAGAGTGTCACTCAGGTGCTGCACAGGTGAGAGGGTCACTTAGGCACTGTACAGGTGAGAGGGTCACCCAGGTGCTGTACAGGTGAGAGAGTCACTCAGGCACTGTACAGGTGAGAGGGTCACTCAGGTGCTGTACAGGTGAGAGGGTCACTCAGGTGCTGTACAGATGAGAGGGTTACTCAGGTGCTATACAGGTGAGAGAGTCACTCAGGCAATGTACAGGTGAGAGGGTCACTCAGATGCTGCACAGGTGAGAGGGTCACTTAGGTACTGTACAGATGAGAGGGTCACTCTGGCACTGTACAGGTGAGAGGATCAGTCAGATGCTCTACAGGTAAAACTCTACACAGTGGCATGGTCGTGTCCTGAACTCACCATAGGCAGATCCAGGGGGGGTGACCATGCCCCCTATGCCCTTGGAAATGAGAGGGTTGAGCCAGAGAATCTAAACTACAGCCGAGGATACGGGGGACAGCAGCAAACTATTTTCAACAGAACTCCCCAACATGCAGTTTAAAACGATACATCAGTTATTGAAATATCCTCATTTGGTTTTTATTTATTGCTAAAATTAAAGCAAACTTAACAAAAGCAACTAATTTTTGAAATGAGGTAATTTTGACTCATATAATATGTTGTTTCTTAATGTATATGTTCATTAATGCATTTTATTGGTTTTGAATTGTTTGTTGAGGGAAAATAAACTGGATATTGAAAGGTGAGATTATAAGGTGTGAGATTATAAGGTATGAGATGATAAGGTATCAGATTATAAGGTATGAGTTTACAAGGTATGAGATTATAAGGATGAGATTATAAGGTATGAGATTATAAGGTATGAGACTATAAGGTATGAGTTTATAAGATGTCAGATTATAAGGTATGAGATTATAAGGTATGAGATTATAAGGTATGAGATGATAAGGTATGAGTTTACAAGGTACGAGATTATAAGGATGAGATTATAAGGTATGAGATTATAAGGTATGAGACTATAAGGTATGAGACTATAAGGTATGAGATTATAAGGTATGGGTTTATAAGGTATGAGATTGTAAGGTATGAGATTATAAGGAATGAGATTATAAGGAATGAGATTATAAGGTATATATCTAATATATATGTTTATGTCATTTTGATGTTCTCACAAACTCATAAAATTAGACCTGTGCGACTAGACTTGGTCTGTGTGTTGCCAGATGTGCCTAGACTTGGTCTGTGTGTTGCCAGATGTGTCTAGACTTGGTCTGTGTGTTGCCAGATGTGTCTAGACTTGGTCTGTGTGTTGCCAGATGTGTCTAGACTTGGTCTGTGTGTTGCCAGATGTGTCTAGTCTTGGTCTGTGTGTTGCCAGATGTGTCTAGACTTGGTCTGTGTGTTGCCAAATGTGCCTAGACTTGGTCTGTGTTGCCAGATGTGCCTAGACTTGGTCTCTGTGCTGCCAGTTGTGTCTAGACTTGGTCTGTGTGTTGCCAGATGTGTCTAGACTTGGTCTCTGTGCAGCCAGTTGTGTCTAGACTTGGTCTGTGTTTTGCCAGATGTGTCTAGACTTGGTCTGTGTGTTGCCAAATGTGCCTAGACTTGGTCTGTGTTTTGCCAGTTGTGCCTAGATTTGGTTTCCGTGTTGCCAGATGTGCCTAGACTTAGTCTGTGTGTTTGTAGATGTGCCTAGACTTGGTCTATGTATTGCCAGATGTGCCTAAACTTAGTCTGTGTGTTTGTAGATGTGCCTAGACTTAGTCTGTGTGTTTGTAGATGTGCCTAGACTTAGTCTGTGTGTTTGTAGATGTGCCTAGACTTGGTCTATGTATTGCCAGATGTGCCTAGACTTAGTCTGTGTGTTTGTTGATGTGCCTAGACTTGGTCTATGTATTGCCAGATGTGCCTAGACTTAGTCTGTGTGTTTATAGATGTGCCTTGACCTGGGAGAAGAAGGGATGGTGTCGTGTGGCGCTGACGGTCTTATCATTCTCTGGCGGGTTAGTGCAAATGTTGATTCTCTTCCTGCAGTAAACCAACACTCCTCTCTCAACACTGCACCTTAAACCAACACTCTTCTCTCAACACTGCACCTTAAACCAACACTCTTCTCTCAATACTGCACCTTAAACCAACACTCTTCTCTCAACACTGCACCTTAAACCAACACCCTTCTATCAACACTGCACCTTAAACCAACACTCTTCTCTCAATACTGCACCTTAAACCAACACTCTTCTCTCAGCACTGCACCTTAAACCAACACTCTTCTCCCAACACAGCACCTTAAACCAACACTCTTCTCTCAACACTGCACCTTAAACCAACACTCTTCTCTCAACACTGCACCTTAAACCAACACCCTTCTATCAACATTGCACCTTAAACCAACACTTCTATCACCACTGCACCTTAAACCAACACTCTTCTCTCAACACTGCACCTTAAACCAACACTCTTCTATCAACACTGCACCTTAAACCAACACCCTTCTATCAACACTGCACCTTAAATCAACACCCTTCTATCAACACTGCACCTTAAACCAACACCCTACTATCAACACTGCACCTTAAACCAACACTCTTCTATCAACACTGCACCTTAATACATTATTATTGAGTAACAGCTTTGTTTTAATGAATTTCAATTTCCACGTTGTACTCATTACAAATGTGATTCGTATTTGTCACTGGACATGCTAAGTAGGCCGGAATATGGTGGTGTGTTGCTGTCTCACCCCAGGTAGTAAATAGTACAAGGAGCTTCATTACAATGTCACAGTGGGCAGAGTGCAGTCTCTCACATTTGCACTGTCAGCTGGTCAGTTCTACCACTGACCACAGTAAGCTGGTCAGTTCTACAACTGACCACGGTAAACTGGTCAGTTCTACCACTGACTACAGTATGCTGGTCAGTTCTACCACTGACCACAGTATGCTGGTCAGTTCTATCACTGACCACAGTAAGCTGGTCAGTTCTACCACTGACCACAGTAAGCTGGTCAGTTCTACCACTGACCATAGCAAGCTGGTCAGTTCTACCAATGACTACAGTACACTAGTCAGTTCTACCACTATCCACAGTAAGGTGGTCAGTTGTACCAGTGACCTCAGTAAGCTGGTCAGTTCTACCATTGACATCAGTAAGCTGGTCAGTTGTTCTACCACTGACCACAGTACGCTGGTCAGTTGTTCTGCCACTGTCCACAGTAAGTTGCGCCATGTGACAATTGGCCTTGTGTTTGTAGGATGGCGTCCATCACAGTCTGAGAAGAACTCTCGCAGTCACACAGCTACTATATGGCGCTGACCACAGATGATCACAGCTGACCACAGCTGACCACAGCTGACCATGGCTGACCACTACATGAACACCCCCTCACCTTGCTACCTGAACACCCCCTCACCTTGCTACATGAACACCCCCTCACCTATGGATGTTTGTTTGTGTCCTCCACCAACCTAATCAATCTTGTGTAGTGTTGTACATTAATATTTTCAGGTCATGCTTAAACGTTCGTGTAATTCACGTTATACAAATTGCTACGACCAAGATATGTTATTGTAAGGATCATAAATGTTTTGTAGTGTTAAAACAAAACACGCTTTTAAAACATAAGCAGCTGGATCTGCTGTGATGAACTTGATTTCCATCACACGATGGCCAGAATGTAATTGAACAATATAGTAACCTACCTCTTAGTAATTTGCATGTTTTTATTTAGATTTTAGCCTTCCGTCTGCCCTGTATTGGTATATGGCATTACATGGATGGGAAGCATCAGAATCATTTACATTTTAACATATATTTAGTGTGGCAGAATCAGTTACACTTGTGTTTTCACAGTGGTTCTTTATTTTAATATTTGATTGCATAGATATTATATAATTGTATTTACTCTATAAGGGATTCTATGATGTTTTTTGTATGTGACACTTTTTAAATATATTATTTCACTGTGAATATTGTTCAACAGGATTATTACATTTGTCGTGTGTTTTGTAACATGTTTGACGTGTGTGCTGTGGGTACACCCGCACGTACACATACACACACACACACACACACACACACACACACACACACACTAATCAAATTTGTATTATTTGCTGATGACACGAACAACTTATGTTCGGCCAATGATATAAAACAGCTTAACAGAAAATATTGTATGCAACAGTGTATAAATTGCAATTGTGGTTCTCAATCAACAAATTGTCTCTTAACATAGCTAAGATCAAGTACATGTTATTTTCTGGTCGTGCACAATTTTCTGATATAAATATCAAGATAAAATATATACATACTGTTAAGAGTACGAGTTACGACACACAATTGTTTATTACAACACAGAACACAAATGAACGTGCAAGCGGTTATTAGAACGAACTCAGCAGGTCGTTTCCAGATCTGCCTGTCTTGCGCTATCCTCTGCCAGATGGTGCCCTTCCAGTACTCGTCTAGTTCGTTTCTCCACTGTCTCGCCGGTCTTCGTCTAGATCGTTTCCCTTCATAAGGTATCCAGATTATGATACGCGATGTCCATCGGTTAGCTCGTTGTCTACTGATGTGCCTTGACCAGGTCCACTTCTGCTTTCTGACTTGTTCTATCACGTCTATGACCTGGGTCTTCTCTCTTACCCAGATATTTGTTTTTCTCTCCTGATATGTGGTGTTTAACATACTTCTTTCCATCTTTGTTTGCGCGGCTGCTAGCTTGCTCTTTGTCTGGCTGGTGAATGTCTGTGTTTCCGCGCCGTATGTCGTCACTGGAAGTATGCAAGAGTAGGAGTCATGTCTCTTCAAGCAGGTTCCAACGTTACCATTAAATAAGTTGCGGTTCTTGGCGAATGCTGTCCAGCCGGCCATGATACTTCTTTGAATCTCAATGTCTTGGTTTTTGTCTCTGATGCTGTATCGCTATCCCAGGTAGATGTAACTTTCTTTTTGAACCAACGTAATGAAAAACGTAGCATACACTAAAGTCCTTCATACTTGCCATAGAGTTGCGTCAATATGTCTGTTTAGAATAAACAGTTTCAGTATTACATTACCTGTCGTATTTTTTCTTTGGAAATAGTTGCAAGGAACAAATATGGATGGGACACACCGTTTTCGCCATTTGTAGTCATTTAAATGTATATACCTGGTATCTCACAAAATATGCTTGCCATATGCCAAACTTGAATGGTCTATGTAGGTAATCATAAGGGTTACTCAAAACAAAAAGTTTTCCAAAACTAATGAAGACACAGAAGACGCTGTATCACAGGTCGGAATATTTGTAAGTCTACACTACTTACACACAGTACAATAAATACGACAAAAAACATAGTGGAATATAACATATACATACAATATAACATACATACAGTATAACATATACGCACAGTATAGCATATACATACAATATAACATATACATACAGTATAACATATACACACAATATAACATATACACACAATATAACATATACACAATATAACATACACACAATATAACATACATACACTATAACATATACATACAATATAACATACATATAGTATAACATATACATACAATATAACATGTACATACAATATAGCATATACATGCAATATAACATACATACAGTATAACATATACATACAGTATAACATACATACAATATAACATATACATACAGTATAACATATACATACAATATATAACATATACATACAATATAACGTTCATACAATATAACATACATACAATATAACATATACATACAACATAACATATACATACAGTATAACATATACATACAATATAACACATATAGTATAACATATACATACAATATAACATACATATAGTATAACATATACATACAATATAACACATACAATATAACATATACATACAATATAGCATATACATACAATATAACATATACATACAATTTAACATATACTTACAATATAACATGTACATACAATATAACAGACATACAATATAACATACATACAATATAACATATACAGACAGTATAACATACATACAATATAACACATACTTACAATATAACATATACATACAATATAACATACACATACAATATAACACATACATACAATATAACATACACATACAATATAACATATACATACAATCTAACATATACATACAATCTAACATATACATACAATCTAACATATACATAACATTTTTGTTCATACAATATAACATATACTTAAATATAACATATACATACAATATAACATATACATGCAAAATAACTATATACAATGGCGGTCAATTACTTTACAGCATCTATACATAATATAAACACTTATTGATAGTTTAGACTTTACACGACTGATGTCTTTCAAGTGTATCGTTTCGTCGATAAGCACGCCAAGAAATTTCGTAACTCGTACTCTTAACAGTATGTATATATTTTATCTTGATATTTATATCAGACAATTGTGCACGACCAGAAAATAACATGTACTTGATCTTAGCTATGTTAAGAGACAATTTGTTGATTGAGAACCACAATTGCAATTTATACACTGTGTTGCATACAATATTTTCTGTTAAGCTGTTTTATATCATTGGCCGAACATAAGTTGTTCGTGTCATCAGCAAATAATACAAATTTGATTAGTTTAGAAACATTGCACATGTCATTATTATATAAAATAAACAGCTACGGACCAAGTCCAGACCCTTGTGGAACTCTGCAAGTTATTCTTTGTTGTCTGGGCTGTAGCCATCAATGTTTATTATGTAGCCATCAATGTACGTACCAAATGTTAGCAAACACCATAACGCGATCGCAGATACTCCTTGATTGTTCGAAATGACGAAGGTCTTGAGAGAATGTGAAGTTCACGTCCGTCGGTAAGCCTTAATCGTGACAGTGTAGAATTGTCAAATAATCTGTGTCAGCGTCTACTCTATGTAGCCAAGTATATGACGCAGGGGCCGTTTTGCCGAAGGTATTGCCGCGCGGGCGTGGTTCCTGTTATTGTTAGGTTACATTTATGTATTACGCACACATTACGTTTTACGTTCCGAACAACTGATTTTAAAAAGTCAGATAAAACGTCAGAATCTTGACATATATATGGTGTTTTGAAACAATATAAACCTTATGTCCCATTCCTTGTTAAATCTATTCTAATGGTTGAACCTTTGGCGCTCGAGGTTCAAGACGTCTCAGAAAAAAATGTTAACATACCCGTTTTTTTCCAGACCATGCCCAACTCGCAAAATATATAAGAGGCCAGGCCCGCGTCTGCGCTCAAGCATGCGTGCGTGATTTATTGTGTGTGTATGTCTTTGTGCGTGTATGTGTGTGTGCCATATCCAAATAATAATGTTAGGCTTATTTTACGTATCTAGACGTCTCACGGCGCATGTCTCACGCCGTCATCTAACACTGTACGTATCAATCAACTTTTTCCAACGAAAAGTTACACCCTCTGTTACCCGAGTGGGGTGTCTGCGATTGGTGGGTCAATATATCATGAAATTGAACATGTTTCATGCACGGCGTAACAAACAAAAATGCATATCAGACATGTTGTCCTACATTTTATTTCCAAAAAAGTGCTTTAAGCTGGAAGTGGCAGAGACTCGTGTTTAGGCCTCTTTTGAGTGTCATGTGATGGAGTAGTCATAGAGACACTGATTTTCCGTTTCAAAAAAAGGAAAATTCCGTTTCAAAAAATGGGCAGAGAGGCCTTGAAGTCCTTTGGACTATATTGTGAGTTTGTAATTATTAATTAAATGTTTTTGGTGCATCATAGTTACAGATCATTAAGGGTTATGATGGAAGGAAAGTGTTGACATGTTTAGTTGCTCTCTAGACTATATGCATGCTAGTGAAGATACACCCGGAAATAAAGTATTCGAGTAGACAATTTAGTTAATATTGTATATATTAGTTAATGTGTTATTAAAAAATACTGTTGGATTTTATCCCGATAGTCTGCTATTTAGGCCGATTTCCAGTGGTTGTAGAAACCTTGCAGGAGAGTTTAGTGAGCTGCAGTCTCGCCTGTAGCGCAGTAAAACATTGTTTAAGAAAATGTACACGCATTATCTGTTCTCATTTCCCCCTACCACCCTCCCCAGAATGGGAAGAAGAAAGAGATGAACTATGATAACACTTTATTTGTTAACAAGGTACTTATGCATAGCATGCATTGTGACTTAAAAACAGTAGTAATCACAGTTAAAAACAGTAGTAATAACAGTTAAAAACAGTAGTACCGAGATAATACTGATATAAATGGAGTGACGGAATAGCTGTATATATTATACATAACATGTATAATAAAACATCTGAATAATATTCCTTATAATTTTTTGCTAAATATTATGGTTTAACCTTTTCGAGTATACCTATGTTATTTTACTTTATATATTATTTTATACCTTAAGTTATTTTATTTTAATCCTAGGTCATATCTTTATGTTGCATTGATAGTTATGTTTACTGTATATGCAAAATTAGAGAAAAAGACGCTGAAGAGTTTTTGAAAATATAGGCAAAATGTGGGTAGTTTGCTTGTTTATTTTATAGGCACTTTAGATGATTGGGTGTGGTGAAAGGGAGGTTCATGATTGCTGTTTGAAATGGGGTTTTCTAGTTAAGTAAATTGTGGTGGGATCATATTCCAGATTCGAACTGCTCGGGGGTAGAAAGAGAACACTGCTGCATTGATGCGGCACCTTTACCTTTTACTGTGTTGGTAGACCTGGTGGTGGTGTGATGTTGATTACGTTATTTAATATTTTGTAAAATATCATGGCTTGTTTGATAATGCGTCGTCGTTCAAGAATTGGCCATCCAAGGGCGGCCATTAGGTCTGCTGAATTTGGTTGGCGTCTATGATCATTTTTGACAAATCTGGCAGCACAGTGTTGTCCTCTTTCAAGGTGTTTAATTTGGGTGGCAGTGTGTGGATTCCATATAGGAGAGGCATATTCGAGTTTTGGTCGGATTAGCATGTTATAGGCTGTTTCTTTTACCTAGGGTTTGCATGGTCCGAGGGTTCGTTTGATCATGCCTAGGACTTTTGAAGATTTGGAAACTATGTCAGTGATATGGTTTGCCCAGGTTAGTTTAAAATGTAATTCTACTCCAAGATATAGGTGGCTAGAGATAGTAGAGAGTGGCATGCCAAAGAGTGAATATGAATGTAGTCTGGTTTTGGTTTTGTTTGTTACTGGGAGATGCACACATTTAGATATGTTAAATTCCATTTGCCATTTGTCAGACCATGTTTGGAGTTTGATCAGGTCAGACTGGAAAATTTCGTGGTCGGTTTCGGATGTAATTTTACGATATAGATTTAACAAGATTTAACAAGATTGCCATCCAGAGAATTAACTCTAGATGGCAGGTGGACAAGGAAGCCCTTTGGCTTATCGAGAGTCCAACCCTTTTATCTACATATATCCAGCCCTTCTGAGGTATGTGTCGATTTTATTTTAAAACATATTCACACTACTAGCACCCACACAATCATCAGATAATCTGTTCCATTCATTCACAGTCCTTTGTGAAAATGAGAACTTTCTCACGTCTAATCTACACTGCTCCTTTACTAATGTAACTTCATGTCCTCTAGTCTTTCTATCTTTCTTAACTGAAAAAAACATATTTCTATCAATATTTTCATAACCATTCAATATTTTAAACACTTCTATCTGATCTCCTCTCAGTCTCCTGGTCTCTAGTGTTGTTAAACCACATTCTTTTAGGCGTTTTTCATAACTAAGATCCCTCAGTTTTGGTATCATTTTAGTCGCTCTCCTCTGTACTCTTTCTAGCATATCTATGTCCTTCTTGCGGTATGGCCTCCACGCTTGTATACAATATTCTAAATGAGGCCTAACTATTGTTTTGTACAGCGGTATTATTAGTTCTTTTTCTTTATATGCTATATTTCGCCTAATCAATCCAAGGATTTGATTTCCTTTTGAAGCTGCAATTCCACACTGCTCTGAAACCTTCATGTCAGCACTAATTGTCAGCCCTAAGTCTTTTTCTTTTACAGTAGTACTTAGTACAGTTCCCCCCATTGTATATTCTACATATTCTTTCCCATGTCCTGTGTGAAGGCATTTACATTTCCCAAAATTGAACAACATTTGCCACTTTTCAGACCATTTGATCAACCTGTCTAGATCATCTTGTAAATGCTGTCTATCCCCATCACTTTTAATCCTTCTAAACACTTTTGTATCATCTGCAAATGTCAACACCTTGCTAGCTATATCATCGTCCAAATCGTTTATATATATTAAGAATAATATAGGTCCCAGTACTGATCCCTGTGGAACCCCACTCAAAACTGATTTCCAGTTTGAAGCCTCCCCATCAACAACTACCCGTTGTCTTCTGTCAATCAGCCATTTTTCTATCCAGTTAATTATACCATTTCCTATGCCATGGGCTTTAGTTTAAGCAGTAATCTCTGATGTGGCACTTTGTCGAAAGCTTTTTGAAAATCTAAGTAGATGATATCTACTGGTGATCCATCATCTACCCACTTAGTGATATCTTCCAAAAACATAACATATTTGTTAAGCATGACCTCGCTTTTAGAAACCCATGTTGAGATGGGTTTATCAAGTTATGTTTAACAAGAAAATCCACCATGTGATCTTTAATTAGTCTTTCTAATAATTTACAAATCACCGATGTTAAACTAACTGGTCTATAATTATTTGACTTGTTTCTCGAACCTTTTTAAATAACGGTATAATGTTTGTTTCTTTCCATTCTAAAGGAACCACTCCCTCTTCTAATGACAAGTTGAAAACTGTTGCAAGCGGTATGCTAATTTGTTCTACAATTTCCAATAGTAGTTTGGGTGGAATACCATCCACTCCAGGTGATTTATTTTCCTTCATAGCCCTAATTTTCTTAGCTACCATTTCTGGGGTTACAATTAACTGTCTTAAATAGTCTGATTCTGCCCCCTTGAACTTAGCCTCTGGTACTGGCAGTGAACTAGTGTCTTCTCTGGTAAACACTGAACTAAAATACTCATTCAGGTCTTCTGCCATTAAGAATCCTTCTGATATTACATTTCCAGCACTATCTTCTAGAGGACCGACCTTATCCTGAACTTTCTGTTTGCTTCGAATATACGCATAAAAACTCTTGCTGTCATGTTTTATATTACAAGCTAATTTATGTTCATAGCTTCTCTTTGAATTTCTAATTTCAGCTGTAGCTTGGTTTAGTGCTTCTTTATAAATGTTGTAGTCTTCGTCAATTTCCAGTACGTCTATATGACTTCCACATCATTTGTTTATACTTAATTTTTCTAATGGCTTCTTTCAATAAGTATTTCTTTCTGGTCCGTTTCCCTTGTTTTTTGAAGGGAACAAATTTATCTACGATGCACTCTATTTCATTCTTTAAGATATTCCAGCATTCTGTTGCTGTCTTATTCTTCAGTGTATTATTCCAGTCTATCTTTGCTAAATATTTCCTCATTTCCTTATATCTTCCTTTGTGGAAATTTCTCCTGAACTGCTTTTTATTATTTCTTTCTGATTTTACTTTGATGGTAAAATGTATCTGGCTGTGATCACTACTTCCCAGAGGCTCACATAATTTAACATTGTCAACTAATTCATTCTGTGAGGACAAAACTAAGTCTAACACATTCTCTCCCCTGGTTGGTTCTAGCACATGTTGAGAAAGGAAACTATCTTGTACTAAAACTAAAAACTTGTGGTCCTCACTACCCATACTCTGTAGAGATTTCCATTTTATATGCCCATGGTTAAAATCCCCCATAATAACACAGTCCCGTTTGCTCACTTCCCTTATAGCGTTTTGTATTTTTTCATTCTCTTCTATGCTTATGTTTGGACTTCGATAAACTAATCCAACCGTTAACGTTGAGTTTCCTGTAACTATGTTACACCAAACAGCTTCTTCGCAATCTGCTTCTCTGTCTAATTTTATTTCATAAGCCTGGATAGATTCTTTAATATATAAAATAACTCCACCTCCCCTTCTTCCTATTCTATCTTTCCTAAACATTACATATCCTGTCAGTCCCAATTCGGCATCTGATATATCGGTGGTTGCCCATGATTCGGTTATACCTATTATGTGAGGGTCAATATATATAGTGCTGTCGTCTGCAAAGAGACGTACGGGAGATTGCACATTTTCGTTTATGTCGTTTATGTAGAGTAAAAATAGGACAGGTCCTAGGACTGAGCCCTGTGGTACACCAGATGTAACATATGTTCTGTCCGACAAGGCTCCATTGACTGAGACACTCTGTTTGCAATTGGATAGAATCGATTTGATCCGGTTTTGTGTGTTTCCAATTATTCCATAACAAGCTAATTTGGATAGGAGACGTTTATGGGGGACTTTGTTGAAGGCTTTGGCGAAATCAAGTAGGATGGCTTATATTTGTGTCTTATTGTCCATAGCAGTCATCCAGTCATGGACTGTCTCGATGAGTTGGGATTCACGAGACAGACCTGGCTGGAATCCCTGTTGGAAGTGGAGGATGATGTTGTGATTGTGTAAGTGTTTCCACATGTTGCTTAGAATGATGTGTTCCGTAACTTTGCAGAGGATGCATGTTAGCGAAATTGATCTATAATTAGCGGGGTCTGATTTGTGGCTTTTTTATGTATTGGTGTTACTAGTGCTTGGAGCCAGTCATCTGGGAGTTTGCAAGTGTTGTATGACTGCTTGAAAATGTGTGTGATGATGGGGGTAATTTCCACTGCAGTCTCTTTAAGGCTCTGGCTGGGAGTTCGACTGGGCCTGTAGCTTTATTTTGGTTTAGGTTTTTCAGTTGCTTAATTACTTCGTCTATCCCGATTTCGAGGGAGGGATATCGCAATAGATAGATGGAGCACGTTGGGAGATGGGGTAGATTTCTTGAGTAAACACAGAACTAGCTGAATTGGTTGTTAAGTGTATTTGCTTTGTCATGATCGTTTATGACTGGTTGGTCGTTTGCTTGCAGTATAGGGATGCCAATGCATTCTCGTTTGTTTGCTTTAAAGGGAATACAAACAGTTATTGCTTGATTTCATATTATATTACATCTTGCTATCTATTTCCATGTCCACCAAGCCAAAAAAAAAATCAAAAACATCAATGAATTAGAAATTCCATATGTTATGCTGTGCAGCCGGACATTTTCGAATATGCATATTTTTTGCGCGCTTTTTGGGATGCCGAGATGTGACGTCACATATGACCCATACTCGCATCAGGCCGACCCATTCCATGCATTCAGAGCATGTTTACAAGGATAGCTTTTGTGTCGAAACGAGCGTCAAAATGAGTTCGATATTCCGATGTAATACAAACACTAGTCATCATAGAGGAACAAGCAGTTATCTTACGGTTCCACATGAATCCAGTTTTATTCAAAACAATGAATGCGAATGGGCCTACAAGTCGACTAGGTTTCGCCGAGCTTGGGCTCGTTTTCAGAATAATCATATCGAATGCAACCAACAGGAGATAATCTACACCAATAAACATACACAGCAAACATATATTGTATCCAGCTACAGAAAGTAACGTGTATAATCTCATAATATCACTAGAATATTGATATATGAAGGAGGAGTTGTACAATTTATCATAACAACTTAAATCAATCAGTGAATTTTCGTCGGTGCCGTTAGCTCAGTTGGTAGACGCGTTGGTTTCTAGTCATTTATTTTACAATCGGGCGACGCCGGTTCAATCCTGACACCAAACCATTGATTTTCTTTACACTTTTTTGTTTATGTTTTCACGAAGTAATATAAAGCAAATAATTTTCTATAGTATGATGCACTGTTTGTAAATATTTTTTATTTTTGTAGTAATTGTTTATTCGCAACAAAATTTAAAATATGGGAATTATATAACGATGTTTTTTATTTATCCAATTTATTTATACAATTTGTTTTCACGTATATAATTACAATACATTACCGTACAATATATATACAATTAATAAATTATATATGCATTACATTATATTTGTTTGGATATATAAAATTTAGAAACATCGTTATATATAATTACCATATTTTCATTTTTGTGGCGAATAAATAATTACTACAAAAATAAAAAAAATATTTACAAACAGGGCATGACCGTATAAAAAATGATTTGGTTTATACTACTAAGTGAAAACAAAAAAATGTAGAGAAAATCAATGGTTTGGTGTCAGGATTGAACCGGCGTCGCCCGATTGTAAAATAAATGATAAGAAACCAACATGTCTACCACCTGAGCTAGCGACATCGACAGATTCACTGACTGATTTAAGGTGTTATGATAAATTGTACAACTCTTCCTTCATGTATCGGTATTCTAGTGATATTATGAGATTATGTACGTTACTTTCTGTAGGTGGATACAATAGAACTGTAAGAGGATGGCGATCAACGCACTAGTTGAGCAGATGTGTGAAGAAGAGGGCGTGGGATTAATAGATTTATGGGGGTACTTTGTTTGGAGAAAATATATGTACATGAGAGATGGCCTCCATTTAAGTGGAAAGGGGGCAGCAGTATTCTGTTGACAGTGGGACATGTTGCATCTATTTAAACTAAATTCGCAGGTGGGACTCGCAGAGAAGCCTGAAAAAGGAGGCATAGATATAGACAGCAAAAATTATTCAGCTAAGAACAGTCTAGAAAACTGTTCTGAAGCTGGATATAAATGTGTTTGTTTAAATGCAAGGAGTATAGTAAACAAAAGAAATGAACTAAACATTATGGTAGAAGATATTGACCCTCACGTAATAGGTATAACCGAATAATGGGCAACCACCGATATATCAGATGCCGAATTGGGACTGACAGGATTTGTAATGTTTAGGAAATAAAATTAGACAGAGAAGCAGATTGCGAAGAAGCTGTTTGGTGTAACATAGTTACAACAGGAAACTCAACGTTAACGGCTGGATTAGTTTATCGAAGTCCAAACATAAGCATAGAAGAGAATAAAAAATACAAAACGCTATAAGGGAATTGAGTAAACGGGACTGTGTTATTATGGGGGATTTTAACCATGGGCATATAAAATGGAAATCTCTACAGAGTATGGGTAGTGAGGACCACAAGTTTTTAGTTTTAGTACAAGATAGTTTCCTTTCTCAACATGTGCTAGAACCAACCAGGGGAGAGAATGTGTTAGACATAGTTTTGTCCTCACAGAATGAATTAGTTGACAATGTCAGGATATGTGAGCCACTGGGGAATAGTGATCACAACCAGATACATTTTATCATCAAAGTAAAATCAGACAGGAATAGTAAAAAGCAGTACAGGAGAAATTTCCACAAAGGAAACGTTAAGGACATAAGGAAATATTTAGCAAAGATAGACTGGAATAACACACTGAAGAATAAGACAGCAACAGAATGTTGGAATATCTTAAAGAGTGAAATTGAATGCATCATCGTCAAATTTGTTCCCTTAAAAAAACACGGGATACTGTCCAAAAAGAAACACTTATCGAAAGAAGCCATTAGAAAAATTAAGTATAAACAAATGATGTGGAAGTCATATAGACGTACTGGAAATTACGAAGATTACAGCATTTATAAAGAAGCACTAAACGAAGCTACAGCTGAAATTAGAAATTCAAAGAGAAGCTATGAACATAAATTAGCTTGTAATATAAAACATGACAGCAAGAGTTTTTATGCGTATGGTCGAAGCAAACAGAAAGTTCAGGATAAGGTCGGTCCTCTAGAAGATAGTGCTGGAAATATAATATCAGAAGGATTTTTAATGGCAGAAGACCTGAATGAGTATTTTAGTTCAGTGTTTACTAGAGAAGACACTAGTTCACTGCCAGTACCAGAGGCTAAGTTCAAGGGGGCAGAATCATACTATTTAAGACAGTTAATAGTAACCCCAGAAATGGTAGCTAAGAAAATTAGGGCTATGAAGGGTGGATGGTATTCCACCCAAACTACTATTGGAAATTGTAGAACAAATTAGCATACCGCTTGCAACAGTTTTCAACTTGTCATTAGAAGATGGAGTGGTTCCTTTAGAATGGAAATAAGCAAACATTATACCGTTATTTAAAAAAGGTACGAGAAACAAGTCAAATAATTATAGACCAGTTAGTTTAACATCGGTGATTTGTAAATTATTAGAAAGACTAATTTAAAATCACATGGTGGATTTTCTTGTTAAACATAACTTGATAAACCCATCTCAACATGGGTTTCTAAAAGCGAGGTCATGCTTAACAAATATGTTATGTTTTTGGAAGATATCACTAAGTGGTAGACGATGGATCACCAGTAGATACCATCTACTTAGATTTTCAAAAAGCTTTCGACAAAGTGCCACATCAAAGATTACTGCTTAAACTAAAGGCCCATGGCATAGGAAATGGTACAATTAAATGGATAGAAAAATGGCTGATTGACAGAAGACAACGGGTAGTTGTTGATGGGGAGGCTTCAAACTGGAAATCAGTTTTGAGTGGGGTTCCACAGGGATCAGTACTGGGACCTATATTATTCTTAATATATATAAACGATTTGGACGATGATATTGCTAGCAAGGTATTAAAATTTGCAAAAGATACAAACGTGTTTAGAAGGATTAAAAGTGATGGAATTAGACAGCATTTACAAGATGATCTTGACAGATTGATCAAATGGTCTGAAAAGTGGCAAATGTTGTTCAATTTTGGGAAATGTAATGCCTTCACACAGGACATGGGAACGAATATGTAGAATATACAATGGGGAACTGTACTAAGTATTATTGTAAAAGAAAAAGACTTAGGGCTGACAATTAGTGCTGACATGAAGGTTTCAGAGCAGTGTGGAATTGCAGCTTCAAAAGGAAATCAAATCCTTTGATTGATTAGGCGAATTATAGCATATAAAGAAAAAGAACTAATAATACCGCTGTACAAAACAATAGTTAGGCCTCATTTAGAATATTGTATACAAGCGTGGAGGCCATACCGCAAGAAGGACATAGATATGCTAGAAAGAGTACAGAGGAGAGCGACTAAAATGATACCAAAACAGAGGGATCTTAGTTATGAAAAACGTCTAAAAGAATGTGGTTTAACAACACTAGAGACCAGGAGATTGAGAGGAGATCAGATAGAAGTGTTTAAAATATTGAATGGTTATGAAAATATTGATAGAAATATGTTTTTTTCAGTTAAGAAAGATAGAAAGACTAGAGGACATGAAGTTACATTAGTAAAGGAGCAGTGTAGATTAGACGTAAGAAAGTTTTCATTTTTCACAAAGGACTGTGAATGAATGGAACAGATTATCTGATGATTGTGTTGGTGTTAGTAGTGTGAATATGTTTAAAAATAAAATCGACACATACCTCAGAAGGGCTGGATGTATGTAGATAAAAGGGTTGGACTCTCGATAAGCCAAAGGGCTTCCTTGTCCACCTGCCATCTAGAGTTAATTCTCGGGATGGCAATATTGTTAATTCTTGTTAAATATATGTTTTCTATGTATGTTTATTGGTGTAGATTATCTCCCGTTGGTTGCATTCGGTATAATTATTCTGAAAACAAGCCCAAGATCAATGAAACCTAGTCGACTTGTAGGCCCATTCGCATTCATTGCTTTGAATAAAATTGGATTCATGTGGAACCGTAAGATAACTGCTTGTTCCTCTATGATGACTAGTGTTTGTATTACGTCGGAATATTGCACAATAACTAATTCTGACGTTCGTTTCGACCCAAAAGCTATCCTTGTAAACATGCTCTGAATGCATGGAAAGGGTCGGCCTGATGCGAGTATGGGTCATATGTGACGTCACGATACCACGTGATCGCCTAGCTCATTAATTTTAATTTTCTGCGGGGAATCGCTACACAGATGGGTTTAAAATCGAATTTATGCTACAAGTGTATTTTTCTGTATTTGTTTAATGTTCTCAAATGTTACATACAATGTTAAACTTTGTGTACACACGGAAAACAGATTTGATCTAATGCCTTGTTTTTATTTCCTTTAATGAATGACCAGAATTGTTTTGGGTTTGTTTTAGGCTGTCTCCAATGTGATTGTTTAGATAATGTGAGTAGGATTTGATTGCAGCTTTAGTGGCTTGTTTTCGGAGTTGCCTAAATCTTTCCTAGTCGCTATTACGTCAAGTTTGTTTTGATTTTTTTATGGCTTTTTTTACATTTTCTTTGCATTCTTATTATTTCACGTGTTATCCAGGGGAGGTGGGTTTTTGCTTTGGTTTTGCGGCTGGGAATATTATTGTTGACTAATGAAGTAAAATTATTCCGGAAAAGTTCCAATTTGTGTTGGTATCTCTTGAGTTTGGGTTCGTGTCAAGGTATGTTGTTGTTAGTTGTTGTATGTCGTATTTAAGGTTATCCCAGTTTGGGTTCGTGTCAAGGTATGTTGTTGTTAGTTGTTGTATGTCGTATTTAAGGTTATCCCAGTTTGGGTTCGTGTCAAGGTATGTTGTTGTTAGTTGTTGTATGTCGTATTTAAGGTTATCCCAGTTTGGGTTCGTGTCAAGGTATGTTGTTGTTAGTTGTTGTATGTCGTATTTAAGGTTATCCCAGTTTGGGTTCGTGTCAAGGTATGTTGTTGTTAGTTGTTGTATGTCGTATTTAAGGTTATCCCAGTTTGGGTTCGTGTCAAGGTATGTTGTTGTTAGTTGTTGTATGTCGTATTTAAGGTTATCCCAGTTTGGGTTCGTGTCAAGGTATGTTGTTGTTAGTTGTTGTATGTCGTATTTAAGGTTATCCCAGTTTGGGTTCGTGTCAAGGTATGTTGTTGTTAGTTGTTTTATGTCGTCTTTAAGGTTATCCCAGTTTGCAGATTTATATTGGAACACTTTGTGTAGTACGTGGTTAATTGATACGGACTGGATTTAGATTTACGTTAAAGGTCATAGCTTCATGATCACTCATGTCGGGAGTGGTGTGAGTGTTAGCAATTATCGATGGATTTGAAGTGAGTAGGGTAAATGTGCCTATTATCGGACAGTACCATCTATCGGAAAATTTATCTTAAAATGTTTGGAATAGGACAATAAAACGACATAAGAATGAGTGCCGCCAGCTAGTGTCATGCTTAGCATCTCTTCTTTAATTCTACATGTTGGTTACACCACCTGGCGGATAATATTGTTGACTGGGTGACAACACGTGCAGGACCCTGGACGCACTTGTCAAATCGCGCCGTAGAGTTTGAAATCGGTAAGTAGGGGTGCAAGTGTCCGGCTGCAATATTTGTTATTAGTGTTTGATTAACGTTACCATGTAAATATAGAATGACATTATGAATACATAGAGAACATACTGGATGACATTACGAATACACAGATAACATACTGGATGACATTATGAATACATAGAGAACATACTGGATGACATTATAGATACATAGAGAACATACTGGATGACATTATGAATACATAGAGAACATACTGGATGACATTATGAATACACAGAGAACATATTGGATGACATTATGAATACATAGAGAACACACTGGATGACATTATGAATACACAGAGAACATACTGGATGACATTATGAATACATAAAGAACATACTGGATGACATTACGAATAGACAGAGAACATACTGGATGACATTACGAATACACGGAGAACATACTGGATGACATTATGAATACACGGAGAACATACTGGATGACATTATGAATACACAGATAACATACTGGATGACATTATGAATACACGGAGAACATACTGGATGACATTATGAATACACAGAGAACATACTGGATGACATTATGAATACACAGAGAACATACTGGATGACATTAGGAATACACGGAGAACATACTGGATGACATTATGAATACATAGAGAACATACTGGATGACATTATGAATACATAGAGAACATACTGGATGACATTACGAATACACAGAGAACATACTCGATGACATTACGAATACATAGAGAACATACTGGATGACATTATGAATACACGGAGAACATACTGGATGACATTATGAATACACAGAGAACATATTGGATGACAATATGAATACACAGAGAACATACTGGATGACATTATGAATACACAGAGATCATACTGAATGACATTATAAATACAGAGAGAACATACTGGATGACATTATGCATACATAGAGAACATACTGGATGACATTATGAATACATAGAGAACATACTGGATGACATTATGAATACATAGAGAACATACTGGATGACATTATGAATACATAGAGAACATACTGGATGACATTATGCATACATAGAGAACATACTGGATGACATTATGAATACACAGAGATCATACTGAATGACATTATAAATACAGAGAGAACATACTGGATGACATTATGCATACATAGAGAACATACTGGATGACATTATGAATACATAGAGAACATACTGGATGACATCATGAATACATAGAGAACATACTGGATGACATTATGAATACATAGAGAACATACTGGATGACATTATGAATACACGGAGAACATACTGGATTACATTATGAATACACGGAGAACGTACTGGATGACATTGTGAATACACAGAGAACATACTGGATGACATTATGAATACACAGATAACATACTGGATGACAATACGAATACACAGAGAACATACTGGATGACATTATGAATACATAGAGAACATACTGGATGACATTATGAATACACAGAGAACATACTGGATGACATTATGAATACATAGAGAACACACTGGATGACATTATGAATACACAGAGAACATACTGGATGACATTATGAATACATAAAGAACATACTGGATGACATTACGAATAGACAGAGAGCATACTGGATGACATTACGAATACACGGAGAACATACTGGATGACATTATGAATACACGGAGAACATACTGGATGACATTATGAATACACATAGAACATACTGGATGACATTATGAATACACGGAGAACATACTGGATGACATTATGAATACACAGAGAACATACTGGATGACATTATGAATACACAGAGAACATACTGGATGACATTAGGAATACACGGAGAACATACTGGATGACATTATAAATACATAGAGAACATACTGGATGACATTATGAATACATAGAGAACATAATGGATGACATTATGAATACACGGAGAACATACTGGATGACATTATGAATACACGGATAACATATTGGATGACATTATGAATACACAGAGAATATACTGGATGACATTATGAATACACAGAGAACATACTGGATGACAATACGAATACACAGAGAACATACTGGATGACATTATGAATACACAGATATCATACTGAATGACATTATGAACACACAGAGAACATACTGGATGACATTATGAATACATAGAGAACATACTGGATGACATTATGAATACACAGAGAACATACTGGATGACATTAGGAATACACAGAGGACATACTGGACGACATTATGAATACATAGAGAACATACTGGATGACATTATGAATACACGGAGAACATACTGGATGACATTATGAATACACAGGGAACATACTGGATGACATTACGAATACATAGAGAACATACTGGATGACATTTTGAATACACATATATCATTCTGAATGACATTATGAATACACAGAGAACATACTGGATGACATTATGAATACATAGAGAACATACTGGATGGCATTATGAATACACATAGAACATACTGGATGACATTATGAATACACAGAGGACATACTGGATGACATTACGAATACACAGAGAACATACTGGATGACATTATGAATACATAGAGAACATACTGGATGACATTATGAAAACATAGAGAACATACCGGATGACATTATGAATACATAGAGAACATACTGGATGACATTATGAGTACATATAGAACATACTGGAGGCAGTTTGCTGTCAATGACCATTCCACATATCATATCTGTGTTCGGTTAGTGGCACAGGTATTAAGTTAGAATTTTGTTTCCGGACGAGGTGTCCGATAACTAAAATTGCATGAGGTGCACGTTTTGCACTGCGTATTCACGCAACGTAAAGCGTAATAAGTGACGCAAGTGCTGCTTCGTATGTGGGGCTTTTTGATATAACGTAACCAGAAACCGGACGCGACGGATGGGACTGTCCGATAACTAACCATTTTTCGGAAAGCTTCGTTCAAGGTGCCTATATCCCATATGTATTTTAGGGCTGCAGTTTAAAATATAAAATAAGCTGGTTGTGTTATTCTCCCGATTTATACATAAACAACGAAGCATTCTAAGCTTGCATTATGTCTACAGATCATGTCAAAATACAACTATGCAAAGGAGCAAATGGCAGCCGCCCTGGCTGCCTGTCGTACCCAAGGCATGGGGGTGCGGAGAACTGCGGAACTGTTCTAAGTGTCGACACTGAGCGACAAGTTGCTCGGCAAGGCGCCCGAGCAGCGCAGATGTGGTCCGCACACAGTCCTAACTTCGCACGTGCATATCCTTGCTCAATATAGTTTCACCTATAGAGGCCTTAACAAAACTCCAGCCTATTATAATAACAGGGATGGAACAAAGTTAAGAGATGCTGAATTCAGAATTCAGTCATGACACATTTCAAAGAGCGAAACTGTCATTATGTATCGATTTAAGTTAATGTTAAACACATTAGTATTACATGTTGATCAAACACAGTTAACAAATGGCACTGTATTACATTCTTACCATAATAAAATGATTTAGTGAGAACACCATTGGTGTCATCAATTTCGTCTAAATAAATGATAGGGTGCATTGCAAATGCCTAGTGTGTGATTATTACTGACCTGACTATCTTCTAAACATAATATCTGCATAGTCTAGGAATTGTATTTGAGTTTTGTGTTTAAATTTGTTATGATTAAGACGATTTAAAATTCATCACATGTGTCACATTTATGTAAAGACCTTTTGAGAATTGCTCACGTTGACGCAGATGTATTTAGTTTTATTTCACTAAATTAACCATTACTTGTTTTCGCTTTCATGGGGAGGACGACCTGGTACGTTGGCTGGTGCACTTTGCGAAGACGGGACACCCGCAGAAGAAGGGCGAGTTGTTAGATTCAGTAAAACACATTATCGAAGGCGACCAGCGGAAGACGCCCTTCAACAACAATAGACCAGGCTAACCATAGTACCGAAATTTCATGTGCCGTCACCCTGAGATCGCAATCACGCTTTATCATCGATCTAGACAACACACTAGCGCACGGCGAATTGAGCAGTGCGGAGAAAGCGGATTTGTTTCCACGTTTTGGGGCGTTAGTCAATGTCGCCATCACCAATGCTACAACGAATGCAAGTCAAGTGCCCAGAGTGATCGTGAGAGCAGAAGAAGAGGACAACGGACGAAGAGATGAGAAAGAAAACGGAGGACATGAGCCCGAAGAAAGAAGAGTTACACGAGAAGAGGGTACCAGACGAAGAGATGAGAGAGAAAACGGAGGACAAGAGCCCAACAAAAGAAGGTACAGCGTTGAAGGCAACAGCGGACGAAGAGAAAACGAACAGCGTCGGCTACAGTATATCAATTATACGTAGCCTTAAGCCTACACACGACCAAATAATGTTGACATTATTTGTGAACGTTTAGATTTGGAAATAAACAGCGTCACTTTGGCCCATGTCAGTTATCGGACATGTATCATCCGACCACTGAAATAGGCGTCCGTTAACTAGGAAAAAACCGTACTTCCGGACAATTCATTCTGGATAGTACATTTTCTTATTGCCAGATGATGTAACACAACATAACCGTAGCGTCTGTTATCGTGCTTCCTGTCGACGCAACTAAACCTATATGTAGAAACATTTATTGCCCAATTTAAACTGAGCTGTCCGGTAATACCACTAACTGTCCGATAACCGGCACATTTACCCTATGAACCAGAACAATAAAGTTTTATTTAGACCCCAACTACAATATATGTATAATATCAAATTAATGTAACGTGAATAGGCATATATATTTATATATACAAATGCAGTGTAATTTCAAATTAGGTGGGGTCTGTGACTCCTATTAAGACAATAACAGTCGCTCTCATAGGAGCCACAATAATAATTTGTTTCAACTCAATTTTACCGAAGGAAGTGCAAATGTAAATGTAAATGTGCAGGAAAAGAAAAGAAACCGAGATTACTTGATTACATATATGCATGTATTGGAGTATTAATGGTATGTTAAAATAAACAAATAATAGTTGTCAATAGTACACATCAATATACTTTAAAAAAAAAACATGTGTATATGCACAAATACAATATCCATAAGCTGATATATATAATACATATCCATACATATCACATACAATAATACAGGTTTAATGACTTTGATAGCATTTATAGCAGTTTAATAGTGTACACGTATCTACGTATTTTTACATATAAATTGTTTTTTGCATAATTACCAAAACCTCTGAAGCTATTTGTTCCAATCTTCATTGTGACTAACTTTGAGGTATTGTTAATGACATGTGGCAAACTGTATCTAAGACATCTTTTGGCAAATTCATGTTTTGTTCTGAAAGGGTGTAACTCTGTTTTTTCCTTGTGTTGTAATTGTGTACGTAAACATTTGTATTTAGTTTCCAATTTAATAGGTAGGCAGGGAGGTCATGATGTACATATTTATAATAAAACTTAAGTTCATATAATGTTAACATGTCATCAATTTTTAAGATATTCAATCTTTTGAAAAGTGGCTCAGAGTGTGAATTATATTTACTTATAGATACAATTTTCATAGCTTTCTTTTGTATTTTCAACATTCGACTACCTTGGTTTCCCCACACCATAATACAATAATTGATATGTGATAAAAATAACGTATTATATAAGATAATTTTAATTTCTAGAGGAAAGACATATTTTAGCCTGTTTAAGATGCCGACTGTTTTGGAATACTTGTTTGATACTTTTTCAATGTGTTTATTCCAATTTAAATTTGTATCCAAAGTAAGGCCTAAAAATTAAATTCATCCACTCTTTCTATGTTTGTACCATTGATATTGAGCGTAAAATTTAGTTTGCATGTGAAAAATCATATATTTAGATTTGTTTCTGTTTAATGATAACTTATTTTGTTTAACCATTCAAGTATTTTAAGGAGTTCATCATTTATTGCCGATTCGATATTTCTATTTTGGGAATTACTATAAAAATAATTGATGGTGCTAAATAAGGTGGTCTCGTCGGCATACATAATAAAGTTAAACATTTCGCTAGCTTCTAGAAAATCATTAATGTGTATTATGAATAATAGGGGACCAAGAACAGATCCTTGTGGTACACCAATTGTGATAGATAGGATATCAGAACTTTCATTTTGAAATTCGGTGTATTGTCTTCTATTGCTTAAGTAGCTATTAAATAGAGTCAGGGTAGGACCCTGTAATCCATAATATCTTAGTTTATTTAATAGTATTAAGTGATCAATTGTATCGAAGACCTTAGAGAGGTCAAGCAAAATACTGAAAGGAACATCATTTTTATCAATTTGTTTAATTATTACTAGTTCAAGTGATGCATACTCGGTATAGTGTTTTTTCCTAAAACCATATTGATTTTTAACAAATAGATCAGAATCATTAAAGTATGCTGTTAGTTGACTAGATATTATTTTCTCTATCACTTTTGAAATTGTTGGAAGAAGAAATATGGGTCTATACTTTTTAAAAACAAATGGGTCATCTTTCTTAAAAATAGGAATTACTTTAGCGAGTTTAAGTGTATCAGGAAATACACCAGTATTTATTACTTGATTTATTACAAGGGTTAAAGGTTTGATGATGGAGGGTTCAATTATTTTCAAATGTTTAGAGGAAATACCGTCACAACCGCTATTGTTTTTATTGGGAAGGCTTTCAATGGTTTTCTTGACTATTTCTTCATCAACATTTAATAGACTAAAAACGGAGTGGACATTATCATTTAAGTAGTAATTATAATCCTTATTACCATTGTAATGAATGTCTTGTCGACTGACCTGTACTTATAAAATAATTGTTAAATTGGTTTGCAATAACCGTTTTATCTGTTATAGTTATGCCGTTATTTTAAACAAAAGTGTTGTTTGTATTGTTTTTGGAAAGACATTCATTTATGTACATTTTAAATGTATTTCTAATGTCATCTTTATATCGGTTAAAGCGTGAATCAAAGTACATTTGTTTGGCAGTACAAATGTTTTTCTTTCATATTAAATTATATGTTTTTAGGTTAGTTAGAATGACTTCGTACATAGGTAAATTTGGATTATACATTTTTAATTTCTTATAAAGCGAGTCTCGATATTTGATTGATTTTATAAGACCTTGTGTGATCCAGGTTGAATGCTTATGTTTGCATTTATTATATTTCATAATTTTAACAAGCATACGCATATTCTTAGCATGCATAATTTCTTCCTGTATTATGTTATAATTGAATCGGTGAATTCTAAAAGGGCCCAACTCCACAGTTTGTTTATTTTCACTTTATGCATTAAACTTAATCTTGGTCTACCAAGCAATGTCTGTCCATTGCTAGAATGGCCCGATTTTTATACAAGTGTGCTCCAGTGCACAGCTAATAGGTTGAAGTTAATTCAATAACGGCCCAACTCCTGGAGTTGGGCCCTTTTTGAATTAAAATTCCTGTTTGGTCAATAGAGGGCAGCAGAGTCATCTGCAAAGTTAAGAGCGTGCGGTTGATGCTGACAATGAAATAAGACCAAAAAGAAAGAGGAATGATACTGAATGACAAAAAAATAAAACAAAGCGTCTAAGAGCTGAAGGAAAATAATATATTAACATCAAGGGAGATCAAGTCAGTGCCCGGAAAACTGGAGATAAATGCAGGTATGAAATAGCTCTGCAAAGTGCAGTTGATCATTGGAAACACTACTTACCGTAAAATATTAATTTACGTGTCCTCCTCTAAATTTATATAATTTTATGTGAAATTTGAAGATAAAGTTTTAAACGAGTTGGCAATATTTCAAGAAAGATAATTAACGAAAATTAATGTTATGGGTGGCAAACGTCCCAGTGGGTCTATCAGTTATGTCTACTTATGAGGATCTAAAATTGTTTTTAGCATAATTAATACAAACTATGTACTATGTAGATTGAAATAAAATATAAACAATGCACATGTGGCTAAGCAGTTTATTTTTGCTATGTGGACCTGATTAGACCTGTTTAGTTGAATTACTGAGGATTGATCATGTTAGATAGTCACGACTTCTATTTATTTAGATATTAATACTAATTCTAGCTGGCAGCATTATTTCTTTGGTGCACGTATTGTAATACGTTGTCGATGCCATGCCACACCTGACATTGCTACATAATGTTATTAATTTTTTTATTTTATGTTTTTTGGGTTAAATTTCAGGTGTCGAAGAAGATGTCTTCAGTCATTCACTTTGGCTACAAAGGATGTCATTTTGGAAAATGTTAATGAGATTGCGAATCATGATGGGCAGGATGCGTACTTATCAGCACTGATATCACCCACTGAAACTAAAAGACGGCGTCTAAAGAATCAAGTCGCTGCGCGTGAACAGAAGTTTCAGTTCAAGTACAAGGTAAAGATCGGCGATGAAGAAAACATGGTCTGTCGGGAAGGTTTTGCCAGCCTTCATGGGATTGGTACCAAACGGGTGCGTCGTATTTCTGCTCACGTGGCAGAAGGAAGTACCCCAAAGGACAGACGTGGACAACACAACAAGCCACGTGTCTCCGGTGAACTTAGAGAAAAGGTGGATGCCCATATCAGAAGCTTCCCCTTTCGAGTTTCGCACTATGCAGGGAACGGGAAAAAGCGCAGATACTTATCATGTGAGTTAAGTATAACGAAAATGTACACCTTGTTCTTGGAACTGTTTTATCCAGAACAGTACTTGGAGTACAAACGTGGGTTGGACACAAAGAAGGTGAAATGCGAAGTTAGATATAGATTTTACTACGATTACTTCAGATCCAACTTCAACTATGGTTTTGGTAGGCCAAGGACTGATGTCTGCTGCCAATGCACTGAATTTGATGCACTGCAGTAAGAAAACAATTAGAGATCAAGAAGCGTCCCCACAAGCAGAAAGCCAAGGTCTTTTACAACAAGTTGTCTGCATGTGCCCAGATAGCTAGAGACCAGCATGACACCGAATGTCTCTGTTTTGATTTTAAGCAAAACATGCCATTTCCGCACGTACCTACAGGTGACGTATTCTGCTCACGGCAGCTGTGGCTCTTTGTTTTTGGAGTGCACTCGGCAAAATGGGGGAAAGGCACAATGTACACATGGCCTGAAAACACAAGCTAAACGAGGCGTGAATGAGGTTTTGAGCTGCTTGGCACATTACATCGAAGCAAACATACCTAACACAGTAAGAAAACTATACTTGTTCACCGACGGATGCCGCGGTCAAAATCACAACCAAATAATGGTCCATTACCTACAGACACTAGTTATAAATGGTCGCTTTGACAAGATAGTTCACCAGATGCTAACGAGAGGCCACGGCTTCCTACCTTGTGACAGGGACTTTGGGGTTATTAAAAAACTTCAACGAAAGAGAGAGTTAGTGTAGTTGTATGGTGAGTGGGAAGAAATGATCAAGGAAAAGTTTACATTGATTTCTATGACTGGTAGAGACATGTTGGATTTCAAAGGTCATTTGCAGAATTTTTACAAGAAATCGGTGACAAAAGATGGTGCAAAGTTCTCTATCTCAAAGTACAAAGTGTTGGAACATTCGGCTGAACACAAGTATGATGTTGTTGTGTCCGAGACCATGTCTGCTTGTCTCACGGGTAAATTTCGCCTTCTCAAGCCTAATGTCAGCGAGGTTACGTACCCTCAACAGCCTCTGTACCAAGATCAGCTGTCCATCAACCCAGCAAAGTTAGCAGATGTCAGAAAACTGGCTAAATACTTGACCCAACCAGCCCAAGCATTTATCGCTCAGTTGACTGATACCAATGCAAGATATGGTGATGAGTCGGATTTCGGAGAGGAGGAGGACTGAAGTCTACTTTTAACCGAAAACAATTAATCATGTATCCAGTCAAAGCCAGATAGATTAGATTTATGTTGATTAGTGCTCTTTAAGATATGTTTGATAATATTACCATAAGACACAAGACTATGATGGTGATGTAGTTTTAGGTGCATTGCACAATAAATGAACAACTATGAATAAATTAGCATCTTGTCTCAATTCTTTGCCAATGCAATAAGATGGTTAATTCAAAAAGGACCCAACTCCATGACCCAAGTTAGTCTGCCACATATTTATCTGAAATGCAGTTATCATTATAATTTGACCCTGGGTACTACTAATAGTATATTTTACAAACATGCTATAGTTAGTCATTAAAATTGTCAGGTTATGGATATAATTAGAAAAAATGCTCTCCTGGACAATTTAGTTAACTGGAGTTGGGCCCTATTTGAATTCACCGATTCAATTTAAATTGGGGTTTGCCGTAGGCGATTTGTTTAGTTTGTTACACATTGCATCCGAATTTATTTCAAGTTTAACATTATGCATAGCTGCCTTATTTTGTAGATCTACTCGAACACATTTTGGAGGAGGTTTATATTTTATGTTGATATTCTTGATTAGGAAGTAAGGTTGATGATCAGAAAGAGTATTTGTGAAGATTCATGCAGTGCTATCTAATATTGATTTATTTAACTTACTGAAAAAGTTGTCTATCAGTGTTCCGTTAGTTCTGGTGAAGCGAGTTGGAAAGTTAATTTGTGGATAGAGACTGTATGAAATTAATTATAGTATCAAAAAATTCACTATATATTTTGTTCTCGTTTATTTTAAGTAGATTGATATTGAAATCGCCTGAAATTATTAGATTATTACATCTTTCTAGAGTAGCCATTGTTGTTGAAAATATTCAGCTTTGAAATCTGTAATATTTTGATTTAATGACCTTGGCGGTCTGTATATGTTTCTAATAGTAAGTGTTTTGATAGCTGCCTCCAGTTACTTGAATTACTAACCCCTCCCAATGTTCATACATGTTGATATTCTTAAATACTTTATAGTTATATTTATTATCTACGTATATTATTAAACCACCTTTGACACTACAATTTTTCCCCTGAGCAATTAAATCATATCCGTGTAAACTGAATTGAGACAAAGCATCATTATTTGATGTTTCTTGCAATCATATAATGCTAATTAAAAAAAAATAGTATTTAGAAGCTCTACGAAAATTTCAAGTTCATCAAATTTAGCATTAATAGATTGAATATTTAAGCTTATGATAGTAAAATTATCAGTATTTTTATGTGCTAACTTGTGAAACATATCGATGTCATAATATGATGAACAACGGATCAACTGAGGTTCATTTTGTTCAGTACTATTTTCGTTCATATCTAGAAGATTTATTAAAGAACAGTTTCGGATACTTCCCAAGTGGGAGATAAATGTCACATCAGAAGTTATTGCATAGGTTCGGACATATAAAAAATAATATAGCCAGCCTTTACACGTATGTTAGGTATTTTACAAAAGAGTGAACTTGTGTGAATTTATTTCCTATGTGACTGTTAAGAAATACTCCGTGTGTGACAGTGCGTATATTAGAGTAGTCAAGACTAGACTTAGAATAAATAAATATAAAAGATAAGAAATAACATGACAGATTGGGTGTTGGGTCATGAATGTAACGCCAGGGAAAGGGGTGAGCTATGTTATCAACAGTGACTGCATATAGATTAACTGTTGTCAATCTAAAAATAATAATTGAAGATATATAATGTCATGATTAGTTCAACATCAAGATATCAAAAGTAATTAAGCATTACTGATGTTATAAGGAGAGAAACGATTAGTTATAAAACTAGTTATTTAAATGTCATTCATAGAAAAAAGAAAACAAAACAAACACCAATGGGCATAAATAGCCCATATATCATCAAATATATCAGCAATACTGAAAACTGTTGGTCATACAGCATAAGTAGATTATATAATTATTATTTTTCAAAATATGAATCAGCATGTTGATAATAATTATAACCGACAGAAGACCAGCAATACATAAAAATAGAAATACATAAAAATAGAGGCACACAATAATCTTGTATGTATTACAGATTATCAAGTTATCAATGCTTTAATTTTTTGGTTTTTCAATTTTCTGCATTCATAAGCCAACATTGACCTACGACTTGTTAAATCTTCGTTAACTAAGACCCGTGCATTGCTATTTCTTCTGTTGTAGTCTTTCAGGTTAAAGCGACTGCGGAAAACGTTATCACGCTTTCGCTCTGTCTTAAAGCGCACAATGATTGGGCGGGACCCCGTGGCTCGTTTAGCGCCAAGGCGATGACTTCGCTCTGTCTTCTCTCGCTAGTGGCGGCGTAGTTTTCATCTTGTCAGTGATAATCTCAAGCACTATGGAGTCAGTGTCCTCGCCCTCGCTTCTTTCCGCGATGCCGTGGAAAGTTATGTTTGGGCGACGAGTGTATTGTTCAAGTTTGTCAGCTGATTCTTCGATGCGTTGACTTTTTCTTCAAGTTGGGCTATTCTCGAGTCTTTAGCCTGTAGTTGTTTAGTTAATTGTTCTACGCGAGTGTTAAGTCCATCGATTTTCTCAGCAATATCACTAGGATGCAATGCTTTTCTCAGTTTTGCTACTACGCTATCATCGTTTAATAGCTCCACCAATCTTAGTGCAATGGCAAGGATATGAGGTCAAGGATATTGCCGGAATCAACTCGTGTGGGATCGTTGACCATGTTTTGTAATCCAAATTCTCTCACTATTTCTAGCAGTTTGTTATGCTTGCTGGCAGTTCTGTTGTCAGTGGTTTGCTGCTTGCCCCAGTTAATATCAGGAAGGTTGAAGTCACCTTCTATAACTACATTAGGGGAAGTATTTTGTGATCTGTACAGTTTTGTCAGGGATTCGTGGAGAGCTTCAAGAAATTGGAGATGGTCACTGGGGGGTCGGTAGAAGGATGCAAAGTATATGGATTTGTTTCGATACTATGTCCATACTATTTTACAGCTTGAGTTTAGATTTGCAAGTGGTTCTGCGACAATGTCATCGCTGACGGCTATGAGAACTCCACCACAACGGGCGTTTCTGTCCTTTCGGATGGCGATATAGTTAGGTGTTAAGAACGAATATGTAGGGTAGTTTTCGTCTATTTTACTTTCGACTAGGAATATGATGTCAGGATTATTTGACTGAATATTTGTTTTTAATTGGGTTGTCTTTGCGATGCTTTTAAAGCTGTTGGTGTTGATCAGAATTCCACTAAGTATGTGACGTTTGGTTTTTTTTCAGGGGTTGATGCATTTTGAGGGTTCGGTCCAAAAGTTGGATCCCAGGTTTGAGATGTACGACTCGTCTTTGTTTGAGAGATCTGTGTGTGGGGGTCAATGTTTTGGTTATTTTGGTCTGTGTCACTAAGCCTGTTATATCGGTTAAAAAAACATTCCAATAAATGGTCTTTGAAGAAGGAATGACTGTAGTTAGGATGGTCCCTTTTCTTTGAGCCTTCGTCAAAGACTTGCGCAGTCTCTTCCAAAGGCTCAAAGAAAAGGGACTCCTCCTGAACAAGAAGAAATGTCAACTTGGCCGATCGTCTCTCACTTTTCTCGGTCATGTAGTTGACTCGCGGGGCATTTCAATTCCATCTGAACGAGTGAAAGCCATCAGAAGATTCCCAGTACCTAAAACGCCAAAAGACCTCGAGCGCTTCCTGGGTATTTGTGCGTTTTTTCACCGATTTGTTCGACATGCCTCTGGGAAGATGGCGCCTCTTACCCAACTCAAGAACATCTCCAGACAAAAGGAATTTGTGGAGGCTTGGCTTCCGGTACACGATCATGCATTTGCGGCTGTCAAAGAAGCGATCGCAAACGCAACCCTTCTGGTACATCCACTTTCAAAGGCATATACAGAAATTTGGTGTGATGCATCTAATGTCGCGGTTGGGGCCGTCCTGGTACAATTCCAACGGGGAATGTGGAAGCCGTTAAGCTTCTGGAGTAAGCAGCTGAACAAAGGACAACGCAACTACTCGGCTACTGACAGAGAACTACTCGCGGTGTCCTATCAGTAGACAAATTCCGCTCCTACCTAGAATGGCAGCCGATCATCGTTAGGACGGACCACCAGCCTCTCGTTGGTGCCTTGACCAGAAAGGCAGATACGGCTCTTCCAGTCCCAAGACGCCATTTGCTCAAAATAGCACAATTTGTAGAACAACTCCACTACATTTTCTAATTAAATAAAGTAGGCTTTATTGTTAACATTGAGACTCTAGTGATCTTGTAAATATAATTTAGTTTTTGACTTATGCCGTAGGCTTAGACTTAGCTCTGGGCTTAATTTTTTACTATTTATTATCTATATTATATATAATTATATGGTTTTGTTCTATTAATTTATATTAAATATGATAATAGTCTAACATAATTATGTCACCATTATTATTATTGGGTGTTTTCTGCTTGTCTTGCTCTGTTGCTGTAAGAGATAGAGATTTTGTTTTATGCAAACCATTGACACCTAATCATTTTAATGTGCTTTTTCCTAATCACACTAGAATCAATCATTCTATTTCAATTTTGCATAGCTTGCCATGTCGTCATGTTTGTAATAATAGAACGTTACTGCCAATCCCCCGCTCTACGCCAACATTGAAATTAGCAATACTTTTATTACTAGCAGGAGATGTAAATCTCAATCCTGGGCCAGCTATTAGATAAAACATTCGGGTGGCCACTACAAACGTTCGATCTGTACGGTATAATACAGCCTCACTTTGTGATTTATTAATTTCAAAGAAAATAAACATTCTTGCTGTAACTGAGACCTGACTCAGACCACACGATACACCTACATGCATTGCTGACGTTTCCCCTTCTGGTTACACCTTTCACTATCGACCACGTTTAGGCGGCCGTGGAGGTGGTGTTGGCTTTCTTATATCACAGCAGTTCAAAGTTAACTTACATTCTAACCCTGAATACTCCAGTTTTGAGTCCATCTGTGCTGAAATTTCAGATTCTTCTTTCTCCGCATACTTTGTTTGTATCTAGGACATCCGGCAATTTCTTTGAAGACTTTCAGGATCTGTTGGAAAATCTGGCAATTATTCATTGAGAATTTTACATTCTTGGTGATTTTAATCTACATTTGGATTTGCCTTCTACAACTACAACTACGTTTTATGATATTCTGGCATCATTTGATTTGAAACATGTTACCTTTTCGACACATATACATGGCCATTGGCTTGACTTCTTGATAACCCGTTCAACTTGTAATAATATCCACGCACCTACTGTTTCAGATGGGTAATCAGACCACCACACTGTCATTGCTAATGTTAACATTTCTATAACCCAATTAGAGTCGAAACGCAATGTGTCTTACAGAGCCATTCACAGGATTGACATTACAGCTTTAATGGCTGATATCCTTATATCCGACCTTATCGCAGATCAAAAAAACATCTATCTGAATTATATAAACAGTACTGTCAAGTACTCAATGCATTACTTAACAGACATGCACCTATAAAATCCAAATGTGTGTCAGAAAGGTCACCGGCTCCATGGATGACTTCCGAAATTATACTATCTAAATCGCGTCGTCGTTATTTAGAGCGTCTTTGGCGCAAATCGCGCTCGCAATCAGATAGGTCGCGCTATTCTAAGCAATGTCACCCCTGTAACGGACAAATGGCCACAGCTAAATCAGATCATTATATAAATATAGTCATAAATAAGTCTGATAACCCGCGTCAGTTATGGAACTGCATCAATAACATTATACACAGACGGCCTACTCCATCGCTACCTGATCATGTATCAATTAAGTCTCTATGTGATTTTTTCTCTAGTCACTTTAAGAATAAAATCAGTATTATTCGTTCTGCTTTCCAACGTCATAATTTAAGTAATGTCAGTGTGAACTTTCCACAAGTAAATTTGAACCTGCAACAGTCGATGAAGTTAGGAAATATAATAAATGATCTTGATCCATTTCCAACAATACTGCTAAAAGCATGTCTTGATACACTAATTAGACCTATAAAAAATATTACAAATGCATCACTTTGCTCTGGCTGTTTTCCTGATGATTTCAAATACGCTCATGTCACACCACTTCTTCCGAAGTCATCTCTGCCTAAACAAGACCTAAACAGTTATATACCTATTTCTAACCTCTTTATTTCCAAAATGGTAGAAAAGGTTGCAGTAAGTCGTCTAAGGTCTCACATTAGCACAAATGTATTAACTAATGTGTCACAATCGGCATATAGACAGTTTCATTGAACATTAATAATGGTAAAGTGACTGCACTTACCTTACTAGATCTCTCTGCCGCTTTTGACACGATTGATCATAGCATTCTAATTGAACGCATATTAAAGTGGTACGGCATATCTGGCACAGCTCTAAGCTGGTTTTCTTTATATGTATCTGATAGATACCAAACTATAAAGATTGGAAACTGCTTTTCAGCTGAACTGCCGGCTTTATTTGTTCCCCAGGGTTCTGTTCTTGGGCCTTAGCTTTTTACTGTTTACACCACGCCACTAAGCTATGTTACACAAAGACATAACTTGGATCATCATCTTTATGCTGATGGTACTCAGATCTACATTTCGTTGGCTACCCCGGATACAAATCGCTCCCTTAACCAACTTAGTGAGTGCCTTCAAGATATCTTCCACTGGATGACTGACAGCAAGTTGAAATTAAATACAAATGAAACTGAATTGATCATTATTGGTACTCCGATGCAGCGTAGTAAACTGGATGGTGTTTTCCCTACGCGTATTTTGAATCAGCATATCACGCCAGCAACCGCGGAGCGGAATCTAGGCGTGGTCTCTGATAGTAACTTCAATTTCCGACAACACATATCTCAAACTTGACCCTGCTGTTTTTTATCATATTCGTGATCTTTGACGTATTCGCCGGTATATGTCATTTTCTGTTGCTAAAACTATTGCGACAGCGCTTGTTAGCAGTAGACTTGACTATTGCAATTCCCTCCTTTATAATATCGCTAGCAAGGATATCACAAATCTTCAGCGTGTCCTAAATTGTTTAGCAAGAGTAGTTACAAGATCTCGTTTTTCTCGCTCTGAACCACTTTTGAAGTCTTTGCATTGGCTTCCTGTACGATATCGTATAATATTTAAGATCTGTACCATTACGTACCAGGCACTGTCCAGTAAGCAACCGTCTTATTTGCATTCATTGCTTACTCCTGTAAGAAAACCTATTCAGCTTCGATCATCTAGTTCTGACCTACTTTTTTTTCCTAGAATTCACAAAAACATTGGAACTAGGGCTTTTTCTGTTGCTGCACCAACTCTTTGGAATATGCTCCCTCTTAGTGTTAGAGCAGTTGAAAATATTACAAAATTCCGTCGTCATTTAAAAACTTATCTTTACAACCTTGCTTATCCACCATAGCTCCCTAGCGCCTTGACCCATCTATTGACAACTAGAATACTGCTTACGGATTTTGAGATTGACCAATCCTTTTGTTTTGATGCGACTCTGAGCTTGATTTCGAAGGATTTAGGCGCAATAGAAACTATCTTATTATTATTATTATTAAATGAAGGGCAAGATAAATACTGCTGCAGATGCATTGTCGCGCAGTAAGCTGCAGCCGAAAGAGCCGATCCTTTCGAATGTATCTTCCTTCTCTGGGTTACATGACGAATTCATTCCAGAGGACTCGTTTCCTGAGGAAGCAGTGAACGACGAGGAGCTGGTTGAAGGCATGTTTTTGTTACAACTACAGCGACAGCGAGACCTACTGAGCAGGCAACTACGGGGCCGGTGTTTGTTCCTGCGACTTTCCCTGCAGCAACTACTGTAGCCAGTCCTAAAGAGCCACAGCAGGAATTGACAGTGGCGACTTGCACTTCGAGTACAGCCATCGAAGCTGATGATTACGCCGCGTCAGTCTTGGCATGTAAGGCCATTTTCACACCAGACCCGTCAACAGCTGTCACCGTGCTGACGCCGAGAGAGGTTCGCGCTGCCCAGGAGAACGACATGGCATTACTACTTTGGATCAAGCATCACAGCACCTCGTCGTCAAGGTTCAAGCCAGGCTTGACTGAGTGTGCGGAAAACACACAGGTTTGGGCAGATACCAGCGTCACACCGGCGCGCGTCCTAGTTCCAACGGCTTTGTAACGTGTCGTGTTCGACAGTCTTCACGGCTTGGCACATCCAGAGATAAATTAGGGCCGGCTTGGCGCTCGTCAAACGTTCATATTGGTGTCAAGGCATAAGGAAAGATGTCACTAACTGGACCAAATCATGCGAGGCATGTCAGAAAGCGAAAGTCCAAGTGCATACGAAAACGCCGTTTGAACGGTTACCAGCACCGACCAGGCGATTCAGTCATATCCACGTCGATCTCGTAGGCCCACTGAACCCAGCGGGTGAAGGGAAGAACACCTTGCTCAATGTGATCGACAGATGGACGGCCTGGCCGGAAGCTTTTCTAATGACAATGCACAGAGAGACCACCACAGGAGGAAGAAATGTTGACAGACGTAGAACTTCTGAAGGAGACACAACAGTCGATTCGTGATGCATTGGTTTGAGACACAACCCATTGACGGCCAGCATGCGTACGTCATGGGGCATGACGCAGACGGTAACAACTATCTACACTTCCCACAGTTCTGTGGGCCAGATTTGAGGATCTATCGACAGTCAACGATTCGCTTGCCAAAAATGGAGGGAGAAATGGTGGTCGTTCTAGGCCCACAAGAACAGTGCGTAAACCAAACCGATTGGGGATCGGGTTGGTAAATTGATTATCAAGAAAGTTACATTCGTAATTGGCGCGGGATCATCTGTAGAGACTGTAAATAGGTAGAACCAAATGGACAGTTGTGAGGTTTGTAGCATAAGGAAACAAGAGAGAATAAAGTCTAGTTGTCAACATGTGTTGTTTCATCATCGCTATGATAGTGCCTCTTGCTAGTAATTACAACACGTTAGACATTTCATGCAGTGCGAGGAACAGGAACTGTTACAGAGGAGATTATATTGATCTGGACTTATGTCACAACATTTAATGTGTACCCATTGGTTGCACCGGTCGCAGCAGACTGCTCGGTGATTTGAAGCAACAGGCTTTTTGCAAAATCCACATTGGTGTCTGACTGGGCCGAGGTTTGTTTGGATGTCCCCACAGAGGATTAGTAGGACAAGATAACATGTTTTGTGTCCCGATATAGGGATTGCATAAGCCAGTTTGGTGTGGTACTTGCTACGGGAGTCTCTGGTGAAAGCTATTGCCAGTCTAATACTTGTGTCAGTCCAACAAGAACTGTCATATGTTAGCAGACCATTTGGATCATCCGTGAATTGGGTATGGTCCAGGTGTATCGGGAATTTGGGTATGAATGCAATAAAGATACTAATCAGAACTACCACTGGTGTGCCCATTTTGAGTGGCGCCATCACAAGAGCAGGTATTGCACAAGCTGCTTTTCTTTTTTATACAGTTATGTTAAAACAGTAAAAAACAAGATATTATATTCCACTATAGATGTGGGTATTTGTTTTTATGATTACGTTATATATCACAGCTAATATAAAATCACAGTAGTTGTAAGATCACAGTAGATGTAAATGACAGTAGTAAAATTTGTCAGTTAGTAGACAGTTTATTGTATTGTATATTGTGTTTACTGTTGATTTCTTGTTTGTTACTGACAGCCTACAATCCGGATTTGTAATAGTATAATACGTTAGCTTTATGTGAGTGGACTGATGTTTGGGTTGTTTTAGGGGCGATTTGGTTTTTGTGCGATTTATGTATGTTGTTTACAGATTCGCCATCTTGTTTTGAACTGGTTGTTATGGAAGCTAAGGCTAAACCTTTGTCAGATCGTGTCTTAGGCTGATTTGATCGCATATATAACCAAAGGATTATATTCTGGTATATCTAAAATAGTACCTCGCACAGTTATCAGCAATAAAAAACGTTTAGAAATCGTGAAAATAATCGATAACAGCGGAGCGGGAAAATCGGAATGGACTACACATGACGCATGCGCAGAAAGAGATGCACGTATCAGCACGTTTTGGTTGTGCTTTGGCGACTTCATATATTAGTTAGCAGTCCGACCGTTGCGCGAGACATTGATTGCACTTTGTTTATTTGAATGTGTTCATGTTTGGTATTTATATCATACTTAGTCACACTTAATCTTTTGTTTCTGCTCGAGCATAAGCAAAGAAAGTCAATACGGAATCTTCGACAGCCACGAGAGCTGCCACCTAGTGAATATGCGTGTGATTAATAAAAGGCAATAAACTACGAAAAAAAGTTTTCTGTCGGTTTATTTTGTGTGTGACATGTTTCAATATAAGTTTAATGTTGAATAGTTGTTATAGTATAGTATTATCTGACAAAGTGTATCCTTATTTTATTTTGTTATTTCATAGTTGGCCTGAGAGCCAATCATCGTCTCTACCCGAATCTGGGGTAAAGCCCCCTACCGGTAACGTTGGCTGGAGGTCAATAATCCAGGCCGTTGTGATGAGACAATGGTGCCACTTCACGGCGCCTGGATAATCGAGGCTAGATAGAACTGATAGGGTCCCTTTGCGTCCCTAGAATCGGTCATTTTCACTCCCAGTTTTTCCAAACATCTACCAATCTCAATGTCTTCAGGACCCAGATCTTCACGGCACAGACGCTTATCTCTGGTGGCGAGCCTTCGCAGGGATTCCCTGCCTAGCATGTAGCCTGCTTCGCCGGCGTAATACCCTTGTGTCACGTAACTATTTAACCAACGCCCGAAATACATAGGCTGAGATGTGTTTTGACGACAAGCAGTAGAGGAGATTCTCAACGATGACGTAAATGTCGTCGTCTGCCTTCAACAACCAATCGGCGTCGTTGTAATGGTGTCTATAGACGTAGTCGAACGTCTGCATCGTTTTCGCCGTCAGGTATCCCCTTCCCGATGTCACGTTAATGTCTTTGTGGACGATCGCAAACAACACTTTATTGCAACGGCGCGTCCACATGGCTGTCACGTGAATAGCCTTCGTACGGAGATTCTTCTCTGATGTCATCGAATAAATAGAATCACGGACAGTTGCTCACTGGACAGTTGCTCACCAGACAGTTGCTCACCAAGGAAATAGAAAAGCGGACAGTTGCTCACTCTTAAGAAAAAATAAATTTAATTTCGATATTTGGCGTCGCTATTACAAAAGCGATGTAATTTTGTGTAAACTTGTGTTGTGTCTCTCTTCCAGAAATCTACCATTATGCCAATAAAACAAAAGAAATCCTTTATGGCCGGTTTTATAAAGTCAGTGAGCTAATTGCAATCGAGTCTTAGCTTGAGCTATTTCTCACTAACACAGACTAGGTAGATCTACAGCTGTTCAGACAACAAAGAGGAGTATTTATGTCACGCCTTGCATTGACTAGATGGTGGCGATAACCACAACCACTGTCTAACTGATCTTCTTGTGTCTTGCCTGTCGTTGACATTGTTTATAAGTTATAGACGAGTATTGTGTTTGTGAACTGCGATTGCCGATGCGGGGGTCCTGTTATCGCTCATCACAAACCTATCGATCTTGTAAAACAAACTGAAAATCTATATTCAGATTTCAGATAATATCAATGTATACACACGTTTTATTTAAATAATGTTTGTAGATGTTACAATTAGAACACATCATAAATAAAAATATGGCGCTTGCAATTTTGTCATGAAACTGACAGACTGAGGCTGAGCAACTGCCCGCTTTATCATAAAGGTGAGCAACTGTCCGCCTGTTTATTTCCTTGGTGAGCAACTGTCCGGTGAGCAACTGTCCGGTGAGCAACTGTCCGAGCACCGATGTAATCACCAGCAGAGCACACGCACCTGATTGTAGAGCTTAGCTGCGACATCAGCTTCATCTGAAATGTCAACATGTTAAAACGTATCTGTATCTGTATTTTAACTGGCAAAATGTCCTATGGACACATCACGCCAGTGCGCATGGTGGCTCTTATGGAATAATTTTTTACATGTTGGGCTAGACTAATCTGGAATGAATTCATGATGTACTTGATACAATGCTCGGAGGTAGAGAATTCCACTCTTTTATTGTGACTGTGAAAAGGCTGTTTCCAAATATGTTTGTCGAGTGCCTGATTTGTACTAACTGTTTATTATGTTTACGTGAGCATCTGGTGTTGCGTTTGATGTATTGATCTAGTGGGATATCTATGAGGTTATGTTCCATTTTATATAATATGCTAAGTCTTTGGGTTTTTCTTCTTGATTGGAGGCTGTCCCACTGGAGATCTTTAAGGAGTTGTGTTACCGTTCCTGGCTCTCTAGAATAGTTGTTCTTACAAAATCTGGCGGCTTGTCTCTGTGTTCTTTCTATGAGTTTGATATTTCTTAGGCAATGTGGATCCCATGATGCTGACGCATATTCAAGTATAGGGCGGACAAGGGTTTTGTAGGCTATGGACTTGATTTGGGTTGGGCATTTATTTAAATTTCTTCTAATAATTCCCAATGTCTGTTGTGCTTTTTTGGTGACTGAGTTGCTTTGTATTGTCCAATTTAATGTATTTGATATATGTATGCCAAAATAACAGTGCGATTCAACAGATTTAAGTTGTTGTCCGCAGAAGGTGTAGATATTTGGTATCGGTTTTCTTGAGGCTATTGTTATTGTATAACATTTAGTGGGGTTGAATTTCATAAGCCACGTGTGTTGCCATTTCTCAAGTTTGAGCAGATCGTTTTGGAGGACAGATGTGTCTTGGTCAGTTTTAATCGGTGAATATAACAGGCAGTCGTCTGCAAAAAGGCGAACAGTTGAGGAAAGATTGTCTGGCAGGTCATTTATGTAAAGTAGGAAAAGTAGGGGCCCCAGTACTGTGCCCTGTGGTACCCCAGAAATGACTTGAGTTGATGTTGACTTGGATCCATTTATACAACCTGTTGAGTTCTTTCTGTAAGGACGCTATTTATCCATGATGATATTGGGCCTGTGATGCCATAGTGTTTGAGTTTGTGGATTAGTCTTTTATGTGGAACTTTATCGAATGCTTTGGTGAAGTCAAGGATGACCATGTCTACAGATTTCTTCTCATCAAGTGATTTGCTTATGTCATGGATTGTTGTAATATTAGTAGATACGCCAAAATTAGTTCAGGTCAACCACTGACCTCTATTTATAACTTGAGGGGAGCGGAAGTTAGATTTGGCCATCTTGAGTGAGACCACTAATGACCAGTCCCACTGCTGCATTCATACAACTTGGGTGTTTTTCTGGTCGTCCTGTACTAAGAATAACCAGAGAAAGTGCCATGTTTTTGTGCATTCGGGTGTTCAAATCGAATATCTGGAAACAAACACATGCCCACATAACAAACTCAAAATCCCGTTTGGATTTTTAGCAAGGCTGCTGGCACTGGATTATACTAGTGTAGGAGGCAGTCTGACTTGAGCCACCTTACTTCTACAGAGGAAGACTGGCATTTCTTGTTCTTAGCAGTTAGCACTGTCAGTGACAAGTACTTGGCATGGTCTGCAGACTACATCAAAGGCATTTCCTGTCTAACTGGTGGGTTAACTGCAAATTGGCTCTTTATGGACATCCTGGTGGCTTAATTAAACAAACAGGTTTATGGTCTGAACTGATAGCCTACATTTATTGTTTGCTTAACAGGGTGTTTCTGACTGGGAAAAGATGCTGCCTGTTGTCATGTTTTGGTATCATAGTAATGGTTATCAGAGAATGAGGATAACAAAAGTATTAAAAAAATAGTTGAACATTTAAATATTGTAGGAAAGTTTCATTTTATAACCAAATACATTTATTTTGTCCAGTACTTTTAGAAAAAATACTCAGATGTACTTTTTTAATGAACTCATAAAATCTGAGTACAATGAGTATGCGTACGAGTACGAGAATGAGTCCATGAGCCACAAGTTTTATGAGTACGAGTACTTCAAAAATGTACTCGAGTACATGGGTACCGAGTACTTATGCCCCAAGTCTGGAATAGGCAGTGATGGTGTTGCTTTGTTATATCACAAATGTTTTGATTTCTTTCCAAATACAATTAGGTGGTGATTAGGATGAAGGGACTATAGGTGGTGGTGGTGTTGCTTTATGTTATGTCACTAATGTCTTGATTTCTTTCCAAATACAATTAGGTGGTGATTAGGATGAAGGGACTATAGGTGGTGGTGGTGTTGCCTTGTTATGTCACTAATGTCTTGATTTCCTTCCAAATACAATTAGGTGGTGATTAGGATGAAGGGACTATAGGTGGTGGTGGTGTTGCTTTATGTTATGTCACTAATGTCTTGATTTCCTTCCAAATACAATTAGGTGGTGATTAGGATGAAGGGACTATAGGTGGTGGTGGTGTTGCTTTATGTTATGTCACTAATGTCTTGATTTCTTTCCAAATACAATTAGGTGGTGATTAGGATGAAGGGACTATAGGTGGTGGTGGTGTTGCTTTATGTTATGTCACTAATGTCTTGATTTCTTTCCAAATACAATTAGGTGGTGATTAGGATGATGGGACTATAGATGGTGGTGGTGTTGCTTTATGTTAGGTCACTAATGTCTTGATTTCTTTCCAAACACAATTACGTGGTGATTAGGATGAAGGGACTATAGGTGGTGGTGGTGTTGCCTTGTTATGTCACTAATGTCTTGATTTCCTTCCAAATACAATTAGGTGGTGATTAGGATGAAGGGACTATAGGTGGTGGTGGTGTTGCTTTATGTTATGTCACTAATGTCTTGATTTCTTTCCAAATACAATTAGGTGGTGATTAGGATGAAGGGACTATAGGTGGTGGTGGTGTTGCTTTATGTTATGTCACTAATGTCTTGATTTCTTTCCAAATACAATTAGGTGGTGATTAGGATGAAGGGACTATAGGTGGTGGTGGTGTTGCTTTATGTTATGTCACTAATGTCTTGATTTCTTTCCAAATACAATTAGGTGGTGATTAGGATGAAGGGACTATAGGTGGTGGTGGTGTTGCTTTATGTTATGTCACTAATGTCTTGATTTCCTTCCAAATACAATTAGGTGGTGATTAGGATGAAGGGACTATAGGTGGTGGTGGTGTTGCTTTATGTTATGTCACTAATGTCTTGATTTCTTTCCAAATACAATTAGGTGGTGATTAGGATGAAGGGACTATAGGTGGTGGTGGTGTTGCTTTATGTTATGTCACTAATGTCTTGATTTCTTTCCAAATACAATTAGGTGGTGATTAGGATGAAGGGACTATAGGTGGTGGTGGTGTTGCTTTATGTTATGTCACTAATGTCTTGATTTCTTTCCAAATACAATTAGGTGGTGATTAGGATGAAGGGACTATAGGTGGTGGTGGTGTTGCTTTATGTTATGTCACTAATGTCTTGATTTCTTTCCAAATACAATTAGGTGGTGATTAGGATGAAGGGACTATAGGTGGTGGTGGTGTTGCTTTATGTTATGTCACTAATGTCTTGATTTCTTTCCAAATACAATTAGGTGGTGATTAGGATGAAGGGACTATAGGTGGTGGTGGTGTTGCTTTATGTTATGTCACTAATGTCTTGATTTCTTTCCAAATACAATTAGGTGGTGATTAGGATGAAGGGACTATAGGTGGTGGTGGTGTTGCTTTATGTTATGTCACTAATGTCTTGATTTCCTTCCAAATACAATTAGGTGGTGATTAGGATGAAGGGACTATAGGTGGTGTTGCTTTATGTTATGTAGTCTTGAGGTGGTGATTAGGATGAAGGGACTATAGGTGGTGGTGGTGTTGCTTTATGTTATGTCACAAATGTCTTGATTTCCTTCCAAATACAATTAGGTGGTGATTAGGATGAAGGGACTATAGGTGGTGGTGGTGTTGCTTTATGTTATGTCACTAATGTCTTGATTTCTTTCCAAATACAATTAGGTGGTGATTAGGATGAAGGGACTATAGGTGGTGGTGGTGTTGCTTTATGTTATGTCACTAATGTCTTGATTTCTTTCCAAATACAATTAGGTGGTGATTAGGATGAAGGGACTATAGGTGGTGGTGGTGTTGCTTTATGTTATGTCACTAATGTCTTGATTTCCTTCCAAATACAATTAGGTGGTGATTAGGATGAAGGGACTATAGGTGGTGGTGGTGTTGCTTTATGTTATGTCATTAATGTCTTGATTTCTTTCCAAATACAATTAGGTGGTGATTAGGATGAAGGGACTATAGGTGGTGGTGGTGTTGCTTTATGTTATGTCACTAATGTCTTGATTTCTTTCCAAATACAATTAGGTGGTGATTAGGATGAAGGGACTATAGGTGGTGGTGGTGTTGCTTTATGTTATGTCACTAATGTCTTGATTTCTTTCCAAATACAATTAGGTGGTGATTAGGATGAAGGGACTATAGGTGGTGGTGGTGTTGCCTTGTTATGTCACTAATGTCTTGATTTCCTTCCAAATACAATTAGGTGGTGATTAGGATGAAGGGACTATAGGTGGTGGTGGTGTTGCTTTATGTTATGTCACTAATGTCTTGATTTCCTTCCAAATACAATTAGGTGGTGATTAGGATGAAGGGACTATAGGTGGTGGTGGTGTTGCTTTATGTTATGTCACTAATGTCTTGATTTCTTTCCAAATACAATTAGGTGGTGATTAGGATGAAGGGACTATAGGTGGTGGTGGCGTTGCTTTATGTTATGTCACTAATGTCTTGATTTCTTTCCAAATACAATTAGGTGGTGATTAGGATGAAGGGACTATAGGTGGTGGTGGTGTTGCTTTATGTTATGTCACTAATGTCTTGATTTCCTTCCAGACACAACTGTTGCACACTAAACACACCAACTAGACATATTCTTTCACATTTCTGCAAAGTCTATATAGTATTATTAATGTAGTTATATAGCTTAAAAACATTCCTAAATGCTGTGTTTCACCAACAGACATTTTTCAAACGTTTATTTCGGTAATATTTATTATTTTGGCCAAGTTATTGATTCCTTTAGATTACATCTAATATCACGCTAAGCCAAATGTCTGTGGGTAATCTATAAAGTTTTACATTTTCTTATAAAATAACTCCGTATGAGTGAGCAAATTCTTTCAGTGTTATTTCATGTCTAACTATTGTCTACAAAGTGTACCTATATTTCATATTTTAAGTTTAAGATTATCTGCCCCAAAAGTGTGACATTATATAGCCATATATACAATCTCGACATACACCATATTACATATTCACAACACATATGATAGAAGATTACTGTTACATTCTCGTTGGTTTCTACCGTGGATCGCAAAAGTAATTTATATTGCTATTGTGTGAATTAAGAACAGTAACACAACTCTCTGGCTCTGCTGTGCTGTCTATAGGATATAAATAATAAACATGTATTACGTGGATATGTGCTAACACATATTTTTTGTTTTCAGTTGCATGCTTGTGCATAATCAGGCGAGGGCATGGCATGAGACATATCGTTACAGGGATTAATTGTCCCTTCTGAGCGTGCTGAAATTAATTGACTCTGAAGAAGTACTAACATATATTAGTGTCCTTTAAATCACTGACTACAAGAGTATACTAGGGAAACGTTTTTATGATTTTATTACCCAGACTGATCCGTCTACTCTGACCCTCAGACAGTGCAGGCAGTGCGATTACCAGCCCTATCCACTAATGAATGGTCCTAGTCAAATTGGCCACTAATGGGGTAGGTTGGCGTTTTTGTGAATCACTTATGAAAAGCTAACAGGCACTTTTAAGCCACGCCCAGCGCGCTCGTGATTGGTCGTTAGGGCAAGAAGCGTTTGACACATGTGTCACGAGCGTTTCATTTTGTTTTTCGCGGGGAGACGTCATGGCTTGTTATATGTTAGCAAAGGGCTATACGTACACCGACCAATTTTACGAACAGGTAGGCAGGGCTACACGTACACAAACTAATTTTACGGACTGGTAGGCAGGGCCCTACGTATACGTTCATCCATATTATATTATTTAGCGCTCAATTTAGACTTATTACGATTAGGACAGTCGCGAAATCCATTAATTGTAAATGTTGTCATACTGTTGTCTTAACACGTTGTAAACACGAAGCAAATAGGTGCAATGTGGAACAGCAATTACCTTTGCATTTATATAATAACATGCTAGAACATGCACAACACTAATAACTAATTAATTTGACTTTAATAGAGCTAGCATATTAGGACAGACTATTCTCAATATACCGATGTAATCGCGGTCTTTGAGCTTTATTATAAATATTTGCGATGGGATGGGTATAAAATTATTAGAATGTTGTTCATTTGGAAGAAGGATATATGTGGAAATATTTATAAATGCTAGCCAACTAACATAACATAACATAACATAACATAACGTTTATTTGACCCCATGTAGGTACACAATTAATTGGTTTCTGAACATCACTTATGCAGTAAAAACAACAAATATAAACATTATGCAGGCATACATATACGTATATCATTATAATGTTCAACATACTATTTGGAAAATACATACAAACGCATGTATAGCTATTATGGTATTGATGTACCATAGACATTAATCATATAGCTTATTCAATCGGGGTCGGTGGCTCCTATTAAGACACAATTGTCGCTATCATAGTAGCCACCCTATTTACGTGATAATTTATATGGTCCTTTTACAAGGTGTCTATTTCATGTATGTTTTTGGTAGTGCTTGTTTTATGTGAGAATGTAAGTTTGTTTGTGTGCTGGTTGCCTGAAACTAGCATAACATATATCGTATTTAATGGTTTTGTTGACATGTGTAGCAATTTGATAGAGTGCATAAATCATTATATTTGTGTAACAAGTATGTTTTTATATAAAATGAGAAGCCTCGCAAACTGTGAGTATATATTTTGTCTTTGATTATATCGGGGGTGTCATTTATAGCATGTGGTAAGCTGTATTTGAGACATTTCATTGCAAATTCATGCTTAGTTCTAAAAGTATGTATATAATTTTTTTCACGAGTATTATAGTTATGTACATTTACACTTGGGATAATTTGCCAGTTAAGTAAATAAGGAGGTAAAATTTTATGAATGTATTTAAAGTAAAATTTTAATTCATGTAACTTTAATATATCTTCTACTTTTAGTAGTTTAAGTTTTTTTTAAAGTGGTTCCGTGTGTGAGTTGTATTTATTTAAGGTAATTATTCGCACGGCTTTAAATTTTTTTTTAAATTCTATTTATTTGGTATACCCCAAACCATAACACAATAATTGATATGAGATACTATTAATGTGTTATATAACAACACTTTTATATTTAAAGGTAATACATATTTTAATCTGTTTATTATGCCAATTGTTTTGGAGCATTTATTTGAAATTTTCTCAGTGTGTTTTTTCCAATTTAAGTTAGTGTCTAAAGTCAATCATAGAAAGTTAAATTCATCTACTCTTTCAATATTTATATTATCTATTTTAAGCGTAAGAGTCTGCGTGCGTTTATTAGGCATATGAAAAATCATGTATTTTGATTTTCTTTTATTTAAAGATAATTTATGTATGTTTAGCCATTCATTAACTTCAAAGAGTTCTTCATTTATTAAGGATTCTGTACTTTTATTGCGTGTGTTGTTGTTGTTAAGAAATTTTAAAGAGCTAGATAATGTGGTGTCATCAGCGTACATGTCGAAATTAAATAATTGACTAGCTTGTGAGAAATCATTTATATAAATGATAAATAATAGTGGTCCAAGGATTGAACCGGGACGCCGATTGTTATAGGTAAGATGTCTGAAATTTCAGTGTATTGTTTCCTGTTTTGTAAGTAACTTCTGAATAACTGCAAAGTTGAGCCATTTAGGCCATAGTATGTTAATTTGTTAAGTAAAATGTTATGGTCAATAGTATCAAAAGCTTTCGAAAGGTCGAGAAATACATGGTTCGACAGTATTATACATTTGAGTTATAATTCTATCTATTAGCTCAAGCTCAGCAAATTCCGTTGAATATTTAGCTCTAAGACCATACTGATTATCACATAAAAGCTTCATATCATTTAAATATAAATATAATTGAATAAAAATTTATTTACCTAATACTTTAGAAAGTGTAAGAAGAAGGGAAATTGGTCTGTAATTTTCAAATAAAGATGGATTGTCTTTCTTAAATATAGGAATAACTTTTGCAATTTTTAGTTTGTCTGGGAATATCCCGGATTTTAAAACTTGGTTTATTAACAGCTTTAATGATTTTATAATTGCAGGCTCAATTATCTTGAGCAATTTTGAAGAAATGCCATCAAATCCACAGCTGTTTTTGTGGGAAGATTATTAATAGTTTTCCTAATAGTCTCTTCATCAACACTCTGAAACGTAAATACAGAATTAACGTTTTTGTTTAAATAAAAACTATAGTTTTTGTTACCTTTATTTTTAATACCTTGTGCGATGGTCTGACCTATATTTGTAAAATAATTATTAAATTTGTTTGCAATATCCTTTTTATCAGTTATTTTTGTACCATTTTGTATTAAAAAAATAATGGTAATCTTCGGTTTGTACGATTTTTTGAAAGAAATTCATTAATAACTTTCCAGGTATTTTTTATATCATATTTAAATCGATTAAATCTTTGTTCAAAATACACTTGTTTGGCTGCACGAATATATTTTTTAATATCGTATTATAAGTTTTTAGATTAATATTAATAGTTTCATAGCTTGTCGAATTTGGTTGTTTATAGAGCTTGTCTCGATATTGAATAGATTTTAGCAATCCTTGAGTAATCCACATTGATCTTTTGTGTTTATATTTATTAAATTTCGTCAGCTTAGTTTGCATGTGCTTATTGTTTGCCCGTAACATTTCTTCGTAGATTATATCATAATTTAAATTTGTGTCTGCATTTATATTTTTATTTAGCTTATTGTACATCTCATTTGATTTAATTTCGTGTTTAACTTTATGCATTGCCTCTTCATTTAGTATATTTATTTTAACATATTTAGGTGGAGGTTCAGTCTTCAATGAGACGTTGATGAATATAAAATACGGCTGATGATCAGACAATTTTTTTATTAAAATCCCTGCAATACTCTCCAATATAGATTTATTAAGTTTACAGAAGAAATTGTCTATTAAAGTACCATTTGTTCTAGTAAATCTAGTAGGAAGAGTAATTTGCGGGTAAAGGCTGTGTGATATTATGGTGTCAAAAAAGTTACTATATGTATCATTTTCATTTAATTTAAGCAAATTTATATTAAAATCCCCTGCGATAATGAGATTGTTATTACAGTAGTTTTCCATTGATGATATCATAGAGGTAAATTAATTTATAAAAGCATTTAAATTATCATTAGAAGTTCGTGGAGGTCTATATATGTTTCCGATGGTTCTGCTCTTAGATAGATTACCACCATTTATTTGGACTATCATCCCTTCCCAGTGTTCGTACATGTTTACATTTAATATAACCTCTGATCTATATTTGTTGTCGACATATATTATTAGCCCTCCTTTGTTACTGCACGTGTTACCTTGAGCTAAACAGTCATAACCATGTAAGGAAAATTGTGATAGGTCATCGTTTTCTGATTTCCAAGTTTCTTGTAAGCAAATGACATTAAATTTAAAATTGTTACTACTTAGCTCTTCTACAAAAGCTTCAAGTTCGTTAAATTTAGAATTTATTGATTGAATGTTAGTGCTCAAGACACTAAAACGCGTAGTGTTTTTCTGTGTAAGTTTGCCAAACTTATCAAAGTCATAATATGATGACCGACGTATTAGTTGAGGTTCATAATTTTCAACATCATTTGTGTCTAAGATGTTAATTAAGTCATTGTTATTAATACCTCCTAAATAGGAGAGGAACGTATCGTCAAATGTCATGCCTTTATATAATGTGGTATTTATCATATGTATTTGTTATTATATTTGTATGTGTAAATGAGTATTCAACAAATTGTGATATATGCATATACCGATAATTAAATGTATTTGTGGCATTGCAAGTCGTAAGTTTTATTGACGTAATGCACTGAACGTAAATGTGAGATTGATTACACATGTAAATGTGAGAACAGTTTGAGATAGACATCTTGTAGTTTGGTATATAGAAAAAATAACATAAAATAAGAATGATTTGCATAATGAATGCAAGAAGACCTTGTCATGGGAGAGGTGTAGAGCATACAGTGTTACAACGGTTTTACAAGCCACATTTACCTGAGTATCCGTAGTAACATACTAATGCATTTGACAGCAACATAATGAATACATGTATTAAGATAACTAATGTGTCGTAAGTTGTATTCAGCACAAATAATCTTCAAGCTGCCAAAACACATATTAAATATGTAAATATCATACGGTAATTGGACTGCATTTTGCCCAATTCGTAAAGTGAAAGAGTCTTAGTAATGGTGCATAATGGCAATCCCATTTATTTAATAAAACATGTGAAAACGTATGTACAGTGTGTATTAAACACACCCCAATTATAGTACATGATCACAGTGCACATGCATTATATAATTGCTAGATTTTAAATTATTTGAAAACAAAAGTATGGTATGCATTATATATCCATGCATGAATGTAGTGTATGTGGATTGCATACTTGGGTAGTGTATAAATAACTATGCCTACAGTATCTTTGTTTCATTACTAGCATCAAACCAACTATATAAAGGACTATACACATTTCAATTAATGTGCATTAGTGTACGATATATTTTGTGTGACTGTCGCACGGATAGAATAATGTTGCTCTTATTGTCATAGGAATTTTGCACATTCTATGCCTACCTGTTCGTAAAATTAGTTTGTGTAAGTATAGCCCTGCCTACCTGTTCGTAAAATTAGTACGTGTGCGTGTAACCCCTTGCTAACTTATAACAGGCCCTGACGTCTCCCCGCAACAACAAAAAGAAACGCGCGTGTCAAACGCTCCTTGCCTTGGCGACTAATCACGAGCGCGCTGGGCGTGGCTTAAAAGCGCCTGTTAGCTTTTCATAAGTGAATCGCAAAGACGCGGTCGGTTCCCGCAATAAAACTGGCTGGCTAGCTATCCAGTTATAAATAGAGGTCAACGAGGTCAACAGCTATGGGTGTTGTGATTTCCTCCCCCCTCGCATGCGTGAGCATATATTTTTTATAACTCTACCCGTTCCACAAATTGTATAATCATAATTTAATAATAGTAATAATAATAACAACGAACTTAGTTTAAACATTGGTTTCCAGAGTACGACTATGTTCAATAGTTTGTACCTGTATTTGTAATATCTTAAATTAGAATGCTATCAATCTCTAATACAAAGGTGTCTTATCTTTCAGGTATTTTCATGTAGAAAATGTGGTATGCATTGCATTTATGACAGTTGTACGGCTGCCCCACTTCATCCGAAGAAGTGGGGCAGCCGTACATATCAATATGTGAGACAAAATATTGAAAACACGAACCAAGAAGAAATATAAACAACACAAGCCCTAAGAATACTTATTTTATTATTACGATAAATCAGAGTAACCATTAGTAGTTTAAATTGCCACAGCGAAGCATATATTTTAGGGCGATAATGTGTGAACGTCGACGTGCGTTTGTCACTAAATGAGGCTAATGCTATTCGGGACGTTATTCAGGTCATTAATAGTTCTAACCTAAATCTAAGAACACTTTTTGTTCGTATTACGTGCACTTGCACAGTGAGTACCAATAACGACGTGTTAATGTTAGGGGTCAATACACATATGGTTTTCCGTTTGGCGATCATGTTAACGTTTTGTTTGATTATAAGAAAACGTGACATACAAAATGTCTCAAACTTCTCACCTGCTGTTGTCATCATCTCATTGACATGCTGATAGATTTTCAAAAAAATGCATACTTCTAGCTCTCGTAAAATGCCTGTATGTGTCACACCCGTCAATATTTGCAAATGCCGGCCAGCATTACTCCGCAAACACGTCACACAGGCAAATTGCTGCTAAATATCCTTCCGCTTATTCAAATCATCTAGAAATCCACCATTTTACAGTCAACACCTTCTACAATCACACATGAAAATCTGCCTCCTCAAATGCAGTTATGTCACAGCATGTGAATTTTCTAAAAAATAATTCAAAACAATACACTGCACATTTCTTCGTCTGTAACCAAACAGGAAGTCAAACTAGAACATGACCCCGTTATGGTGTAACACATTTGCACAGCAAAAATGAGGAAAGAATAAATTGCGTACCCAGTGATCTCGGTCTTTTGCGATCTCGGCCCCAGTGAACTCGGCCTGTTTTGGTGAGTCAGTGACCTCGGCCTGTGCTGCAGTGATCTTGGCCTGTGCAGCAGTGATCTCGGCCTGTACAGCCAGTGATCTCGGCCTGTTTGGAGGGGGGGGGTGTTGCTGTCCAGAAATATGTGTGCGGACATTTGTCCATAATACAGGAGCTGCATTATCCGCCAACAGCACATTTTAACTGATAATGGAGTTTAAACTTGCCAGTATAAGATCGTACGTTGTTACATTGGTACCCTTAGCAGTCGCAAACAATTGTCGACAGTTACCTATTCGTACATATCGTACGAAAGGGGCGACATATTGTGAATGCTGCGGACTCATGCAATAAAATAAAGTAATATTGACGTAATTGTTTGAATATTGAATGTTTTGGACAAAATGATCATGTACTAGTGGAGCAAAACACACCTGGTGGGAAATACTAATGCTGTCACACTGAATGCGAAAGTGAGTCAATATGTTGCAAAGGTTCTGCGATTCTATAACAAATAATATCAAATCAAACGCCCTTGTGGGTGTCTATGTAGTTCACTAATCTGTTTAAGGCCTATTCAGAAGGACCGAGATGGAGGGTCCTCGTGGTCCATAAAGATGATTGGTCAGAATAGGCTACGAGGCGGGTTGCTGGGGATTAGACAACCGGACCAATCAGAAAAACAATAATTACGATTGGTCCGAATGTTCTGCACCACCCAGCTTTATAAAGAGGGGATGTCAAGGAGTAAACATTACCGGTTCACCTACACCCAAGCACACATATTCATATTTTAGATTGCACTTTGGATTATATAGGTATCGTGATCATTGTTATTGTTATGTCGCTACATTTATGCATTGTATTTTATTGATGCATTGCATCATGGGGAATTGTTGCATGGGTTTAATAAAACACAAACTTTCTACATTATGCCTTGTGTCTTCTGCAAACCAGCCCCGAATCATAGTCGGAACATTGTGCCACACGATAGGCGTCGGAACGTTATTAATATTGGGTAGCTGAAACTCACAAAAACCCCTAAACAATATATAGACTATTGAAGTTCACCCAAAATTCCATCTGAATCCCGTAGCCGAAACGTTGGGGTAAACGTATCTCCAGCTACTCACCCCCTCGGTTCCGATGCATAATTTATGTATATACATTGTATGTAGACGAATAACGAAAATACATTTATTTATACCCCAAAAAGTGCCAACAAATAGCACGGTACGGGTGACAAGACCAAGAAAATGTGGAACGGAAATAATAACGTACACTTATAAAATATATATTAATATTATTAATAATAATAAGATAACTTCTATTGCGCCTAAATCCTTAAAAACTAAGCTCAGAGGCGCATCAAAACAAAAGGATTGGTCAATCTCAAAATCCATATGCAGAATTCCAGTTGTCAACAGATGGATCAAGGTGCTAGGGAGCTATAGTGGATAAGCAAGGTTGTAAAAATAAGTGTTTTTAAATAACGACGGAATTTCGTAATATTTTCAATTGATCTAACACTAACAGGCAGCATATTCCAAAGAGTTGGTGCAGCAGCAACAGAAAAATCCCTAGTTCCAATGTTGTCGGAAACTGAAGTTACTGTCAAAGACCACTTCTAGATTCCATACCCAGGTTGATGGCGTGATATGCTGATTCAAAATACGCGTAGGGGAAAATCGTCAAGTCTACTACGCTGCATTGGAGTACCAATAATGATAAAGACAGTTTTATTTGCATTTAATTTCAATTTGCTGTCAGTGATCCAGTGGAAGAGATCTTGGAGGCAATCGCTATAATACTAGTACACATCACGCAGAATTTGCCGAAGATACTGTCGAATTGCGTACATAAATAACCCAACAAAACAAAACTATACATCAATATACAATATACAAATATTTGGCTAACATCACTCAAACAGGCCGAGATCACTGGAAATACAGGCCGAGTTCACTGCTGCACATAAATAACCCAACAAAACAAAAAGACGTTATACAAACAGAGATCTCTGTCGAAAACAACCATGCAACATATTGGACATTATGCAGCAGTTACCACAATACATAATACAATGTAATTATGTTACACAAAAAACGCTGGCTAACATCACTCAAACAGGCCAAGATCACTGGCTATACAGGCCGAGTTTACTGCTGCACAGGCCGAATTCACTTGCCGACTTCATGCCGCTATCGTTTCTGATCAGCAACACCCCCCCCCCGAACAGGCCGAGATCACTGGCAATACAGGCCGAGGTCACTGGCCGACTTCACCAAAACAAGCCGAGTTCACTCGGGTCGATATCGCAAAAGACTGAGATCATTGTGAACCAATAGCGTACCTTGCCAAGTGCGTACGTGTTGGCTTCAGATTTACTTTATTTAAATAAGGAAATAATGTAAGGGAAACTGATGATTAAAAACCCATTCATTACAGATATAGTTCAATTAGTTTAATTAATGCCAATGATAAATTTTCTGGTTTTAAGCTTAAATATATTCAATGATGTTGCATTTTTAATATCTACAGGTAGTGTGTTCCAAAATCGTGTCCCTATTATTTTCAAAGAATGTTCTCAAATTCTATTTTTAAAATCTTGGTATATATAAGTTCGTCTCCTGTCTTGAACTTCGTCATGACCTCATTATTAAACTTGTAAAATTGGTGAACTGGACCAGGAAGTTGTTTCCTACGCTGTTTGTACACAAATATTAGAACGTTGAGAGTATATATAATTATAAAGTCCCTGAACTTTTAAAATGTTAAGTTCCCGGTGTAAGGTGGTAGCACTATCACGACGGTTACGCTTAGCTAATGTTTTCAGTAAAAGGTATGGACAACCTGTAGTTTAACTTTGTTGGTCTTACACGCTGAGTGTTAAAATCATGGCAATGTCAATCATTACAATGTGACATGACAACTGTGTTTTTCTATGTGTAGTGCCATCCGTTAACGTTTGCAGCTGGAATTATCCAGTACGTTTTCACGTGAACAATCGCAACTAGTAGGGAATGTTCTCTTGTCTTCTATTTATCCAATATCTGCAGGACATTTTCTAGAATGTACCAATGTTTTGAGCAATTGGATCCACTTGGACGACGCCCTAAGGAATCCAGATGTAAGATACAAATATATATATATAAATTATAAGAAAAAACTAAATGTAGGTTCTTATATAGCGCAATATCCAGTCTGGACTGCTCAAAGCGCTTTATACTTTACTCCCTGACAAACCTGTTCAACGAACACCATCGCGACTTCTCTGGGAAGCATCCAACCACGCTGCAATTAATGCACGAAGACTATTCATGTATCTATGACATAAGTCGCAAGCTTAAATACTAAGACGTGGACAGTTACAGTCGGACAATCCAGGCATGACGTTTCACAATAATAGAAGACCACACCTTTATCTTCTAGCTGAGGTTGAAATGTATCTTCTAAAACCTATTTAATCTGCATTTTAGATGTAGAACCGACGTTAACGCCATCTCTGTCACTGTCGTTGAAGCAGTCTACGCGCGTATATTGCAAAAGCTGCGTGTTTGACGCGAGGAAAAGCATTAAAGTTAAACCCGGTTTGTAGCCGTGCACTGTAGCCACAATATATCCTAAGCAGCGGGGGCTCTGTAACAAGATTTAACAAGATTTAATAAGATTGCCGTCCAGAGCTACAAGCTTCAGACGGCATGCGAACAAGGTAGCCTTTGGCGTATCGAGAGTCCAACATTTTTCCAATGACGTATAGTAGCTAGAGTATTGTCGAGCTTTTTACTTTTTACTTCCATATGCTTAGTTACTTTGTATGTTATAACTGTAGTGATGAAGCAGTTGCACGACTTTTAGGATATACTTTTATCTGCATTGACTGACTACAATTTGGAGTAATCTTGGGCTCGTTTGTGCTAGCCCAGGTGTTGACATAGCAAACGACACTGGGACAGTGTGATTGCTGCCTAGTTTCATTAACTTTGCTTCATTAAGTCGACAGAAAGATACACATGTGAGAATTCTTCTTCCTGTTGTATAATTATGAATTTATGTTTGATCCATGACCATAATATTACATGGCATTATTTTGTCTAGGTATCCACTTGTCATCTTGTTGTCCTCTGGCAGCCGGCTACGTTTGTACTATTTGACTTAAGTAGTTTTGTATAAAAGGTACTTTATTTTTACTTAAGTATTTCGGTGAGGGAATACTTTTATTGAAGTAGTTTTATTGGAGAGCTACTTTTACTTAGTTACTTTATTGGAGTACTTGTCCCAGCACTGGTTATAAAGGTCTGGTGGGACAACAATGCACCACAATTTTAGAGGGAGACAGAGAGAGGGGGGGAGGGGAGAGAGGGAGGGAGAGAGAGGGGTGCACAGATGAATGGAGATTCAGAATGGCGTGGAAAGAGGCTGTGAGAGGCAGCATTAGGCAGAGTTAATGAGGAGAACAGCTGTGAAAAACGCGCTCAAATGGCGAGACAAGGAATATATGTCGGGTGGATGTGATCAATATTTTATGGGAAGCATTACGAACATGACAGGATTGTTTTTTGAAGTTTTTAGTATACGATACATGAGTTTTAAGTCGCAATTACTACATGGCATGAGTTGCCAGAAGAATCATGAAACCCAAATAATGTAACTTTACGACGTTCTAAACTTAGTTTTGAGTCCATATGTGCTGAAATTTAAGATTCTTCTTTCTCCGCATACTTTGTTTGTATCTATCGCCCTCCAGGACATCCGGCAAATTTCTTTGAAGACTTTCAGGATATGTTGGAAAATCTGGCAGTTATTCATTCAGAATTTTACATTCTTGGTGATTTTAATCTACAGTTTAATCTACACCTTCTACAACAACAACTAAGTTTGATGATATTCTGGCATCATTTGATTTGAAACATGTTACCTTTTCGACATATATACATGGCCATTGGCTTGACCTCTTCATAACCCGTTCAACTTGTAATAATATCCAAGCACCTACTGTTTCAGATGGGTTATCAGACCTCCATACTGTCATTGCTAATGTTAACGTTTCTATAACCCCATTAGAGTCGAAACACAATGTGTCTTACAGAGCCATTCATTCATTATATCCGACGTTATCACAGATAAAAAAAACATCTATCTGACTTATATAAACAGTACTGTCAAGTACTTAATGCATTACTTAACAAACATGCACCTATAAAATCAAAATGGGTGTCAGAAAGGCCACCGGCTCCATGGATGATTCCGAAATTATACTATCTAAAAGGCGTCGTCGTTATTTAGAGCGTGTTTGGCGCAAATCGCGCTCGCCATTAGACAGGTCGCGCTATTTTAAGCAATGTCACCTCTGTAACAGACAAATGGCTAAAGCTAAATCAGATTATTTTACAAATATGGTCATAAATAAGTATGATAATCCGCGTCAATTATGGAACTGCAACAGTAACATTTTACATAGACGGCCTACTCCATCGCTACCTGATCATGTGTCAATTAAGTCTCTATGTGATTCGTTCTCTAGTCACAATAAGAATAAGATCAGTATTATTCGTTCTGCTTTCCCACGTCATACTTTAAGTAATGTCAATGTGGACTTTCCACAAGTAAATTCTCTACTTGTATCATTTGAACCTGCAACAGTTGATGAAGTTAGGAAAATAATTATGTCCTCCCCAAATAAATCTTGTGCACTTGATCCATTTCCAACAATACTGCTAAAAGCATGTCTTGATACACTAATTGGACCTATAACAAATATTATAAATGCATCATTTTGCTCTGGCTGTTTTCCTGATGATTTCAAATACGCCCATGTCACACCACTTCTTAAGAAGTCATATCTGCCTAAACAATGTTGTTGTTGTGGTAAGTCGTCTAAGGTCTCACATTAGCACAAATGTCTTAACTAATGTGTCACAATCGGCATATAGACAGTTTCATTCAACAGAGACTGCCCTCTTAAAGGTTCATAATGACATTAAGTTGAACATTAATAATGGTAAAGTGACTGCACTTACCTTACTAGATCGCTCTGCCGCTTTTGATACGATTCTAATTGAATGCTTATTAAAGTGGTACGGCATCTTACTGATATATACCAAACTATAAATATTGGGAACTCCTTTTCAGCAGCACTGCCGGCTTCATTTGGTGTTCCCCAGGGTTCTGTTCTTGGGCCTTTGCTTTTATACTCTTTACTCCACGCCACTAAGCTCTGTTATACAAAGACAATACTTGGATCATCATATTTATGCTGATGATACTCAGATCTACATTTCGTTGGCTACCCCGGATACAAATCGCTCCCTTAAACAACGTGGTGATTGCCTTCAAGATATCTTCCACTGGATGACTGACAGCAAGTTGAAATTAAATGCAAATAAAACTGAATTGATCATTATTGGTACTCAAATGTAGCGAGTAAACTGGATGTTTTTTTCCCTACGCGTATTTTGATTCAGTATATCACGCCAGCAACCGTATTCGCCGGTGTATGTCATTTTCTGTTGCTAAAACTATGGAAACAGCGCTTGTTAGCAGCAGACTTGACTATTGCAATTCCTTCCTTTATAATATCGCTTGCAAGGATATCACAAAACTTCAGCGTGTCCAAAATTATCTAGCAAGAGTTGTTACAAGATCTCCTTGTTTTTCTCGCTCTGTACCACTTTTGAAGTCTTTGCATTGGCTTCCTGTACGATATCGTATACTATTTAAGTTATGTACCATTACATACCAAGCACTGTCCAGTAAGCAACCATCTTATTTGCATTCATTGCTTACTCCTGTAAGAAAACCTATCCAGCTTCGATCATCTAGATCTGACCTACGTTTGTTCCTAGAGTCAACACTAACATTGCAACTAGGGCTTTTTCTGTTGCTGCACCAACTCTTTGGAATATGCTCCCTCTCAGTGTTAGATCAGTTGAAAATATTAAAAAATTTCGTCGTCATTTAAAAACGTATCTTTACAACCTTGCTTATCCACCGTAGCTCCCTAGCGCCTTGACCCATCTGTTGACAACTAGAATACTACTTATGGATTTTGAGATTGACCAATCCTTTTGTTTTTATGCGCCTCTGAGCTTGGTTTCCAAGGATTTAGGCGCAATAGAAGTTATCATATTATTATTATTAAGTACGCTCATGAAACCGGCTCCATGATCCTGTATTTGAATACGCTGGCTCATTTACTGGTTTCACGTGTTCCCTTCGATTCAGAAGCGGAGTAATTCGGCGATTATGTACGTCGTGATCTGCTTTACTGGTTATGGGAGTATGGATAGGCTATTATACATCACATAATATTTATAAAAAAAAATTCCATCGTTGAAAATGGAATAGTCAGCTGAGAACATGGTATTACATAAGCTAGACTAAAAGTTAGTATTCCCTGTTCGGCGACCTGCTATAAATGGTATGAGCAGACATTCATGACGTCAGCCTGTCTATGAAAGTAGCCCTGTGTATGTAAATTAATATGTGTGTCTTCAAAAAGGCTATTCTAGTAACCTTCTGGTACAAAGTTCTTAATTGTAGTTGCAAATGTTTAGTCTTTATTAACACCTAGAAGCAAAGACCCAAACGATTGCCTTTTGTTTACCGTTAACCTTTTAGTTTGTCAACGTAATACTTCACAACTGGTTCGACATCCTCCGCCGTTATGTCCATGCATTGCTTCTTAAACATCAGTCCGCAGTATCTGTGACCAAGCATCAGCATCATATGTCGGTAGCAAAAATTTGCCTTTCCGTTGCGATAGTAACACAATCCCTCGACGAGAATTGTCCCGGGTTGCGAGAAAATCAGGTTCGATTCGCCAGCACCGTGTGGCGCCACTACGATGTAGGCTCGACTGAACAACTGCCGCGTCTCATTAAACCCTGGCACGGGGTTGTCGCCAAACACGACAGTCTTCAAACCGGCGGGATCGGCGTGTTTGCGTATCATGGCGAGGATGTCGTCGTGGTGTTCGAACCATCGTTTCTTAGAGCGGCGAATCAAGATAACGGTGTCACGTGGTGGCGCCGGATCGGACATTCGTGCCCGGAGCTGCATCGACAACAACTGCGCATTGAAGATCGTTGCGTGACCACACGGTGTGCCAGCTGGCATATAGACAATGTCGGCCTGAACGTCTTCAGATATCAAGCGAGACGACTCAATGCCAAGCGCCGCCAAGAAGTGGAGAGTGAATCTTGTTTGTTTCTGCACGAGGACCTTTATCGTTGGGTGGCGTATCAGGAAAGGCAGGTACGCCGCTATGCGTGTGAGATTCTCGACGAGAAAGTGGAAGAACGTCTTTCCCCGGTACTGCGCTAACACGAACACCTCCCGATGTCGCGCAGGAGTTTTTGCCGGCTGGAAGTAATGAGACTGCTCGATTATGTGGCAACTTGACGGAATTATCTTCCAGTCGCCTTTGATCACATCCCCGTTTGGCGTCGCAAAAGCGCCGGCAACCACGATAATATACGTAAAGGTATACCGTGTTTGTGTAGCCGAATTACCCGAGAAACGCGACACTATCACATCTTTCCTTGCGGCTTTCGAAAATGGAAACGGATTTTCGACGTCTTCGGGTCGGGTGTAACATATGCTGTTGTAATCGGGACGACGTCGCTTGTACACATCACAGTCACTCATTATGGCGTTATAGTATTTCGTCGCCATGAATGGGGCAAGAACATTATCGCTTTCAGAAAACCATAAACTGTGTAACTCCTCGCGGTGTTCTGTCAACTTTAATTTAAAACGTTTGTGATTGTTCCCGTCCAGCGCCGAAAGATTCCGATGCACTATCTTTGCTGTTATATTCATTTGCAGTAACTTCCGGCGGGTTTCTTCCAATTCAGCGATATACTTCCGCGACAAAATTGCACTTAATTCTGCGATATTGACAAGAACAGCGGGCTTTCTTGTTGTATGTTCCTTATTTTTAACGACTTTGAACATTGTCTTGGAAAATAAAAAACCTGACGTGATGACAAGCGTTATGAATAACAGGAAACAGAATATCTTCTTTGATGTTACGAGTATCGACATGATGCGACAAATACCGCTTGTCCAATCTATAAACAAACAAACAAAATACATTCAAACACAATTAGAGTAAACAGCCATCAAACAAGCACTACACTGCAACGAAATAGTGATGAAAAAGCAACGTAACGTAGGCACTATACGTCCGAATAATATATATTTATTGGTATAGATAAGGTATTTATTACACGCGTTCATGACTAATGTTTTAATACATGTAATACATGTAATACATGTACTACATATAATACGTGTAATACATGTAATACATGTAATACATGTAATACATGTAATACATTGTATTACACGTAATATATGTAATACATATAATACATGTAATACATGTTATACATGTTAAACATGTAATACATGTAATACATGTTATACATGTAATACATGTTATACATGTATTACATGTTAAACATTTAATACATGTAATATATGTTAAACATGCAATACATGTAATACATGTTATACATGTAATACATGTAATACATGTAATACATGTTAACATGTAATACATGTTAAACATGTAATACATGTAATACATGTTAAACATGTAATACATGTAATACATGTTATACATGTTATACATGTTATACATGTTATACATGTTATACATGTTATACATGTTAAACATGTAATACGTGTACTACATGTACTACATGTAATACGTGTAATACATGTTATACGTGTTATACATGTAATACATGTAATACATGTTATACATGTTATACATGTAATACGTGTAATACATGTAATACATGTAATACATGTTAAACATGTAATACATGCAATACTTGTAATACGTGTAATACATGTAATACATGTAATACATGTTAAACATGTAATACATGTAATACATGTAATACATGTTTTTCATGTAACACATGTAATACATGTAATGCAACAAAACAGGATTGATACCCTGCGGATGCTTAATGTCAGAACACTGAGGTCGTTTGCTATATGAATTACACGAGAGTGATTGTTGGTAAAGGTCACTTAATAATTGTATCAACATATCGATCGATCGGACATACACAAACAGGCTCATCGGGATAGTATATAAACACAATTATTAAATCACAAGATTAGCAAAGGTAGGGGGTCATTTTTCCCGACCCGGCCTCCTGTAGCAGAGGCCCAAGCCCCACCCCAAGGCCCTGCCAATGTGTTAAACTGCTTCGGGTGTGTGAAGAATACCAGTAAACCATTAAATTAGTGATTATCAATACACAGTGTCCGATTTTCCACAAGGTGGCATGCTCAATAATATATGTCAGTCATACTTCAACACTTATATAATACCACGGCTATATTAACACGGACATGAATTCACCTATTCACGAAGTTGTGAGAACATGAATTGTGTGCCAGGGTGGTTTTGTTGTGCTCCCCACTGTCATGCTGCACACAATGGGTGACAGTCATACTGTGTCATCCACTGTCTACAGCACTGGCCAAGTCAATTTATAATGAAATGTCATTCACAACAAATAAAAGTTGGTATGGAATGGAACCAGTACAGCACACAATGGATGACAGTCATACTGTGTCATCCACTGTCTACATCACTAGCCAAGTCAATTTATAATGAAATGTCATTCACAACAAATAAAAGTTGGTATGGAATGGAATCATTTCCACACACAATGGATGACAGTCATACTGCATCATCCACTGTATACAGCACTGGCCAAGTCAATGTATAATGAAATGTAATTCACAACAAATAAAAGTTGGTATGGAATGGAATCATTTCCACACACAATGGATGCCAGTCATACTGCATCATCCACTGTCTACAGCACTAGCCAAGTCAATTTATAATGAAATGTCATTCACAACAAATAAAAGTTGGTATGGAATGGAATCATTTCCACACACAATGGATGACAGTCATACTGCATCATCCACTGTATACAGCACTGGCCAAGTCAATTTATAATGAAATGTCATTCACAACAAATAAAAGTTTGAATGGAATCATTTCCGCACACAATGGATGCCAGTCATACTGCATCATCCACTGTCTACAGTACTAGCTAAGTCAATTTATAATGAAATGTCATTCACAACAAATAAAAGTTTGAATGGAATCATTTCCGCACACAATGGATGCCAGTCACACTGCATCATCCACTGTCTACAGCACTAGCTAAGTCAATTTATAATGAAATGTCATTCACAACAAATAAAAGTTTGAATGGAATCATTTCCGCACCCAATGGATGACAGTCATACTGTGTCATCCACTGTCTACATCACTAGCCAAGTCAATTTATAATGAAATGTCATTCACAACAAATAAAAGTTGGTATGGAATGGAATCATTTCCACACACAATGGATGACAGTCATACTGCATCATCCACTGTATACAGCACTGGCCAAGTCAATTTATAATGAAATGTAATTCACAACAAATAAAAGTTGGTATGGAATGGAATCATTTCCACACACAATGGATGCCAGTCATACTGCATCATCCACTGTCTACAGCACTAGCCAAGTCAATTTATAATGAAATGTCATTCACAACAAATAAAAGTTGGTATGGAATGGAATCATTTCCACACACAATGGATGACAGTCATACTGCATCATCCACTGCATACAGCACTGGCCAAGTCAATTTATAATGAAATGTCATTCACAACAAATAAAAGTTGGAATGGAATCATTTCCGCACACAATGGATGCCAGTCATACTGCATCATCCACTGTCTACAGCACTAGCTAAGTCAATTTATAATGAAATGTCATTCACAACAAATAAAAGTTTGAATGGAATCATTTCCGCACACAATGGATGCCAGTCACACTGCATCATCCACTGTCTACAGCACTAGCTAAGTCAATTTATAATGAAATGTCATTCACAACAAATAAAAGTTTGAATGGAATCATTTCCGCACACAATGGATGCCAGTCATACTGCATCATCCACTGTCTACAGCACTAGCTAAGTCAATTTATAATGAAATGTCATTCACAACAAATAAACGTTGGAATGGAATCATTTCCGCACACAATGGATGCCAGTCATACTGCATCATCCACTGTCTACAGCACTAGCTAAGTCAATTTATAATGAAATGTCATTCACAACAAATAAAAGTTTGAATGGAATCATTTCCGCACACAATGGATGCCAGTCACACTGCATCATCCACTGTCTACAGCACTAGCTAAGTCAATTTATAATGAAATGTCATTCACAACAAATAAAAGTTTGAATGGAATCATTTCAGCACACAATGGATGCCAGTCATACTGCATCTTCCACTGTCTACAGCACTAGCTAAGTCAATTTATAATGAAATGTCATTCACAACAAATAAAAGTTGGTATGGAATGGAATCATTTCCGCACACAATGGATGACAGTCATACTGCATCATCCACTGTCTACAGCACTAGCTAAGTCAATTTATAATGAAATGTCATTCACACCAAATAAAAGTTGGTATGGAATGGAATCATTTCCGCACACAATGGATGCCAGTCATACTGCATCATCCACTGTCTACAGCACTAGCTAAATCAATTTATAATGAAATGTAATTCACAACAAATAAAAGTTTGAATGGAATCATTTCCGCACACAATGGATGCCAGTCATACTGCATCATCCACTGTCTACAGCACTAGCTAAGTCAATTTATAATGAAATGTCATTCACAACAAATAAAAGTTGGTATGGAATGGAATCATTTCCGCACACAATGGATGACAGTCATACTGCATCATCCACTGTCTACAGCACTAGCTAAATCAATTTATAATGAAATGTCATTCACACCAAATAAAAGTTGGTATGGAATGGAATCATTTCCGCACACAATGGATGACAGTCATACTGCATCATCCACTGTCTACAGCACTAGCTAAGTCAATTTATAATGAAATGTCATTCACAACAAATAAAAGTTTGAATGGAATCATTTCCGCACACAATGGATGCCAGTCATACTGCATCATCCACTGTCTACAGCACTAGCTAAGTCAATTTATAATGAAATGTCATTCACAACAAATAAAAGTTGGTATGGAATGGAATCATTTCCGCACACAATGGATGCCAGTCATACTGCATCATCCACTGTCTACAGCACTAGCTAAATCAATTTATAATGAAATGTCATTCACACCAAATAAAAGTTGGTATGGAATGGAATCATTTCCGCACACAATGGATGACAGTCATACTGCATCATCCACTGTCTACAGCACTAGCTAAGTCAATTTATAATGAAATGTCATTCACACCAAATAAAAGTTGGTATGGAATGGAATCATTTCCGCACACAATGGATGACAGTCATACTGTGTCAGCCACTGTCCAAAGCACTAATCAACAGAACAGTTATCTAAAATTAACGAAAAAGGTGGTTTTGTGTGGAAATATCACTGCACACGATGGATGAGTCATACTGCATCACCCACCGGTTACAATAACAACCCAGAAACTGTGTGAGGCATGGATGTCTGCAGCATAGGGATATGCATTTACTACGGTCTAGTCCCACATATTGCAAAGCTTTGCCTAAATATTAGCATAAGTAGTTTCATGAAACAGGTAGACCTGTGAACAGGCAACGAATCTTTCGGAATCTAGATAGAATATATTTTAGTTTGAGTGTGAGTGAGTGAGTTTATTCAGTTAAATTATATACATGCATTACATAATTAAAAGAAATATGACACATATATATATATGTGTATGTAATACCGAGGATAGCACATAAAACCACACATAATACACTTATTTCAAATGTGGTCCTAAAAAAAATTTTGAATAAGTAATTATAGTATAAAAAAAACTTAAAACTAAGTAGATATATAGTACGATTAAAAAAAATTATACATGTAAAAAATTGCAAAATTGTAAAATACAATAAATAAATAAATATTATGCATTAAATATTAAGACGAAACGTAAAGATTGTGTTCATGGGCCACCAATCTACTATATAAAAGGGTCGACACTTTTTTCTAAAACAAATTTGAGATCGACGTTGTTTTGTTTCGATTGGCAAGTTATTCCAGTGGCATATGCCTGTATAAATGAAAGAAGTTTGTACAGAACCCTTTACTCTGGGAATAACACATGCCAATTCCTTGGTTTGTGAAATAAACAAAATGATATGACGTCCAGATGTGTAGTGCTTAAACTGACGCATCATTAATACAATGCATAAATTTGAAATGTTTGTATCTGCCAACTGTATCACCGTTTCGCTCTTAGTTCAAGAATGCACCGTTATTTCCCCTGTGTGTAAAAACGTCTGGAATGCCAACAGAAACATGCTTTGTAACATACAGCGTAGATAGGCTGACGAGACAATAAATTGTATGATGTCAACAATCTAGTATAGGATTGTAGGAGTAACTGGAAACGGGTGTTGGGTTTACCTGCCAGCTTCTGAGCTCCAGTCAATAGCTTCTTTATAATACAATGCTGGGTTGGGTCAACCATATCGGCCAATTTTGGATATATAGTAATGTCATTAGATTAGCTGGAGCATAATTCTGACAAAATAAACTTGCTATCAAGGCGGCTAAGACACCAGTTGAAGCAAGAACAATTTGTTGTCAGCAATGACATAAGGCTCTCCGGGAATATGTTTTTCCTTAGTAGGTAGAAATGTGGCGAACCATGTACACACGAAAGTTCGAATGAATGAGAATCAAGCAGGAATATATCAAACGAGGTGAAAGGAAATGTCTTAAGATAGCGCCTGTATATACACTGTATACTACATGGCTGGGCACGGCGGGTTGATAGTGCAACAACGAGTTCGTGAGAATTTTAGACCTATGTTCGCTGAATTACAGAAGCAACGGGATGTGTGCCCTGAGTGAATAAATTGTGATGTGTTTTAGCAAACAAAGAACCAGAAGAACGCCTGATGACGTTTGCGGGAAATTATGATGGTAAAATAGCAGGGGCGCATGCACTAAAGGGAAAAACGCATTTAAGATAGACAAACTGCATTTAATGGTTCTTATGATTTCACCACACATCATTAAAATCCCTAAGACTACGGCAGCGGATTGATAGCTGAGATTGTTGGGCCTTCACAACCGTTGATGGTCCCGCCGCTATTTTATGTTACAGGCCCGGTTGAGCCATTGCAATTTACGCGTTATGTCGTGCACTGTTGCTGATATGTGACCGAAGTTGCATATTAAAAATCAATTACAGTAGAAATGTAACTGACCCACTGGACAGCTAAAAACAAAGCCGCATGAAGCCTAGAACGGAAATGCATTCAGTTGATCTGCTTATTAATATTGGTATACCACTATGACCACATTACTCAGTGCCAAAATAAACACACGACATGCCATCATTATAGGACCACTGCGCTGTAATGTTAACTCGTTCCAGTAAAACTGCATTGGTTGCATATTTGAAATATTTTGCTGTCATCCGCATATTTATATATGGGATAAGGTGTTTCTAAATCATTGATATGAACCAGACAGTGTTTTGATCCAGAGAACGTTCCGAAGGGAACGTCCTCACTATGGACTTTTGTATATGTCATTCAGTTATCACTGCTTCGAGAGAGAGATACGTAGGGAGAGACGGGGTGGGGAGGGAGGGAGAGAGAGAGAGAGAGAGAGAGAGAGAGAGAGAGAGAGAGAGAGAGAGAGAGAGAGAGAGAGAGAGAGAGAGAGAGAGAGAGAGAGAGAGAGAAACAGAGACAGAGACAGAGACAGGCAGACAGAGACAGGCAGACAGACTGACATAGACAGACATATACACAGGGAGGGGGAAGAAAAATTGGGAGCGATAGGTCTCTTTCCCTCTCAGATACAGCGAGCGAGCGCGAGCAAACGAACGATGTATATATATATATATATATATATATTATAATACACATATACATAATATACAAATTAATTATGATGATGATTATATATATATATATATATATATATATAATCATCATCATCATAAACAAGTATCTTGTTTTCGTACACTTGTCTAGACATCACTCGTTCCTTGTTGTACTTAGGTTTGCAACTGCACTACCACGTTAGCAGTACAATGTAATGGGTTAGTGTGTGGATTGGACGGATGGACAATAGTATCGATGAAAATGCAAATTAAGTGTACAAACTGTATCTATATCATAGGCACCGAAAACACGGATGTTGTGAAGTAGAGCCCCCAATGTTGAGAGTGGGGGGCTTCGCCCTCCATTGTTGTGTGGGCTTTGCAATGTTAACATTTATTTCAAACAAAATTAATATTAACAATACCGACACGCTTATGAATTAAGTATCTATAAAATAAATGGTAAATCATTAGTTGTTTACAACATGCAGTTTCTCCTAACAACCGGCAATATATACGTAACGGAAGCATGACAGATTTGATTAACCTTGTGTTAACTCACTACTTTGCGACGCCAACAAAATCCGACAATACAGTTGTTTGTTTAAAAGCCTAGTGGTGTCATCGGTGGCATCGCAGCGTGAAAGTAGTGTTGGTCGGGCAGATTAATTGTTGGCTTCGACTTCCAGCATTAAACGTGTCACAGTTGTAGACCGTGGTCGAACTACTATCGTAGCGGACCTCGCTGGACAAAGGGGAGGTACCAATTAAAATGAATCATAACAAGATCAAGTAAACTAGAATCAATATTTATTATACTCTCTATCTCTTACCCGATATATATAATTACTAACAACCCACCGTGTTACGACGCAGTGTGACCACACACGCACACGCACACGCACACGCACACGCACACGCACACGCACACGCACACGCACACGCACACGCACACGCACACGCACTCGCACACGCACATTTTCCCTATACAACTAAACCAGCCTGACTGCTGAATTTAAACCAACCAATGGGGAGCTTCGTCTTTCCAAGTACACCCAAAGACAAAGCCATCTACTAGACTACTGATAATTAATAACATGTGGATTCTCCAAGACTCCAACAATCCTTAGAGAAATGTGAGTACCATTCTTATCTTGCTTATCACAGAGGGCAAGGGCTACTGTTGGTTTCAGGTCAGGCATGTTATATAATTTATGTCATCATCCACCCCTCTAGCATCTAATCACTAATGTTCATTCATAACCTAATAAATTATTCGTTCATAACCTAGTACAATATAATGAGCCCTACCACACAACTGTTAAATGATGAAAACTCCGATGTCATAACCTAACGTTTATTATTATATATTTATCTATCTTTAGTTTAAGCAGTAACCTTTGATGTGGCACTATGTCGAAAGTTTTCTGAAAATCTTAGTAGAAGATATCGACTGGTGATCCCTCATCTACCCACATAGTGATATCTTCCAAAAAACATATCATATTTGTTAAGCATGACCTCACTTTTAGAAACCCATGTTGAGATGAGTTTAACAAGTTATGTTTAACGAGAACATCCACCGATTTATTTTTATTTAGTCTTTTAATAATTTTAATATTTTGCAAATTACTGACGTTAAACTCACAGGTCTGTAGTTTTCTGACTTGTTTCTGGAACCTTTTTAAAATAACGGTATAATGTTTACTTCTTTCCATTCTAAAGGAACCACTCCCTCTTCTTATGACAAATTGAAACTGTTGCAAGCGGTATGCTAATTTGTTCTATGTACAATTTCCAGTAGTAGATTGGACGAAATCCCATCTACTTCAGGTGATTTATTATCCTTCATAGCCCTAATTTTCTTAGCTACCATTTCCGGGGTTACACTTTTTTGTCCTAAATAGTCTGATTCAGCACCCTTGAACTTAGCCTGTGGTACTGGAAGTGAACTAATATCTTCCCTGGTAAACACTGAACTAAATACTCATTCAGGTCTTCTGCCATTAAGAATCCCTCTGATATTATATTTCCAGCACTATCTTCTAGAGGACCGACCTTATCCTGAACTTTCTGTTTGCTTCGAACATACGCATACAAATTCTTGCTGTCATGTTTTATATTACTAGCTAATTGTTGTTCATAGCTTCTCTTTGAATTTCTAATTTCAGCTGTAGCTTGGTTAAGTGCTACTTTATAAATGTTGTAGTCTTCATCATTTCTAGTACATCTATATGACTTCCACATCATTTGTTTATACTTAATTTTTTTAATGGCTTCGTTCGATAAGTGTTTCTTTTTGGACCGTTTCCCTTGTTTTTGAAGGGTACAAATTTATCGACTATGCACTCAATTTCACTCTTTAATATATTCCAGCATTCTGTTGCTGTCTTATTCTTTAGTGTGTTGTTCCAATCTATATTCGCTAAATATTTCCTCGTTTCCTTATATCTTCCTTTGTAGAAATTTCTCCTGAATTGCTTTTTATTATTTCTTTCTGATTTTACTTTGATGGTAAAATGTATCTGGTTGTGATCACTACTTCCCAGTGGCTCACATAATTTGACATTGTCAACTAATTCATTCTGTAAGAACAAAACTATGTCTAACACATTCTCATCCCTGGTTGGCTCTAGCACATGTTGAGAAAGGAAACTGTCTTGTACTAAAACTAAATACTCTGTAGAGATTTCCATTGTATATGCCCGTGGTTAAATTCTCCCACAATAATACAGTCCTGTTTACTAACTTCCCTTATAGCGTTTTGTACTTTCTTCTATGCTTATGTTTGGACTTCGATAAACTAATCCCACCGTTAACGTTGAGTTTCCTGTAACTATGTTACACCAAACAGCTTCTTCGCATTCTGCTTTTCTTTCTAATTTTATTTCATCAGCCTGGATAGATTTTTTAACATATAAACTAAATCCACCTCCCCTTCTTCCTATTCTATCTTTCCTGAACATTATATAGCCTGTTAGCAAAAAAAATAGAAGGAAAGAGGCACCACTCATGCTAAATATCGATCAAAAAGTGAAGCCAGTGCAATTAGTGACGCCACCCGGCGGCTATCTAGGAGAACTACGCAGTGGAGCTATCTTTTCAATGCTGTAGCATGCCGACATCACTAAAACAGCGCACAAATCATTATACTTGTGCGTACGCATGTACACAAACATACGCTATTTTGAAGGCAATTATTTATACTCAAATTCGTATTTATAATTTTAAAATAAAATATATTGGACGCAGGTGCCCGCCATACAATAGAGTGCATCGTAGATAAATTTGTTCCCTTAAAAAAACAAGGGAAACGGGCCAGAAAGAAATACTTATCGAAAGAAGCCATTAGAAAAATTAAGTATAAACAAATGATGTGGAAGTCATATAGACGTACTGGAAATGACGAAGACTACAACATTTATAAAGAAGCACTAAACCAAGCTACAGCTGAAATTAGAAATTCAAAGAGAAGCTATGAACATAAATTAGCTTGTAATATAAAACATGACAGCAAGAGTTTTTATGCGTATGTTCGAAGCAAACAGAAAGTTCAGGATAAGGTCGGTCCTCTACTAGATAGTGCTGGAAATATAATATCAGAAGGATTCTTAATGGCAGAAGGCCTAAATGAGTATTTTAGTTCAGTGTTTACCAGAGAAGACACTAGTTCACTGCCAGTACCAGAGGCTAAGTTCAAGGGGCAGAATCAGACTATTTAAGACAGTTAATTGTAACCCCAGAAATGGTAGCTAAGAAAATTAGGGCTATGAAGGAAAATAAATCACCTGGAGTGGATGGTATTCCACCCAAACTACTAGTGGAAATTGTAGAACAAATTAGCATACCGCTTGCAACAGTTTTCAACTTGTCATTAGAAGAGGGAGTGGTTCCTTTAGAATGGAAAGAAGCAAACATTATACCGTTATTTAAAAAAGGTTCGAGAAACAAGTCAAATAATTATAGACCAGTTAGTTTAACATCGGTGATTTGTAAATTATTAGAAAAACTAATTAAAGATCACATGGTGGATTTTTTTGTTAAACATAACTTGATAAACCCATCTCAACATGGGTTTCTAAAAGCGAGGTCATGCTTAACAAATATGTTATGTTTTTTTGGAAGATATCACTAAGTGGGTAGATGATGGATCACCAGTAGATATCATCTACTTAGATTTTCAAAAAGCTTTCGACAAAGTGCCACATCAGAGATTACTGCTTAAACTAAAAGCCCATGGCATAGGAAATGGTATAATTAACTGGATAGAAAATGGCTGATTGACAGAAGACAACGGGTAGTTGTTGATGGGGAGGCTTCAAACTGGAAATCAGTTTTGAGTGGGGTTCCACAGGGATCAGTACTGGGACCTATATTATTCTTAATATATATAAACGATGTGGACGATGATATAGCTAGCAAGGTGTTGAAATTTGCAGATGATACAAAAGTGTTTAGAAGGATTGAAAGTGATGGTGATAGACAGCATTTACAAGATGATCTTGACAGGTTGATCAAATGGTCTGAAAAGTGGCAAATGTTGTTCAATTTTGGGAAATGTAAATGCCTTCACACAGGACATGGGAACGAATATGTAGAATATACAATGGGGGGAACTGTACTAAGTACTACTGTAAAAGAAAAAGACTTAGGGCTGACAATTAGTGCTGACATGAACGTTTCAGAGCAGTGTGGAATTGCAGCTTCAAAGGGAAATCAAATCCTTGGATTGATTAGGCGAAATATAGCATATAAAGAAAAAGAACTAATAATACCGCTGTACAAAACAATAGTTAGGACTCATTTAGAATATTGTATAAAAGCGTGGAGGCCATACCGCAAGAAGGATATAGATATGCTAGAAAGAGTACAGAGTAGAGCGACTAAAATGATACCAAAACTGAGGGATCTTAGTTATGAAAAACGCCTAAAAGAATGTGGTTTAACAACACTAGAGACCAGGAGATTGAGAGGAGATCAGATAGAAGTGTTTAAAATATTGAATGGTTATGAAAATATTGATAGAAATATGTTTTTTTCAGTTAAGAAAGATAGAAAGACTAGAGGACATGAAGTTACATTAGTAAAGGAGCAGTGTAGATTAGACGTGAGAAAGTTCTCATTTTTACAAAGGACTGTGAATGAATGGAACAGATTATCTGATGATTGTGTGGGTGCTAGTAGTGTGAATATGTTTTTTTTTTAAATCGACACATACCTCAGAAGGGCTGGATATATGTAGATAAAAGGGTTGGACTCTCGATAAGCCGAAGGGCTTCCTTGTCCACCTGCCATCTAGAGTTAATTCTCTGGATGGCAATCTTGTTAAATCTTGTTAAATCTTGTTAAATATGCTGATTTCACGTATGTAGGTGCCCGCCGTATGTTGCGCCTACTCACCTGTTTACATATGCGACGTTCCTATTTCTCACACTTGAAGTTGTGAAGTTGTTATTATTCATCTTCAACAAAGCATGGAGGGAAATATTGATAAATAAGTTCAACACATAATCTTTCAGCGTGTACATTCCGACAGGACAGACAACTGAGTCTTCGGGTATTTCTGTGACGAGATGACGGCGCAGTCTACTTCGGACTTTATCCATATGTAGAGTGTGGCTTGTTTTCTTGAAAGTACGCTCCATGTTTTCAATTGTTGACGCTAGTTCCTTACTTGGAGTTACAAGTCCGTCTTTTGCATTCTCTAGCTGTTTTTAAGAAGCAGCACTTCTGTAGATGAACGTCTCGGTGAACCAATCAGGGTTTGCTGACATTGTTGACATACTCTGTCACGCAGTTTCCTGGCCATGTACCCTGCTATGCATGTCAAGGTGTTTTCTTCCTCAATGCAGAGGTCTTCCGTCTCAACGTTGAAATAATGACTGGTCATTTATCCTGTTTGAGAGAAAACGGGCAGAGGATCATCTTCATCGGCGGCGATGTGTTGACAAGCAGTACTGAAAGACTTGAGGTTGAGAAGAAAAGTGTCCCCGTCTTCCCTGCAGTTGCTCTCTTTGCTCTGCACTAGAATAGAATAAACCATTACCTGACGAAGGTAGAGTCGGAACTGCTCAGCTGAAGGGTTGGCCACCCTTACCCCTGATCACAGCGAAGAGGTTCTCTAAGCAATCTTGATTTAGTCGGCCAGTTAGGAGAAACTTTGCCTGAAAATTGATGTGTAAATCGTCCCACAGCGACAGAAGACTACGAATGGTCATCAACCATCTGGGTAGACATGACAGTTTACGCATGCATCCAAACTAAAGTGACAAAAGCCACTCTATGGTAGACAGAAGAAACTCCTTGTGCCCAGATGTGTTTGACAAAGCAGGTCTCATCTATTGTTTGTGCTTGAATGTCTTGCTGTTGAAACAGTTGAACAGACGGTCCATATGTTCCAAGAACAGTGCTATTCCTTCTGGGTCCTCATGGAGTGACTTCAACATAACCATTGTAGAAATACCAGCAGCCACAGACTGAGCCAAGACTTGGGTCGCATATTTAACTCGCAAAGCCGAAAATGGGGGCAAGTCAATGTGCTTGTGTGACAGTTTAGGAGCCATAAGCACAGCATTTCTGGAATCGATCAGGAAAAACTGACGAATGTAGCTCCACTCGCTGCTTTTTCCATTTCTTTTGAAGCTTGTTTTCGTGAGGTTGTTCCTCGTGTTTTTTTTTTAGCAGATGGGGTGGGTCGTACATGACATAGATCTTTTTCTCGTTGTGGAGGAAGAAAGACTCATAGAAGTGCCTCAAGTGTCTTTCGAATATACGACCCTCGTCACATTTGACCACTTTGATGTCCAAACCAACGCTGGTCATCTAATTCGTAGTCGTAACGGATTCTCGTCCATTTTAAATAACGGCACTGTTTGTTGACATTCCCATAACACCAGTTGAAGTACACAATTATCTAGATTATAGTTTATCGCCCTAAATATTGTTCGTAAACTACAACAACAACAAACTTGCTAGTATCTCTCTTCCTCCACCAATTGTTACATATAGGTAGTCTAGTGTACCTGTAGGCTAGGCGCGTTGAGCAAGTGAATTCTTCGATTTATTTCATCAGTTATAAAATATAAGAATGTCAACAGTGATCTATAACACAACCATGTTCAATTGTTTGTACCTTTCAGCATCTTTCGGAAAACGAAAACACCCTTATTGGGACATTTACTTTTATAATTGGAACAATTCGGTGCGCTGCACCAAGAGGTGCTGTAGTGTCTCTGTGCCATCGTGTAGTTATCGTAGATAGCTGCCCGAGGGCGCTGTTGCATGCCGGCTTCACTAAAAACAGCGGAGTGGTGCCTCTTTCCTTCTATTCTTTTTGCTGTTAGTCAAATTCGGCATCAGATATATTAGTGGTGACCCATGATTCGGTTATACCTATTATGTGAGGGTCAATATATTCTACGATAATGTTTAGTTCACTTATTTTGTTTATTATGCTCCTTGCATTTAAACAAATGCATTTATATTCTGATTCAGAAACGTTTTCCAGGATGTTTTTGCTGATTTATTTCTGCTGTCTTTATCTATGCCTCCAGTTTCAGGCTTCTCTGTGAATCCCCCCTGCGAATCTAGTTTAAATAGATGCAACCTGTCCCAATGTCAACATACTGCAGCATGTTCTCTGAGAAAATTGCTGCCCTTTTCCATTTAGATGGAGGTCATCTCTCATGTACATATCTTCCCTCCAAACAAAGTATCCCCATAAATCTACGAATTCCACCCCCTCTTCTTTACACATCTGCTCAACTAGTGCGTTGATCGCCATCCTCTTGCAATTTCTATACGTTGGCCCCCTTCCTCCCATTACTGGCAAAATTCCTGAGAGAATAATGTGTTCGACTCTTGTCTTCTTTAACTTCCTCACTAACTGTCTGTACCTCTGTACTATCCCAGTTGTTCCCTCCCTGTCTGCATTATTTGTCCCTACGTGTACTAGAACTCAAAACTCATAACTCAGAATCAATTTATTTGACATATAAATACGATACATATACAATGTATAACGTAAGTAGTAGATAAGGTCGGGAGACTCCCATTAAGATATATAATATCGCTAGCACAGGAGCCACCCCATAAATATAAACAACAACAACATTTACATGAATCAAATCAGAATAGCATATGACTTGTTTTACAGTTGATAATTACTCAGTGTATCAACATACATACATAATACAAGTACTCTTGTACTAATTGACGTACATATGGACACTTAGGTATACATTTCAATACGTACTACGAATTACAAATAAAGCAATTATGAATACGGCAACTGGATTCATAATTTAAAATTAAAAAGTTTTTTTGTGTATGTTGAAAAACCACATAGACTGTGGGTGTAAATGTTATTAATGATAATACTTGGTGTATTGTTAACTGTCTCTACTATGTTGTGTCTAACGCATTTTTTTTGGCAAATTCGTGTTTGAATCTGGACATATACAGATTATTTCTTTCACGTGTGCAGTGCTGATGAATATCATAGATGTGTGTGTTTGGAAAAACAATGAAGTAGTAAGGTAAACGATTGCTAATGACTTTATAGTAAAAATTTTATTGTTGGATTTTATAAATGTCATCCAACTTTAGCAACTGAAGTCTTTTTAAAATAGGACTTGTATGAGCATTATATTTACTTAAGGATATTATTCGTATTGCTTTCGTCTGTAATTTGAAAATTCGATGTGCTTGATGACTCCATAAAAGTAAGCCATAATTAATATGAGGAAGAATAAGAGCATTGTACATAATATATAATGTATTAGGTGGTAAAAAGTGTTTTAGTTTATTTAGTATGCCTATTGTTTTATATATTTTATTTGCTATTTTGTTTGTATGACTCTGCCAGTTTAAATGGTTATTTATTGTGATGCCTAAAAAATTGAAATAATTTACACATTCAATGTGTTCCCCATCTATTTGTAACACAGGGTATTCTACTTTCTTTTGAGGTATATGAAAAATCATGAATTTAATCTGTACACTCATCGATCAAATAATTATCGTAAGATCTCAAATGCCACTAGAGTTTGTACAGCAGGTATACTTAGGTGTAATATATCAGATCATCTACCATATTTCATAAGCGTTAACAAATTATAATCTAAGCAAAGTACCTACAAATATGTGAAAATTAGAACAAACAATGAAAAGTCAATCTTTAAATACTGTGAATCTGTAAGTCAATTATGCATTACGGGGAAACTAAATCAAGATCCTTCTGCTGACCCAAATATTAATTATGACATAGTTGAAGGCATACTTACTCAGCTATACGAACATCATTTTCCAATTAAAACAGTCTTTTACAACAAGCATAAACATAAAAATTCCAGCTGGATAACAGCTGGAATTATTAAGTCTATTAAACATAAAGATAAGCTGTGTCGAAAACTAAAACAGAGTTCTCAAAATGACACTTCTTATAATGCCATGTCGGTCAATCTTCGTGTATATAAAAATATTCTAAATAAAACCATCAGAAATGCCAGAAAGATCTACTATGGAAACCTATTTGACAAATTCAAATCAAATACTAAGAAAACATAAGACACTATGAAACAACTTATAAATAAAAACTACACACAATTTTTATTTCCAAACCACTTTCTTATAAATGGATTATGTGTTACCGACACCAAGTAGATTGCAAACGAGCGCAACGAGTTATTTTTAAATATTGGTACTAAACTGGCACAAACAATTCTCCACACAAACCCACAAAACAATTTCTTAGTTATATACAAAACAGGTCTCTCTCAACGTTTAATTTCAAACCAGTAACTGGAGATACTATAATAAAAATCATCACGGAATTTGACCAAAAAAGAAGTACAGGTCATGATTCGATTTCAAAAATTTACTAAAAAGAATTTATTTAGTAATTACTAAACCTTTGTTCCTTATTATTAACCAACCTCTTAGCACTGGTATATTTCCACAAAACCTAAACATTGCCAAAGTTATTCCTTTGTATAAAAAGATGATAACACATTGCACAACAATTACAGACCAATTTCATTACTCCTTTCAATTTCCAGTCTTACAATTTTTTTATACGATCAAATATTTGACTATCTAGCTATAAACGAATTATTATACAAAAGTCAATACGGCTTTACGAAATTACATTAAACGGAAATGGCTACGCTCGAACTAACTGACACTATTCTTCAAAATTTAGATAACAGAAAAATTCCCAGTGCTATTTTTTTGATCTGTCAAAAGCTTTTGATACTATATACCACAATATTTTATTTAAAAAGCTTGAACACTAGGGCATACATTGTACACACCTCACTTGACTAATGAGCTTCCTTTCTAAAAGACGCGATTTTGTGCAATTCCATTATCCGTTTCAACTGGCTTCCCGCGGGGTCAATATTAGGACCCCTACTATTTACTATATATAAATTCAAGGCCATACTATACGCTGATGACACCACCCTCATCGGACCACTCTCTTCTTTCAATTGCAATTCTAATATACAAAACTATAATTATGTCAGTGATAACATTAACGATGAACTAAAACATATTAGACAATGGTTATTTGTAAACAAGCACTCTGTAAATACAAGTATAACTAAATATATGCCGTTTCGTTTTCCACAGTGTAATACCTCCGGTATAAAATTATCGTTATAAATAGATGGTCAACCAATAGAGTGTGTACACACATTCAACTTTCTAGGCACAACTATTCAAGAAACGTTAGACTGAACTCCACACATTGACACAATATATAATAAAATACCACGAACCCTGGAAATTATGAATAAACTAAAACACTTTCTACCTAGATATACATTAAAGACTATGATAATTATTCATTAAGTTTTCCACACCTCAACTACAACATTTTATCGAGGGGTTTAGATACAAGTAGACTTTCTAAATAGCAGAAAATGGCAATCCGAATAATTTCCCGCAGTAAATATAACTCATTCACCGAACTTATAATGACATCTCTAAATCTACTAAAACTGGAAGACATCTTCACTCGTCAGTGTTTGACTTTCTTTTATACATAGACGCGTTCCATAATTTTTCAATCGCTATTTGTACAACACTCTGCTTATCATGATTATTCTACAAGGCAACGTCATCAAATTATTTTGTGGGTGGCTCTCTCGCCAGCAGCACATTTGTAAGCCTTAGTGAGAGTCTACCGACAGTAGTTTCTTTTTATGAATATAAATGTTTTTAAATGTTTTTACTTGTTATGTTATCGGTGAAATAAAGATTCCAGTTCCAGGCCAGTTCAAATGTGTTCTTGGTATGAGGCTAAGCAGACGTAGTCATAATGTGTTGAAACACGTAATACGGATGGTTGATGGGTGGGGGAGGGTGAAACGTACCCGTTAAACCAATCACAATATACAAAAACCACGTGATAACGTGTGTCGTTGATATGTGGCCGCATATTGTGTAGAGCATTCTCAATAACACCTTGTCTGAAGCAGTCAGCCGTGTAACGTAAGATTGTGTCCCAATTGTGGCTGCCAAGACCACGTATGATCAGCACTTTCACCTCTGTTAGTGACCTCTCATATCAACATTGGTATTTCTAGCATGTGCCTTGTCACAGTCAGTTTATCTCTAGCTAACCGTGTCGTCTTGTCTCTCTCTCTCTCTCTCTCTCTCTCTCTCTCTCTCTCTCTCTCTCTCTCTCTCCCCTCTCTCTCTCTCTGCCCCCTCTCTCTCTGTCTGTCTGCCTGTCTGCCTGTCTGTCCGTCCGTCTGTCTGTCTCTCTCTCTCTCTCTCTCTCTCTCTCTCTCTCTCTCTCTCTCTCTCTCTCTCTCTCTCTCTCTCTCTCTCTCTCTCTCTCTCTCTCTCTCTCTCTCTCTCTCTCTCTCTCTCCCTCTCTCTCTCTCTCTCTAAATTGACACATAATAGTCTCACTGGACACTTTCTCCCGGCACAGATTACCACCACACGCAATATCTGTAGTGTAGCTTGTAGAATAGGAGACTGTAGTCGCCCTTCATCACAGATCACTCACATAAAATGTGCCCAATGTGTTCAAAACGCCACTATGAAACTATAATTTACCAATCCAATTAAGACCATGAATCCTTAACCATACCCAGAGACACCAAGCAATTAATGTCAATGAGACAAGTAAACTGCGTTGAGCATGGCTCGTTGTTACTTGACACGTACTAGGAGACTCAAAGGTTTTACTTCAGCCAACTCTGCGTTACTAAATTATACGTGTCAGGTATTAGATAATAGATCAGTGCTATACCAACAAATAAACGCAGCCGTATACAGTGCACTCCACATAACTCGAAATCGGTTAAGTTGATTTTCGTTTAAGTCGTCTTTTTCCTTGGTCCCGGCTGTCTTTCTATCTCTTATAGTATAAAAATTCGCATACGCCGACTTCTCTTAAGTCGAAGTTTAGGTTACGTCGACTCGATTTCATCACACGCTCATATTTTTTTCATTCGGTTAACTCGAATTTTGTACTTTTATTCTAGAAATCAATGACGTTCCGTCCGTCCTCACGGATATAGAACGCTATTACTATACCGGTAGTGATGTTTTAAGGATTTAGTTGTTCTTACACGTCGACCTCTCTCGCACTGCGTTATTTGTGCGTATTTTAGTGTGTCAATCGGGAAAATGCAGATTTCGCGCAAAGTTCACCGATGACAGCGTATAAAACAAAACCAATACATCCTGATAAGTGGAACTTCTGATAAGTAGAAAGCAGACACGTACGTTCAGTCGCAATAACAACACCGCACGGCTGGGTAATATGGCGTCAACAAAAAGGGGCGTGTAGGTAACATATTGTTTATCGCTTTTGACAATCTTTGCCTTGCCAGAACGATTGATCAAATGGTTGACCCGATGCGGGGGACTGGTACAACTAAACTCCACCCGACTCAATCAGCATTCCCGGACTCAACCAGCTCTCACACAGACTCAACCACTACTCACATAGACTCAACAAACACTCACCCAGACTCAACCACTACTCACGCAGACTCAACCAGTACTCACACAGACTCAACCAGCACTCACACAGACTCAACCAACACTCACTCAGACTTAACCATCACTCACGTAGACTGAACTAGCACTCACACAGACTTAACCAGCACTCGCACAGACTCAAACTGCACTCATACATACTTAACCAGCACTCACACAGACTCAACCAGTACTCACCCAGACTCAATCACTACTCACGCAGACTCAACTAGTACTCACACAGACTCAACCAGCACTCACACAAACTGAACCAGCACTCATACAGACTTAACCATCACTCACGTAGACTGAACTAGCACTCACACAGACTTAACCAGCACTCGCACAGACTCAAACAGCACTCATACATACTTAACCAGCACTCACACAGACTCAACCAGTACTCACCCAGACTCAATCACTACTCACGCAGACTCAACTAGTACTCACACAGACTCAACCAGCACTCACACAAACTGAACCAGCACTCACACAGACTTAACCAGCACTCACACAGACTCAACCAATACTCACGCAGACTCAACTAGTACTCACACAGACTCAACCAGCACTCACACAAACTGAACCAGCACTCACACAGACTTAACCAGCACTCACACGGACTCAACCAATACTCTCACAGACTCAACCAGGACTCACACAGACTCAACCAACATTCACTCAGACTTAACCATCACTCACGTAGACTGAACCAGCACTCACACATATTCAACCAGCACTCGCACATACTCAAACAGCACTCACACAGACTCATCCAGCACTCTCACATACTCAACCAGCACTCACACAAACTGAACCAGCACTCACACAGACTTAACCAGCACTCACACAGACTCAACCAATACTCACACAGACTCAACCATCACTCATCCATCACTCACTCAGCATCAACCAACACTCTTACAGACACACTCAACCAGGATTCATGCAGACACAACTAACACTTACACAGACTCAACCAGCACTCTGACAGACTCAACCAGCACTCACACAGACCAACCAGCACTCACACAGACTCTACGAGCACTCACACAGACCCAACAATCACTCACAAAAAAATCAACCAGCAATCTCACAGACTCAACCATCACTCACGTAGACTTAACCATCACTCACGTAGACTGAACCAGCACTCACACAGACTTAACCAGCACTCGCACAGACTCAAACAGCACTCACACATACTTAACCAGCACTCACACAGACTCAACCAATACTCACCCAGACTCAATCACTACTCACGCAGACTCAACTAGTACTCACACAGACTCAACCAGCACTCACACAAATTCAACCAGCACTCACACATACTTAACTAGTACTCACACAGACTCAACCAATACTCACCCAGACTCAATCACTACTCACACAGACTCAACCAGCACTCACACAAATTCAACCAGCACTCTCATAGACCCAACCAGCATTCACACAGACTCAACCAGTAGTCTGGGAGGTGATTTCAGGGATCTACCGCAAGAAGAGTTTCACCTCTGAACTTGTCATTCTGATGACAATGACCGAAACATCTACGAAATTGCATAAATATTGAGGGGCTAATCCCCCACTTTAAATATTGGTGGGCTCAGCCCATACAAGTCTCTCCCGTTCCGACGCATTTGTATTACATATAAAAAGTTAAATATAGCATAAATGTGTAAAACATTTCAAATATACAAGTGTAATATGTAAATCGAGTAATAATGATTTATGAATAAAAAAAAAATGGAACAATAAAGAACTGGATGGAGCGCGCTAGATCAGTACTTAGAGCGTTGGGCTCTAACCAAGAGATCCCCGGTTCGTATATTCTGCTGTCGTTTCGAACTTTGGGCTCGTTTGTTCACTTTACGTTGCTCTAATTCACTCAGCTGTAAGCGGTGCCCGGTTAATACTGAGGAGAGCGACCGGTTAAAGCAGTTGTATCTTACGTGGCTGGCTCTGGGTCGAGTATATGTTCTATGGAAATCACGGTGCTCGGGCAGCTCAGGCGTTTACGTGTTCGTCGGGAGTGGACGTAATAAACAATGTTCTGTCGTGGGTCGTCTGGGTCCACTTGTGGAAACCACCTGGATCTCGGTTTGGTAGAAATAATTAGCCATTTATAAGAAGAGTTGGCGAAGGCAATGTATTTAGATGGGAATGCGGTGGATAAATTAGAAACGTATAAATTGTATAGAAAGGTTTGTCGGACTCCATGCAGCCTAGGGGCGTAGGAACATTAATCCAGCCTGTATAAATGAAAGGTAGAAATTGTGTAGAAAGGTATTAAGATCGGACTCGACGCAGTCTAGAGGCATGGTCACATTAATCTGCCCCGTCTCTACAAGTGATCAAGTGTTATTTATTTTGCTTTGTGGAAGTCGCAGCTGAGACAAAGGAATTTAATAGAGGGTACACTATAATTCACATTCGGTAGGCTGAAAGAAAACGCTCATCCTACCGGATTGACAGGCAGAACATGGTTGGGTTACACTGACGTCCTTGTAGAGACGGAAGCCTTAATAAGTGAAGTACGCATGTGCAGTGATCTACGGATGCATAAACACAACATGCATGCCGGGTAATAAAGAAGGGCTTTAAAAAGAGATTGATTTTGAGAGACTGGACTTTTTACATTTTAAACGTAGAGACTCTGGGACGGCGGGAATGCAGTACGGCCAAATCCAGAGTCTTGATTTCACTTAGATGACGAGTCAAAACAGCACTTACTTTATATCGACGACGTGTACATGAAGTGTTCTATATTATCCGTGAATAAATTCGACATGAAAATGGAATCAAGCGTTTCTATTTACCGACTACTCATACAGACACCTAGAATCGTAGGTGTAATTTAAGTCCGATTTTGGCGAGCGTGAACCCAACTTACACAACACTCGTGCACTCCTGTGAGGTCGGACCCCAAGTCGCACGCAGCCCTGAAGGGGTCCAGACTTTACACTGGCGAGCTGCGCCTTCGAATCTTCTACACACGGAGAGGACACAACATCTACACACAAATCGAAAAAGGAAACTGCCGAAGAATGACGCTACAGGGTCGTCTCTCGTAGTGTGAATACAATTTCACTTTGTTTTCGATGTAGCAACAACAGGCAAAATGCTGTCGAGTGAACCAATATTATGAACAGTCGATCTCACCCGAATAGAAGATTGCTATGAAATTTCGAACATTTGCACGCTTCGACCTGTTCGTGTGAAGAACATTTGAACGTTTCCCATGAACTATCTGTGTTTGGACCAATTTTAAATCTTCAAGATGGATCAACAGCAATTTTTAAATTTCACCTTGGAGTTGGCTCAACAAGAGGTAAATCGACGCGAAGTATTAAGTACCCGTGGATAAATTCGTGATCTTATCAGACAGGCACAGATGTGCGACGGTTCTTCCACGTTAGCTGTACGAACATGGAATCGGAAAGTCACACTTGCATTCAATCAAGTTGACGTGCCTTCCCTCATCGAAATAGCATCCAAAACTGTATCTGGCCGGTTTCGTTTCGAATAGGAAGGGTTTATCGAAACACAAATGGTAGCGAATCAAATTGGGTTATTTGCGTGACCATTTAGCAGCACAATTTCTGAACATTTATGAAAGTGCAGTTCTTAAAGAAGAACTTGATAAATAGCGCAGAAAGCATTCGAACAGACTCAACAATATGTTCGACGGTTCCGTAAAGTGGCAAATATGGCTTACCCCATCAACTAACGTAACGTAGACCAGGAAAGATTACTGGTTAAATCATTCGGATTTTCGTCAAGCGAGATAGCAGCTAAGCTAATTGAAGGTAACCCGGCCACACTGGAAGAAGTTACACGTGCATGTTCCCGCCAAGACGCGTACTCTCATTTGGGGAGACCGACACGTCAGGAATCGCCCATGGAAATTGGAACAACCGATCCTGAATATCAACCGGAGAAGCTGCGCATGGTCGACGCTCTAACGACATCCATGCAACGCTTGGCCACGAAAGTAGCCAAAATGGAGGCGCGAGGCAGCCACTCGACCGCCGACAGACCACCACGCGGCGTTCCCGGACCAGCGACGACGCGCCCAGGTTATGTGAGACACTTGGCCCACGATTACGGCAACCCGCGGTCAGCTACCGACGACACGGACACATCGCCGCAGAGTGTCCGTAACGCTCCGGCAAGTATCGTCACCAGCAGCAACAGGGAAACGGCTCCACGTTTTGGAGGTGAACGACCAATCAGGTAAACAACGCCCCACTGTTACTTTGGTAATATCAGGTATTTTGGTAACGGCCTTGGTCGATACCGGGACAACTTGTACTCTTCTGAGACGTGACGTTTTCAATTTGGTCGTTAACAAGACCCATCGTAGCAATGTGTGACATAAGTCAGTTCCGTTAAAAGGATTAGGCGGAATATCCCTCCAAGTGGATGGTCAAACTCAAATTACAGTGGCTGGTGTTAAATCGCCACTTGGTGTAGTAATCTGTCGTAATATTCCCCATGAAATGATACTAGGGAATAGTTCCTTGCGGGATGGTAACGGAGTAATTGATTTGAAGTCGAATGTACTAACATGGTATCATGGTAATTGGCCTTACGGCAACACAACACTCCCGGTTACGATAGTGTAGGACCTATTTCTCCTGAGACTGGAAGCACTAGCATTGATCAGTTAGTACAGCGTAATGCAGATGTATTTGCAGCGAAAGGGGAAAGAATGGTAGTTACAGCACGGCCAAATTACACATCAATGGTTGTTACAGCACGGCCAAATTACACATCAATGGTTGTTACAGCACAGCCAAATTACACATCAATGGTTGTTACAGCACGGCCAAATTACACATCAATGGTTGTTACAGCACGGCCAAATTACACATCAATGGTTGTTACAGCACGGCCAAATTACACATCAATGGTTGTTACAGCACGGGCAAATTACTCATCAATGGTTGTTACAACACGGGCAAATTACACATCAATGGTTGTTACAGCACGGGCAAATTACACATCAATGGTTGTTACAGCATGGTCAAATTACACATCAATGGTTGTTACAGCATAGGCAAATTACACATCAATGGTTGTTACAGCACGGGCAAATTACACATCAAAACGACAGGACCCCTAATTTGTCAAAAAGCTTACAGAATGCCATTGACTAAACGCCAAAGGTTAACTACTTAATCGCTGAAATGTTGGCAGATGACATCATTCGTCCCAGTATTTCGTCCTATGCCAGCCCCGTATTGTTAGTTCCCAAGAAAGATGGTGAAACACGAATTTGTGTACATTATCGCAAGCTTAATGCTGTAACAGAATCATCTGCTTTTCCTCTTCTGATCATCCAAGATATCTTTGATTTGGTGGGCGGCAGTGCCATTTATTCGACTCTAGATCTTAGAGCTGGTTATCACCAGATGCGAGTGGCTGAAGCCGACATTCACAAAACTGCATTTCGATGCCATGCGGGTCACTACGAATTCACTAAAGTTCCTTTTGGACTCAAGACAGTTCCAAATTTCTTTCAACAAGAAATTAATAAGATCTTGGCTGACTTGACTGGTGTATGTGTTTTCGTGTATATTGATGACATTTTGGTGTTTAGCAAGAATGAAAATGACCACTTGCGACACCCTTCAACTCGTTTTCGATAGACTCAGGAAGGTGGGTTTGAAATTGAAACTCACAAAGTGGTCTCCCTGAAGTGAAATTATTAGGATATGTTCTTAATAATGAAGGTATTCAGACAGACCCGGAGAAAGTGAAAGTTATATCGGACTTACCGACGCCCACTACAATCAAAGAGATACGTCCATTGCTTGATATGACAAATTACTATCGAACTTGCTTACCAAACTATGCCAAGATTGCTGAACCACTCATTCAGTTGACGCGCAAACATGTACGATTTAAATGGACTGACGAACGACAGACCGCCTTTGACGAACTCAAACACCTCTTAACATCTTCACATGTGATGGCTACCCCTGATTTGAATCGAGGTTACAAACTGTATACTGATGCTTGTGGTTATGCAGAAGGGGGTATCTTATAGTGCAGGAATCCTCCGATGGGATTGAGAAAGTAATCCAATATGTATCTCACACCTTGTCACCAACGCAGCAGAAGTGGGCCACAATTGAAAAGGAAGCATATGCCGTAGTGTATTGTCTCGAAAAATTAAGAATTTATATTTCTGGAGCCAGTATTAACGTCTATACCGACCACAAACCCATTCTCAGTATATTTTCCAAATCAATGGCCAACACAAAGATTCAGAGATGGGGTGTCTTGCTCACACAGTACGGTGCGAAAATCCATTACATTTCCGGGAAACGAAACATTCGCGCGGATATTTTATCCCGCATACGATCCACTGAAGGGCCAACGCTTGCTGGTGTTGACACAGGTGACGACTTTGACTTAGAGTCTGTCCAGGATGACAATATTATCGAAACCTTACCTTGGATTCATGCACGGCAAGATTTACAAGAAATCGCTCAGGCACAACGTTCTGAATTCGTTGATTTATGGACTAGCTAACTCGGATGACAGTTATGAAATTATCAATGGCGTTTTGTACAGTCTAGCGCCCTCCCCCACACACGGGCACCTATCTATCCACGCTTAGTCTTACATGTGGCTTATCGCAAAGCGGTCATCGATCGCACGCATAAAGAACTGGGTCATTTGGCATTATGGAAATGTGTACAACGTATAACCGAGGCGTATGTATGGAAAGGTTTGCGTAAAGATGTCCAACGACAACTAAGCCAATGCGCCACATGCTTGCTTCATAATCGTAAATTCCAACGATTCCCCATGGGCGAACTACCTATCGCGTCTTAACTTATTCAAATCGTTGCAGCAGATTTAATAGGACCATTCGTAGAATCCCCGAACGGCAATAAGTACATTCTAACAATAACTGATCATTGTTCAGGATGGGTGGAAGCATATCCCATTCCTTCCAAACCTAACGAGAGCGTTTGGCATGCTTTCAGCAGTTATTTCATAACACGTCATGGCGTTCCTCAGATTTTGATCACGGACCGAGGACCGGAATTTACAGCAACAGCATACCTTCAGCAAATTGGGATCGAACACCGGACGACGACTCCGGTACATCCCCAATCAAATGGCAAAATTGAATGCTGTAACCGGGTCCTCAAATAAATTATTTCAAAAGCAGTCAATAACTGTCCTTCCTGATGGGAGGCAGTTTTAAATGACGTCTTGTTAGCCCATAGAGGAAGTATTTCAACAACAACAACCTTTACCCCTCATTTCTTAATGACGGGTCGGCGTATCCGATTGCCGTTAGAGAAAACACTCAGTGCTAGGAATCCCCACGAGTTTGGTAATCGGCTAGATGATTTGACAGCAGCACTTCAGATAGCTAAAGCAATGACAGAAGAAAGTCGTGAGTATAATCGACAGCGTCTCCAAGCTAAGGCGAATAGTAAACAAATCTCCCCAGGTGATCATGTGGTAATTAAGGCGGAGGAGAAGTTGACATTCACATCTAATTGGGATCCAATGTTCATCGTGACTCTCGTTAATGGTCCAGTAGTGTATCTATATCACCAACAAACAGGTAAAGTGAAAGTGTTGAATATCGAAAAGTGTAGACTTGTCGATCCGGCACAGACTTGGGATTCTTGTCATCCCAGGCCTCGCCGCAAACAAAAGCCAGTTCGGACACGGCCTCAAATTGAGCATCAAATTACCACAGGCGTCCCTAATGACAGTGATAGGTTTACTACTCCGTCACGCCCATCACGCCAATCGGAAAATGTAAAGCAGAGGACCGCCCACAAAAGGCGGCGATGTACCACTAGTCACTCACGTGATGAGGGCGACACAGTAACCACGCCCCCCACGCAACAGACAGTGACACAGACGGTTGACAGACAGGCAGACGGTACCGACATGCGCCAATTACCGACCCGACGCTCTACACGTCACAGGCGGTTAACTGCGCGAGCTTTAGAAGCTACAGACTTAGAGTTCCGAGCAGACAGTGACATTGAAGTCGACTCAATCGTTTCGCACTTCAGAAAACGACACGCCAGGGCACCCACGGACACGTATCAGAAACGTGCACGATGGGACCATATAGAATTTGTTTACTGCTTTACACGAGCGTAATCTTAGTGAGAGCAAATGATTACAACACAACGAACATTCCACTGAACGAACCACATTTTCTACCGGATGGTATACTAGTTACCGGTGGTGAATCGACACGCAATCGTGTAGCGACTTGGGTGGTACTGATCACTATAGCTACACCGACTGAAATACCCGGATTACGTGCCAAACTCGACCGATTTCGGACTGTCATTTCGAACTTGAATTTTTTCCACAATATAGACAATGCGACGACCGACGTGTAGAACAAGTGTTAAATGCTATGGAAGCTGCTCATGATCATTGTTTACGGCAAATTGCCACGTTCCATAGACAGAAAGCATCACTAGAATTAGGGTTCCTAACGGAAGAATATTGAGCAAACGTGAACTAACGCACATATTAACGTTCGCTAAATCAGCCGGTTTTATGCGCTGGATTTGCAATGGTACTATGCTAACATGCGGGTGTCGTCAATATTACGTACAGAACATGAATTGTTGTTCCGTGTCAAACTTCCTTTGACAGATAACATTCCTTACAGCCGCTATCAAATCTAAACATGGCCAATCCCACATAATTCGGGAAAATTCCATGCACAAATCCAAGTAACCGCAGATATTGCAATACATACACTAACGGGTGGCATGTTCAAACCCACCGCTTGTCAGAGTAGTCGTCCTATGATTTGTACAGCTGGGGCAGTTTACGATACAACTCGTTTTAAATGCCCTCGAGGTATACTGACAGGCGAGCCAGATCTACGTAAGACTTGTCGTGTGACAATCACTAAAGCTCTCAACAATGAAACACAAATTATTGAACTAATGCCGGGCACCTTTATTATTCTATCTGTCGGTGAGATAGTTTCCTTGTTTTGTTCTGGCGATCCGGAGCGACGCATCCGCGTAATCAACGGTGCTTCTGCTTTGCGCTTGAACAAAGGTTGTCACATTACAGCAAAAGGATGGACAATCTCCAGCATAGCTCAGTTTAGTTCGACGGTAATGGTCGATTTTTCTGTAATAACAGTATCCTCCATGGCTCTTCTTCAACTCATCCCTCATAACATAATACTGAAACAATTAGCCAGCCCGGTATGGAAAGCATTAGGTGAAATTAACAACATACAATTAGACGCGTTACCATCTATTGGTACTGACTTCATTGCATGGGGTTCTTATTCCGGTCACGTTTCGTGGACCGTAGCTCTCATTGTGATAGAACTAACGGCCGTGTTGATTTACATTATAATCTTGTTGTATCGAAATAAATTGAGGTTACTCGGAAGCAGCCGCGGCCCGCCCTCTAGCCCAGACGCGGTGGAGGATCCCGGTATTTCTAAACAGGACCCTGGAGTGGAGTCCGTCTTATATGACGCCACGACAGCTACGGTTTCCTTGCCAACGGCTTGGCAACCAGACAATGCAATTGCTGTACATGCATGTAAATACCTCAAATTACAGCGTTCCAAATTAACACAACTTAAAACCCACATACCTTCGCGATCCGGTATTATTATTTTCTTTCCCGTTCCTTACAAATTACGGTACACCATGGACCTGGCAATCCATGAAAAGGTCTTCGACAACCTTTCCGTGAGTACGTCATCCTGCTGCCATCGGTCCTTAGTTGCAAAGGACCGCATGTAACTCATACATGCACTCATAATTTCCAGTTCCTTACAAATTACGGTACTCCATGGACCTGGCAATCCATGAAAAGGTCATTGACCGCATAAAACATATACATATAATATGTATAATTACATTAATACGACACCCCGCATAAGCCGCATACTCAACACGCCATATTGATTAAACGGCAGTGAATAAGCCGCAAGAAACTCTTGTCGTGATTGAACCCGCGTTAAAGAAACGTTCTTTAACATGACACTGACAAGTCGTCAGAATTAAGAAGTGACTAAGTGTCCTCTTGCGAAATATACGACATGACATGACTAAATGTCCCATTGTCAGAATTAAGAAGTGACCAAGTGTCCTCTTGTGAAATATACGACATGACGTGACTAAGTGTCCCAGTGTCTGAATTAAGAAGTGACTAAGTGTCCTCTTGTGACATATATGACATGACGTGACTAAGTGTCTCCTTGTCAGAATTAAGAAGTGACTAAGTGTCCTCTTGTGAAATATACGACATGATGTGACTAAGTGTCCCCTTGTCAGAATTAAGAAGTGACTAAGTGTCCTCTTGTAAACAATACGACTTGACAAGGTGTCCTCGTATGCTACAGACACACATAGCGATGTGTTCTAACTCTGTAATCGTACCCATTTCTCGCTATCCGCAAGGGATCGCGAAACGGCACTGTTATGCCGTATTGTACTTCTATATAGCGACTTTTCAAGTTGTAGTGTAAGCATTTTTTTAATAAAAGCCACACACTCTTGTATTCTTATAGATTTAGTTGCTTGACAAGTGGTTTCTCCCCAGAAAACCCGCATATATATATATATATTTACCTTGCAACGAGCTGTATAATGATGTATTCATTTAATTCACTATTAGCTTTGTAAGAATCTCTGCAAAGAGAGATTCCGCATTTGACGACTCGTCAGCATTTTGTTATTACGAGGTGTATCTTATTTGTGCATAGTTGTGAGGTGTATCTTATTTGTGCATAGTTGTGAGGTGTATCTTATTTGTGCATAGTTGTGAGGTGTATCTTATTTGTGCATAATTGTGAGGTGTATCTTATTTGTGCATAGTTGTGAGGTGTATCTTATTTGTGCATAGTTGTGAGGTGTATCTTATTTGTTAGCTCCCGTAAGAATCTCTGCAAAGAGAGGTTCAAGATTGTTTTCTTCTTTAATTGTCAGCATTCTGTTATGAATACATGCTTACGTTGTGTATCTTATTTGCTAAGCTACGGTAAGAATCTCTGCAAAGAGAGATTCAGAATTGTTTGATTCAGTGGTTTCTTTTAATGTAGTATTTAGTTGAAGACATAGTGGGCGTATGTAAGAAACCACCTGCATCATATAAATTAGCTGGACAATACGCAGCGTGTAAACATAATCATCAGAAATAAGTTAGCCAGTTCTAAACAGAGTAGACGCAGCCAAGATTCTGAATGCAATGGATAATTAGAAAATTGTATAGAGCAGTGTTGACACAGCTCGGCGCCCTGCTAACATAAATCAGGGGCGGGGCAACATTAATCCAGAATTGTATAAGCAAAGTATGCGAATAATTTGACTATTTGTTTACCATTAACAGTGGATCTCCCCATCGCAAAAAATAGACTGATCTACGCAATCATAGCAATGGACGCTAGTACAAGTCTATCTTCGGTGAGAGGGGCACGCGATGCCCGTCGTTAACTGACATTTTGCTAAACATTCTTTGTGCTATTTTCGCTGTTTGTTATCCCACTTTACATGATCGAATATAGTAAATATAGTAAACAACATGAATGTCGGCAAACGGCGCTGCTACGCCCATGTCCGACGGGCGAGAGTCTGTTGGCGTGTCATTGCTATTTATAGGCCGACTTTCAACTTGCGCTTACGATCTACGGGTACGCATGGGAAATCGTATTTATTATATAATATCAATTTACTCTGCTTTGGAAATAATGTACATATATACGTTATATGTCAAATTTAAGCAAAGATAATATAATATAATAAAGTAGTGTCGATGGTGGAATGCACGGCGGGCCGAGATCAACGACAATAACTTTGATAAGAACATGTTGGTTGTTCGCTTTGCTGTGTGACCAAATAATTTTGAAATGTATACTAATATATTTTAGAACGAATATCCAAATTTACAAAATTACAAAGAAACAGTGTTTGTGTTAAATATGCGATTACAGGTAGTTTTAATTTAATATTATTTCATAAATAAAACAGTTATACTTGTACAAAGTAAGCTATATTTCTTACAGAACTTAACTCTTTAACTAATGTACATTATAAATATCCCATTATTTCTTCATGTAATTACTTTATTATGTTGTAATGGTTGTTCTGGTTTCAGGTCCAGAACAGTTTTAGTTTTGACAATTTTCCCTGACTCGAGGTGATCAGGGATAGGAAACCCATTCACAAAAAAGTCAGATAAAAACTAACAACATGACATAGCTTAATGAAACTTGTTTTAATGTCCATATATCAAATTTATCTTCCAGGTGTTCATATTTTCATTTGCCTGAGTTATATTTTTCAATTTTTTGCTTGTCTCCTGCCAGGTGCTAAACTGCCAAAGCATCATTTTGAAAACATGATATCTCGAAAACTATCATTCGCATCCATCTCGTATGTTACATACTAATTGTCTATGTTGTCTTTGGACGGGTGTAATATTATGAGACTCAAGATTAATTAATTAAAAAGTTGTATTAGGTAAAAAATTACATTTTTATAACATATAACATTATAACAGCCCGATCCTATATAAAATAATCAATAATGTATTTCTTTCTTTCTTTCATTCTTTCTGTGTACAGAAAAGTCCGAAGGAGACTGCGCCATCTACGAAGAAACTCCTGATGACGCATTTGTCTGTCCTGCAGGTCAATGCGCAAATTGAAAGACTAAATGTTGAATTTATTTATCAACATTTTCCTTCATGCTGTCTGGAGGGAAAATAATAAAAACTAAGAGGGAGAAACAGGAAATTACTGAAGTTCTCACACATTTGAGAACTTCAGTTCTCACACACCCAGGACAGCAACATTGTTTGACGGTGTACACAAAATATATAATTGATTTCCAAAAATAATGTATGTTTTTGAACATATGTGCACATAGGAATGCACATACATAATTATATGAGCGCTGTTTTAGTGAAACCGGCGTGCAACAATATTGAGAAGTTATGACCGCTGCGTATTTTTCCTAGCTAGCCACCTAATGGCGCCACTATTTGTGTGGCTTCACTTTTTGACCAGTATTTAGTCTGAGTGGTTTCTCTTGACATCTATTCTTTTTGAGAGATACTAAAAAAATGTGTTAACGTTGTCAATTAATAAATTGCTATGGTTTTGTCTGTTTTTATAATATAAAGTTAATTGGTATTTGACTTAAAATTAAATATTAATTTAATTGAAATTAATTATTAATTGAATTAAAGTTAATTGTTAATTTAATTTAAATGCGAAAAATGAGACGTTAATTTAATTTAATTGACCTGATAAATATATGAGGTCAATTTAATTTAATTGGGAAATTACAGAGTTAATTGTAATATTTTCAAGTTAATTGCCCATGCCTTGTTGGCTGCTTGTAAAAAATCACAATTCATCACCTTGGCCGCCCACCTATGTTGATACAACTCGCCCCGTAGGCGGGTCTAGTTGTTACGTTCGACAGCACTTGGGAAACTTCACATATCTAACTAATTATAATGCATAATACATTTGACAATATAAATGTTATTAACAAGAATATTAAGTTAAATATATCCATTAAAATAGTAAATCTATCAAACTGTTCATAAAAAAAATATTTTAACTGAAAATTGTACGAATTAGCCCTGGTCTACCCTACACCATTACAAAGGTGCTCATGATATATGTGTCCTGTCTACAGCTACAGGGTGCTCAGGTCATATGTGTCCTGTGTACGCCTACAGAGGTGTTCAGGACATGTGTACTGTGTACAATTATACAGAGGTGCTCAGGTCATAAGTGTCCTGTGTGTACCTAGAGAGGACTCAGGTCATATGTGTCCTGTGTGCACTTACAGAGGACTCATGTCATGTGTATTCTGTGTGGACCTACAGAGGGCTCATGTCATATGTGTCCTGTGTATACCTACACAGAAGACTTGGGTCATATGTGTCCGTGTGTACACCTAAAGATGACTCAGGTCATGTGTCCTGTGTACATCTACATATATGGCTCAGGTCATATGTGTCATGTGTGCACCTGTACAGAGGGCTCATGTCATGTGTGTCCTGTGTACACCTACAGATAACTCAGGTTATGAGTCCTGTGTATACCTACAGAGGGCTCAGGTTTTGTGTCCTGTGTACACCTACAGAGAACTCAGGTTATGTGTCCTGTGTACACCTACAGAGGGCTCAGGTTATGTGTCCTGTGTATACATACACAGAACTCATGTTATATGTCCTATGTACACCTATAGAGGGCTCAGGTCACATGTGTCCTGCGTACACTTACAGAGGGCTCAGGGCATATGTGTCCTGTGTACAACTACTGAGGACTCAAGTTATATGTGAGCTGTGTACATCTATAGAGGGCTGAGGTCACATGTGTCCTGTGTACACCTACAGAGGTGCTCAGGTCATATGTGTCCTGTGTACACCTATACAGAGGACGCAGGTCATGCGTGTCCTGTGCCTACAGTGCTCGTTATAAACACACCCGCACACACACACACACACGCACACACACACACACACACACACACACACACACACACACACACACACACACACACACACACACACACACACACACACACACACACACACACACACACACACACACACACACACACACACACACACACACACACACAAACACACACACACTCACACACACACTCACTCACACACACACACACACACGAAGGGTCAATCACTATCGAGAATTCCCACCATGTCAATAGCAGGTAGGAACAGTTACAACCAAACATTCTACTGAAGTGCTACATATGAAAATGTCACTGTAAGTCACCTTATGACACTATAATATACTATTTATAGCATATGTAAATTAACATAGGAGATCACGTACCGTGTCAGAAGAATTCAATATGTTTGTCAGTTCTCAGTTACTCCCTACGTATCTGTTTACTGCCAACTTGCACTGAACACCATACTCTGAAATTCCGATCACGTGATATCTTCTTACATAAAAGTTTGTCTGATATTTGCATGCCAATGAATTGCTGATAGCAATCTCCCTGGTACAAAGAGAGAGAGAGAGAGAGAGAGAGAGAGAGAGAGAGAGAGAGAGAGAGAGAGAGAGAGAGAGAGAGAGAGAGAGAGAGAGAGAGAGAGAGAGAGATTATCCAACTGACCCACTCCTCAACTACACCAGCCACAAGGCTCTAAGCAGTATGTCCATTCATGCCGGCCTACCTTGTCTACCTTGTGGCCTGTAATTATGGTCTCGATACACTATCAGGCAAATCCGTATGGCAGTGTCTTATCGGATGAGTTACTATGGCAATACGCCAATTTTGACGTCCCCATCGGGCACTGTCTGCTGGGGATCCAACATGCGCTATTGTCATCTGACACGGGACATCCGATAGCCAATTAAATCGCGCATGGTATACGACCACACCCCCATGAGCGATATGGCAGACTTGTCAAGTTAACAACAAACCACGTTGATTGAGCTATATGACGAGCAAACGGTGTTATGGGACAACAGTCAGGCATCGTATAAGTCGCTCTCCTCTGTTCTAGCATATCTATGTCCTTCTTGCGATATAGCTTCCATGCTTGTATATAATATTCTAAATGAGGCCTAAGTATTGTTGTGTACAGCGGTATTACTAATTATTTTTCCTTATACGCTATTCTTCGTCTAATTAATCCAAGCATTTGATTTCTCTTTGAAACTGCAATTCCGTACTGCTCTGAAACTTTCATATCAGCACTAATTGTTAAACCTAAGTCCTTTTCTTTTACAGGAGTACATAGCACAGTACCCCTATTGTATATGGTGCATCTTCGTTCCCATGTCCTTTGTGGAGGCATTTGTATTTCCCAAAATTGAACAACATTTGCCACTTTTCAGACCATTTGATCAACCAGTAACGATCATCTTGTAAATGTTATCTATCTCCATTACGTTTAATCCTTTTGTATCATCTGCCAATTTCAACACCTTGCTTGTTATATCATCGTCCAATTCATTGATATATATTAACAAGAATATAGGTCCCTGATGGCTTTACATGTCTCAGGAATTAATCTTCCCAGCGACTGGCGACTTATCCCTGTACAGGTAGAACAGGCTGCTGTGTGTGTTACCTATACGGATAGAACAAAGCAGTGAGGGAGATACGATAAACAAATTCTTTCCATTTTGATTTGCAATGCAAGTGTGCGCCTGGAGAAGTTAGAATGCAAGATGATAATATTTTTACACATTGCTGCACATATTTTTTAAATATTACTTAGTTACTATATTTATTGTCTTAATTACTATCATTATTAGTTCATTTTATATGTGATATAACAACTATTGTTTTTATTCAAATGCATTATTTTTACATACAGAGAGAGAGAGAGAGAGAGAGAGAGAGAGGGAGAGAGAGAGAGAGAGAGAGAGAGAGAGAGAGAGAGAGAGAGAGAGAGAGAGAGAGAGAGAGAGAGAGAGAGAGAGAGAGAGGGGAGGTAGAAGTGTACGCCAGTTACGTAGCTTGAAACTGGTTAGAAAGGACGCGTGGCGTTGCGAACAATTATACGTCATAAACCGGTTTAAAGTTAAGTCACTTAAGGTTTTCTGTGTGAACACGGCATAAGACACAATTTTATATCTACACTAAAGCAGTTCTAATGATATACTTATATTAAACATAAGTTCTAACATGATCATTAATATGTTTTGGAGAAACCTATGAGCTTGGTTTCCAAGGATTTATGCGTTATTGAAGTCATCTTATTATTATTATTATTAGAAGTAATTTCTGGAATTTATGCAACGCTTAATTTATCCGTGACAACAGTCAAGGGACGATCTTATTTTGTACATCAGGCAAAATAGAATCGTTTCGGTTGAGTGATTTCTGTTGTAATCAGATTGAAATGGATCCTTCAGTGATTCAATGCATTAGTATTCACGTGCTTTTGAGGATGGTCACTGGCTGCCAACGTGGATAATAATAATATATTTTATTACCACAATATCATTATAATATATCCATGATCTTTATGTTTAATTGTAATTACAATTATTAACGCCCAGACAACTGATGCGTGACGGCTGGCACCAACAGGTCTAGTTACTACTCACTCAACGACGATTGAGACGTGTGTCGGTTGGCCGACAGGTGGTAGTGTGGCATACTGATCGGTCCACTGTACCGATACGATCTCTTGAATAATGGCTGAGGTCAGAGCACGCTTCGGGTCAACCTGCACTACTCCACTCAGAGTATTTAGATGCCATAAACAACAAAAATTTCACGCATTACTCATCTTCTTAGTGGTAATTTAACTCAACGAACGGTTGAAATAATTAATAATAATTATGTAGAACTAAGTTATACGTTAATTACCAAGCGATTTTATTGCTTATCCGCTGTTTATTACACGCTTCGTCACACTTGATAATTAGTTGATATTGTAGCATTTCGCGTTTACAGGAAACTGTTTTAATTATGATATTCTAACGTTAACGGATCGTAACATACATATATATGAACACTACCAACATCCCTATTGAATGCAAACAACTGTGCATGGGGGTTGCACCAGTCAATTTTGGCATTCATGAACCGGCTCATCGGACCCCGCACTGACTGGCTTATATGGGTGTCTGATCACAAAATTACATGCGAAACGAGTTTTATCGAAAATTAGAAAAGCACATGCCACTAACAACTACATTGCATTACATATGGTACGTGTATAAAGAAAAGAACAAAGTATTTACTCAAAAATATGTTTCCGTTAAAAACGCATTCCTGCAATCGTGATTTTGCGCGCCGTTAGTCTCCCGTAATTATCCAAATGACAATGATGTTGTCAGTAGAATGACCTGCTTCTACAGAATTTGGAAAATTAAATGTATGATAAATATTAACAAAGTTACAGGGGGTAGGTCAAAGCACCCCTATGATCATGAGTCCCAACCTTCCCCTACTGAGATGCACAGCAGTCATTTCCGATATTCTTACGTACGCGCCATTTAAACCTACTATTAAAAAAAAACATTCATTGTACGATAGACAATACAAACACAAGGCATTCTCCTCCTCATCAATGTCATCATGCTGAAACAGTCTTCTTGACCGCTTTTCTTTCTCGTGGTTAGGTTCAGCTTTGGGTTTCGCTTTTGCGTCATCACCCTTGTTTTGGAATTGTCCAAAATATGTGCTCAGTGGCATCGTGAAGGTTCTGTCAAGAGGCTGAAGTTTATGCGACGTGTGCGGTGGGTTTGTGAGCATCACAATACTCGTCTCCGGGCATATCTGTATTGCTTCAATGCTCTTTGTGTGCGCCTTGTGCCCATCTAAGATAAGAAGAACTGGAGTCTCCTTTGATGGCTTCACACGTGCGATGAAATGGTACAGCCACTCAACAAACAGATGTGTTTGCATCCATCCGGATGGGTGGTTCAGAGATTTACATCCGGGAGGCAGGCCGTTCTCTAGTTGCTGGTTGCTTCGTTGCCTTGGGAAAATGACAGCTGTTGGTACATAATGTCCCGCAGCACCGAAGCACATCATTCCTGTCACAAGTGTCCCTCGTTCTGCAGAGGTCAGCTGTCCCACATGTTTTTGCCCTTCTTAGCAAGCACTTTTCCTTATTTCGTTGCAACGGTGCAAAGCGCCGTTTCATCGACATTATAAATCTTAGACGGACCAACTTTTATTCGTCAATAACGGCCTCTAAATTGTCAAAAAAAGGCGATGACGTTTACATGGTTGAAACCTGTAGCCCGTGCGGCACTGGTAGCCTCTGAAGCCCGAATGGTTATCTGGGGGGGATGCCTTTTCCTCTATTTTGCTACCCATCCCTCACCAGCCAGTTCACTTTCCATATTAAATTAGTGTGCATGGTTATCGTACGTCTCTGCAAACTGTAACGCTAATCGTCTCAGGACAATTACTGACAATCCAAACATCCTGGATTTAAGTTCAAGAATATGGTCACACAGTTGTTGCTCCTCTTCCATAGGGTTTGTGGCTTCCAAGGCCCTTTATTAATGCATATATTACCGTTCTCGAAGTCGCCCATTTCACCCTTAGTCTGAGGGTTGTTCTTGGTACGTTGAAGGTAGCCGCTGCTTTTTTCACGTTGCTACCTGATCTAACCGCACCGATGGATTTTGCCAAAGTTATATCGCTCCACGCTTGCTGTGTACTTGTTCGTTTATAATTTTTCATTTAGAACTGCAATAACCGACACACATTTGGTGTTAAGTGTATGCAGGATAGAACAGTCATGTGCAGAGCAAACTTAAATTAATGGGAGGCTAATGTCATTACCTAAGCGATAACATCCGCAATCTTATTTCGACCATAGCTCTTTAAATTTACTAAATGTCCACTTTAAAGTAATGCTGTAATTACTGTTTATATTATTAGACATAAACTATACTAAATAATAACAACTAATGAACAATCCATTAGCTATAAAAGAAACTAAATTTAATAAATACTGCAAATTTTGTGGTTGACTGGGATTATAAAGGTGATGTATCGAGGGTGGGGCATTTCCTGTCCCCACCCCCGTATCCAATTCTGATGTCCATTTTGGCGTATTTGGTAAGTACTTGCTCTCCAAGTAACGTAAAAGCATGGGAGTAAGTTAACCAGCTATGCCCCGCCCGTTCACTATGCACCATCCACGTTGCCCAACATTCGCTGCCTTAACAAATGTGAGCCATTCCCGTGCTCTATTCCGTTCATAACTTAGTTTTACCTACACATACATGTAGCAGACCATACGCTTACAGGCGTTCCCAATATTTCTGACATATACGACTAGGAAAAGCGTTCCAACAAACAAAAAATCGCAATAAAAAATACACTAAAAACTGTTTACACCGAAAACCTAAAATTGGCGACTGATTTTGCACGCTACTGTGGTCCACACAAGCCGTAGTAATGTCAGCTAATGTGTTTATCACATTTATGGTCTGAGCTTAAAATGCTATTGTCCTTTTTGCCCCAGTAGCCGCTTTGCACCGATCTCTAATGCATAATGATGTATAGCGCAATACCCAGTCCATGCTTAATAGGCGAGCGGCAAATCCATAAAGAGTGCTTTATTTAGGAGTTTAAATGCCCCCCATACACACACCCAAATGTTATATCACTTGAAAGCACTACATTTCCCCTTCACAAGGAGGCCTGTCGTAATGCTGCCAAGTGATGCAGTAAGTGTGAATCCGAGGTCAACCACGGTCACCGTCTAATGAGGAATTTTCGAAATTGTGCGCTTCTGCAATCGTCTTAATAATTACAATGGTCGCATATCTACTTTATTTAATTACAAGATGGCTAATTCATATATTTTGGAAAGCATATTGTCTCCCCGTCAAAGTGAGATACGACATGGGGGTGTTACCTGACATGGTATGAGTGGAGCTGAGGTCAAACAATGTCACCGTAAAATGATGAATATTCGAATTTTTGGCAATGCCGCGGAAGTCATAAAGTTACAATGACCCTGGACCTACTTTATTTATATGCACGTGTCATATACTTGATACCTGCCTTTTAAGCACTGTTTTTGCACCCTGTCGATGGAGTTGCTTTCCTGTCAAGTGTGTGTATGTCAGCAATATCGTCTCTGACTCCATACAGGAGCCTACAGCAGAAACCGGATTGATCCACAAAGTAAAGACATGCCTTTAGTACCTATGGCAATGAAATACTCTGCTCCAAGTGATGCGGTCAATAGTCAACTCATCTATCAGATAAGGACAAAGAAACATAGTAGGTTATCATCACCGTGAAGCAAAGACAGGTTGAACAAATTACTTGGTTTCATGACGCACCGAGGAAGCAACGTTCATAAAACTACTCAATGTACAAAACACTCCCAAAGTTGACAGCAAGCTGTTAAAGCAATAGGTCAACGGTGTCACTACTGGACGAATAGAGTAAATGGTGAATGCCATGAAGCTTTAGTTATCCCCAGTCCCGCTGTTTATAACCATATTTGGAGGTGACATGAACTCAACACCAAAGGTATAGCTGCCCAGTGTCTTGGTACGGCTGGACTTCATACACCTTTGGAACTTCCAGAAATATTCTGAAAGACTTACACAACCTGCGAATAATAACCTGCTCAGCTTCCACGCACTAACAGGAATTCAACATCAGCCTTTTGTGGTCATGTGATGGATATGCTGTGTGTCACCTATTTTATGGCATTCGCTTTTGAGTAGCAAACCGTAGATCCTATAAGGATCCAACTCTTTGTCTGACGATGCCAGCCCACCCTCCACCCTACAGCTTCATGTTGGACAGGCTAATCACCACGCAAAGGTTTGATTACACGCAGATTGTAAATATATAGCTACATCATGGTTCCTACAAAAACAAAAGTTTGTGTTTGTAGGAACCATGGCAAAAACATCAGCTGAACGCCAGAAAGCTTACAGAAATAGAAAAAAAGACAACAGCTCCACATTACGGAAGAAAGGAGACAGATCGTGTTATGAACTTTTTAGCAATTCGTTGTTGCATATAACAACTCTTTCAGGATATTGAACAATTTGCCCATGAGATGTAGCGCTAGCCACATGTTTGCTACAGCTAATGTCAGCTTGGGTAAATGTGTAATCAGAAAGGCTATTTTTAGCCTAATGAATAGGATTGACATGTCTTTGAATCCCATTATTTATAGCATTAAAACTACCGACGTGTATTGTACTTCGAAACAGCGGCACCAGTGGGTCCGGGATTTATATAATTTTTAAACATGTTGTTCTTATCGATACATTTTTATATTTATTTACAAACTTGTATTTTTATATATGGGCATGATGATTGTCTGAAATACATACATTATTATAACTCAGAATGCAACTTTTACAAATCAACAAATAAACATACACGCACCTTTGCATAGCCTTCAGCATGTCATAGCTGTCATTGGTGAAGGCGCAGGATTTGCAGATGAAGTCTTTATCATTGCCGCTCCAGTTTTGCAGCATCGTCTGGTCCATCGGGATGCAGGACGCATGCGTCCAACAACCGCACTCTGAGCACTCTATCACATCTGTTTTACATTCTTTCTTACACTGGTCACAAGGATAGCGACACTTTCTAACGCGTTTGGACATTCGTGTTGCCATAATTGTTGTTGTAATTAATGATGATTTGACGCACTTATATAGCAACCAGTAACCTACATGGCTCATACCGCACTGACACCTTCTTGACCAATGAATGGCTTCTGACCAGACCATTGTACCCTGTCAGCAGGTGGACCAGCTGCTGCCTTCTATGATGTACAGTACGCTGACGACCGTTAATCCTACCACACCCCCTTCAATCAGGTTTACTGCTGTCTTTATCAAAGGATAGGTGTTAAGATAATGTAAAGCGGCAGTGGTTTCTAGCTGCCTCTTCAGTATAATTTACCTACTAAAGAAAACCGTTTAATTTGTGTTAGAACACATATTCATGTCATCTGCTAGTTCCAGTTCAGCCCACACGTTTATAAGTGCTCAATATATGTCAGTTAATATTCAAAACAACATACATGTGTATTTTGGTGCTTGTTATTTTTACTCAGAGATAGTCCATCGTTTAAATAAAAATATCCAGTGAATCAACATACCGTATGCATTATACTTTCATTGTCCTCGGCTCTATATAGCCTTTTTGTACATCATATATAATTCTAAGATACAAATGGCGCAAAAGATAAACAATTATATTCGCACACTATAGGGCTATATGGTAGCAATTATGATCCTAAAGTAAATGTAGTAAATATTGGTAGCAACTATGATCATATAATAAATATTGTTCAAGGTGTAAATACACTAACGTAAAATAGTAAATATTGTTCAAGGTGTAAATATACTAACGTAAAAAAGTTACTAATGGTAGTTTATCTCACAATGAAATTGTATTTGTAGTTGCAGTCTAGCTTTCACAGGAAACGTCAATGCTACAGATAACGTGCACATCAAAATTGACTACCAGTTATGCGTTGTAGCATGTGTAGTAGAGAATTGTGGATCTAATTCAGTATTCTCCATTACCCACATAGCTTCGAATTTGTGACAGAATTGGAAGAATCATTATGCAGTGATATGGAGCTTAGATAGATTTCAAACCACTCTGTGTGTTTTCTGATGTGTGATGGGACACAATGGGTTAAGTGGCCTGCTACTCCGTCATTGTTTCATTGAGCAGATACTTCTGAAGCGAATGTAGTTGTAGCTGTTTGTCGGCTTCTTGTTTACTACGACAGTACGTTGAGCAGATAATTCTGAAGTTGTCAGAATGTATCATCCGACTGATCTTTCCACACTTTCAATAACAACGAAGATTATGCAAACAACTGGAATATCTGCTAACAACTTAGATTTGGGGAAGTGATTACAGTATGGACATTCACAGGGAGCAATATCAATATATGCGTCACACACCAATGGTAAGCATTACGATTATGATCGAGTACGAATACGATTACTTGGTATTTTTAAGCAACTTTATTTAGTACGATTGAATACAATGATGAGCAAAAAGGAACGGAACCATGGCCAGTCTCACCCCATGGCTAGTCTCACCCATGGCCAGTCTCACCCCATGGCCAGTCTCACCCCATGGCCAGTCTCACCCCATGGCCAGTCTCACCCCATGGCCAGTCTCACCCCATGGCCAGTCTCACCCCATGGCCAGTCTCACCCCATGGCTAGTCTCACCCCATGGCCAGTCTCACCCCATGGCCAGTCTCACCCCATGGCCAGTCTCACCCCATGGCCAGTCTCACCCCATGGCCAGTCTCACCCCATGACGGCGGGATTCATGTGGAGAACAACAACAACAATTACAGTGTTTTTTTTCAACAACATCTTTTACAATCTTCATGATCAAAATAGGTAATTTGTGAGGTCCATCAGTCAGTCAAGCTATACGAGTCTTATTGCTGTTTCGAACTTGGCTTGTGCAAAGATCTGCTCGGTAACTATCGACTCTGAGCTATTTTAATTCATGTACTCGTCATCAAAGGGAAGGTAAACCAGTTTTATCAGAAAGTGCTGAAGTTCAAACACCCTATGTGTGTGTTTTGATCTATGAAACGACACAACGGGGTAATTGGCATGCTACGTACTCTCGGAGTACGTGTGAATAACTGAACATTCATGCGATCTGGTGAAAAACTCTGATCAAAGACCGTTGGGTGACTTATTTAGTTTAAAATAAATATGAATAAATAATTATGTTAAGTATTTATCGTCTCGAGACATTTTTCATCGAGCCGACCTGCGGGGGCCGAATTGTTTCAGGATGGCCGAGTTGTCCGTGGGCCGAGTTGTCTGGCATCTGGTGTTCCTACGAAGTATGTACAGTCGAACCCCTATTATCGCCCAACTGTTCCGCACGCACTGGGCCGGCAGTTCTGCGAAGTTGGCGCGCCCGGCGCGGGGCGGAGTCCGCCAACTGTCAGGCGCTGGGAGCGGGTCGTTCGCCGGTAGCATCTTCTCATTGTCGTCCGGCCAAGGCAAGTGTGGCGTCGCCGTAATCCGCGTGTCGGGCCCAGAAGCGAGTACCGCGCTGAAAGAGCTGGGTCGGTTCGTCCGTCTGCCGGGACCGAGACGCGCCGTCTTCCGTAGACTGTGGCACCCGACCAGGACTCGGCTCATCGACCGCGGCCTCGTCGTCTGGTTCCCGGGTGAGATTCACCACCAAGTGTTTGTTACATTTGCTTACAGCCACATCCCTGTTGATGACCTGGCTAATTTAATGCAAAACCACATGTATTAGCCTTAGCCTTAGCCTAGGCAGGACCGTGGCTGAGCCCACACATGTAGTTAGATTTACAAGGGGTGCTGGTGATTTCGGTCCATGATGTATTTAGCCCTGTGGAAACTTACACCACATTTTATTGGTTAACTGATCGTTGTTACATAATACTAAGCTTCATGTTTTCATGCATTTTTTGAAACAGTTGAACTGAAAAGTCTGACCATTATATACCTTCACATGATGGATAAAATGTGATGAAAACAACATATAAATCGTTTGGTGTGCCTGGGTGGATAATTGTAGGGTTGAGTATCTCTGTAGTGAAAAGATAAGACACTGACATAGAGAACTACTTGGCAGTGGTTTGTAATATTGCAGTTGTGGAATGATGGTTGTGTTGACACCTAGTCGCTGTGTAGGTCCAGCGAGCTTCACGTGTGAAGACAGTTGTGAGTTGCACGTCCACGGGGGTCTGGCCGTCGTGGCGGCCACACTACAGGCGCTCGGCTCCATCCCCGGTCTCAGACATGCTGAACCTGGAGAATTTACAAAGCGGTCAGTTGGCACAAAGCATCTTGTCTATCTGGACAGAGCTGATATTGCTTCCGATACACAGACAAGTACAATATGTATGCATTTAATTTTACGTGAATTTATATTTTCTTTAAATTTGCATGAGTCTGTCTTCACGTGTCAGAGTAGGCAGCTGCAGATAGGTGTACTAGTCTTGGGTGTGGCCACGAGTCTGTCTTCACGTATCAGAGTAGGCAGCTGCAGATAGTTGTACTAGTCTTGGGTGTGGCCACGGGTCTGTCTTCACGTGTCAGAGTAGGCAGCTGCAGATAGTTGTACTAGTCTTGGGTGTGGCCACGAGTCTGTCTTCACGTGTCAGAGTAGGCAGCTGCAGATAGTTGTACTAGTCTTGGGTGTGGCCACGAGTCTGTCTTCACGTGTCAGAGTAGGCAGCTGCAGATAGTTGTACTAGTCTTGGGTGTAGCCACGAGTCTGTCTTCACATGTCAGAAGAGCACCACATAGTTTATTGTTTAAAGGAAATTAAAACAAGGCATTAGCTAAAATCCATTTTCCATGTGTACACAAAGTTTAACATTGTATGTAACATTCGAGAACATAAAAAATACAGAAAAATACATTTGTAGCATAAATTCGATTTTAAACCTGTCTGTGTAGCAATTCCCGCGGAAAAAAAAAATTTAATGAGCTACGCGATCACGTGGTATCGTAACGTCACACACGACTCACACTCGCAGCAGGCCGACCCTTTCTATGCATACAGAGCATGTTTACATGGATAGTTTTGGGGTCGAAACGAGCGTCAGAATGAGTTATTGTGCAATATTCCGATGTAATACAAACACTAGTCATCATAGAGGAACAAGCAGTTATCTTACTGTTCCACATGAATTCAATTTTATTCAAAACAATGAATGCGAATGAGCCTACAAGTCGACTAGGTATCGCCGAGCTTGGGCTCATTTTCAGAATAATGATATCGAATGCAACCAACGGGAGATAATGTACACCAATATACATACATAGCAAACATATATCGTATCCAACTACAGAAAGTATCGTGTATAATCTCATAATATCACTAGAATATCGATGTATGAAGGAGGAGTTGTACAATTTATCATAACAACTTAAATCAGTCACCGAATTTCTGTCGGTCCTGCTAGCTCAGTTGGTAAAGGCTTTTGTTCATTGGCATTTATTTTGCAACACCAAACCATTGATTTTCTTTACACTTTTTTGTTTATGTTTTCACTAAGTAATATAAACCAAATCATTTGTATACTATGATGCACTGTTTGTAAATATTTTTGTAGTAATTATTTATTCGCCACAAAAATGAAAATGTGGTAATTTTTTATATATAATGATGTTTCAAAATTTTAGTTATCCAGACAGATCACCATTTGTTTTCACATATATAATTACAATATATTACCGTACAATATATACATACAGTTAATAAATTATGTATCCATTACATGTATTTGTTTGGATAAATAATATTTAGAAACATCGTTATATAATTCCCATGTTTTTATTTTTGTGGTGAATAAATAATTACTACAAAAATAAAAGAAATATTTACAAACAGTGCATCATAGTATAAAAATGATCTGGTTTATATTACTTGGTGAAAACATAAACAAAAAAGTGTAAAGAAAATCAATGGTTTGGTGTCAGGATTGAACCGGCGTCGCCCGATTACAAAATAAATGCCAAGGAACCAACGGCTTTACCAACTGAGCTAGCAGGACCGACAGAAATTCACTGACTGATTTAAGTTGTTATGATAAATTGTACATCTCCTCCTTCAGACATCGATATTCTAGTGATATTATAAGATTATACACGTTACTTTCTGTAGCTGGATACAATTATGTTTGTTATGTATGTTTATTGGTGTAGATTATCTCCCGTTGGTTGCATCTGATATAATTATTCTAAAAATGAGCCCATGCTCGGCGAAACCTAGTCAACTTGTAGGCCCATTCGCATTCATTGTTTTGAATAAAATTGGATTCATGTGGAACCGTAAGATAACTGCTTGTTCCTCTATGATGACTAGTGTTTGTATTACATTGGAACGTCGCATAATAACTCATTTTGACGCTTGTTTCGACCCGAAAGCTATCCTTGTAAACATGTTCTGAATGCATGGAAAGGGTCGGCCTGATGCGACTATGAGTCGTATGTGACATCACATCTTGGCATCCCGAAAAGCGCGCCAAAAATATGCATCTTCGAAAATGTCCGGATGCACAGCATGAAATGTGGAATTTCTAATTCATAGAATTTTTTTTTTCTGCTTGTCACTAAGAGTGGCTGAAGTTTCTGCTGTTTCTCCATCATTCATCTGGTACTTGTGCTCCAAGCAACCAAGTGATCTTGTCGAATACTACAATCCATCATTCATCTGGTACTTGTGCTCCAAGCAACCAAATGATCTTGTCGAATACTACAATCCATCATTCATCTAGTACTTGTGCTCTAAGCAACCAAGTGATCTTGTCGAATACTACAATCCATCATTCATCTGGTACTTGTGCTCCAAGCAACCAAGTGATCTTGTCGAATACTACAATCTATCATTCACCTAGTACTTGTGCTCCAAGCAACCAAGTGATCTTGTCGAATACTACAATCCATCATTCATCTGGTACTTGTGCTCCAAGCAACCAAGTGATCTTGTCGAATACTACAATCTATCATTCACCTAGTACTTGTGCTCCAAGCAACCAAGTGATCTTGTCGAATACTACAATCCATCATTCATCTGGTACTTGTGCTCCAAGCAACCAAGTGATCTTGTCGAATACTACAATCCATCATTCATCTAGTACTTGTGCTCCAAGCAACCAAGTGATATTGTCGAATACTACAATCCATCATTCATCTGGTACTTGTGCTCCAAGCAACCAAGTGATCTTGTTGAATACTACAATCCATCATTCATCTGGTACTTGTGCTCCAAGCAACCAAGTGATCTTGTCGAATACTACAATCTATCATTCACCTAGTACTTGTGCTCCAAGCAACCAAGTGATTTTGTTGAATATTACAATCCATCATTCATCTGGTACTTGTGCTCCAAGCAACCAAGTGATCTTGTCGAATACTACAATCCATCATTCATCTGGTACTTGTGCTCCAAGCAACCAAGTGATCTTGTCGAATACTACAATCCATCATTCATCTGGTACTTGTGCTCCAAGCAACCAAGTGATCTTGTCGAATTCTACAATCCATCATTCATCTAGTACTTGTGCTCCAAGCAACCAAGTGATCTTGTCGAATACTACAATCCATCATTCACCTGGTACTTGTGCTCCAATCAACCAAGTGATCTTGTCGAATTCTACAATCCATCATTCATCTAGTACTTGTGCTCCAAGCAACCAAGTGATCTTGTCGAATACTACAATCCATCATTCATCTGGTACTTGTGCTCCAAACAACCAAGTGATCTTGTTGAATACTACAATCCATCATTCATCTGGTACTTGTGCTCCAAACAACCAAGTGATCTTGTCGAATACTACAATCCATCATTCACCTAGTACTTGTGCTCCAAGCAACCAAGTGATCTTGTTGAATACTACAATCCATCATTCATCTGGTACTTGTGCTCCAAGCAACCAAGTGATCTTGTCGAATACTACAATCTATCATTCACCTAGTACTTGTGCTCCAAGCAACCAAGTGATCTTGTTGAATATTACAATCCATCATTCATCTGGTACTTGTGCTCCAAGCAACCAAGTGATCTTGTCGGTACTTGTGCTGCTCCAAGCAACCAAGTGATCATCTGGTACGAATAATACAATCCATCATTCACCTAGTACTTGTGCTCCAAGCAACCAAGTGATCTTGTTGAATACTACAATCCATCATTCATCTGGTACTTGTGCTCCAACCAACCAAGTGATCTTGTCGAATACTACAATCCATCATTCATCTGGTACTTGTGCTCCAAGCAACCAAGTGATCTTGTTGAATACTACAATCCATCATTCATCTGGTACTTGTGCTCCAAGCAACCAAGTGATCTTGTCGAATACTACAATCCATCATTCACCTAGTACTTGTGCTCCAAGCAACCAAGTGATCTTGTTGAATATTACAATCCATCATTCATCTGGTACTTGTGCTCCAAGCAACCAAGTGATCTTGTCGAATACTACAATCCATCTTAGGCGAGGAAAGCACGTTATTTCGGATCAAATAGACCGATTCAGTTCGTCCAATTTAGACGAAGATCCGACTTACATAATCTGACTTCCACGAATATTGTATGGGAAATACATTACAAATCAACCATTCCTCGGAATTCTGTCCGAGTTGAGCGAAGATCCGACTTAGGCGAGGTTTACTGTATTATTAATTATATACTAGTGAGACGGGCATCACAAAGCCTGTCCACATGTATCACTTTCCTATACAGAAGTCCCTGAATATGACATTGAGGAGGTCGTCGGAGGTCACATGACCTGTCACCTTGCTGATGTGTGTGAGTGCGGCGTGGAGGTGGTGCGCCGCCAGCACCACATCATGAGGCAGGGTCTCCACAGCTGGAGGTAGAAAAACAACATCAGTCACACAGATTGCAGTATGACCTAGATCTCCACAACTGGAATTAAAAACACAACACTGGTGCCACTGATAGCATTGTTACATAGATCTCCACAGCTGGAGGTAGAAACACAACATCAGTGACACAGATGGCAGTGTGACCTAGATCTCCACAGCTGGAGGTAGAAACACAACATCAGAGACACAGATAGCAATATGACCTAGATCTCCACAGCTGGAGGTAGAAACAAAATATCAGTGACACAGATAGCAATAATAATTATACTAAACTTCTATTTTGCGCAGGAACCTGAGCTCAGAGGCACGGCATAGATCTCTACAACTGAAGGCAAAAACTCACATTGGTGACACAGATAGCATTGTGACATATATCAATCTGATTATGTAATTCTGTGAGTCATAGCATAGACATATCCCCACCCAGTCATCATTAATATGTAGATTTCTATAGCAAAAACTATTTTGTAGTGATGAATTACCAAAACCTCAAAATCTCCACAATTAGTAGGAAACATATTTTTTTAAATATGGAAATTAGCATTACCACATTACAATACAGGAAATATTGGGATATTAGGCTGCCTGGGCTCGCTACAGACACATTAGAACATCAAGTTCCCCAGCTATTGCTAAAATACAATTTTAATGAGTTAATGATGAAAATAGAATCATACTTTAAATTTCTGGGCACACTCAATGCATTCCTCACTAAAACATGGACAAAATAGGAATTTGTTGCCATTATTTTTCTTGGAATTGCACTAAAAATGTATTAGGTCATTTACACTTGTTTAATTACAGTGTGTTATGGTCAACTCTGAAATAATCTGTTTCAAAAAGTTTAAAATTGCCCTTACCCTGCTGAGGGGTCCACATTTTGACAAAATCTATATCAGTGTTCAGATAATTAATCTAGGTCAAACTAGCAAGGTACTTACATCAGTTTGACCTTATCCTCCAACAGGTGCAGGAAGACGTCAAGGCCGTCCTGTGTCACACATGACATGTGACACCATGCAAGGTCAAGGTCACCTGCAAAACCGAACTGACAGCTGTTCTCTGAGAGGTCACTCTTGTTGATGACCACAAGTGTGTTTTCTCTGGACAACAAACTCTCATGTTCTGCTGCTGTTTCCACAGCTGTATTGGTGCATTGGACAGCTTTAGAAACGTCACAAAATCCCAACTTTCTCAGATTTTCTACTGCTAATGTTCACAGACGTGACTGATGCTGGTGAATCCTGTCGTCACTTGCGTCAAGAACCAGGATGTTGAGGTCGGCACTGTGTGCGCTGGAAGAGGACAATGTCACTTAAAGAAGATATCTTCTAGACCTTACAATCACGTTAACTGTGGGAAGTATAACTAGTCTGTTAGTTCCCTGGCAAGATCGCTTTCTGAAAGTGTCAGTACATTTGTTTTGGGCATCAACCAGAGGGACCAGTCAAGTAATATCAATTATGTACATTATTAGAAAACACATTTCTTGATAATATGTATTAAAAATTAAGATATTTTTTTATACAAAAAGTTTCCTGAGATAAGATGTTGGCTAGAAACAGCTGAGTTATAAACATAAATGAGGGAGTCAGGAGACAGATGGTAGTCGGCAGAAGTCGACCACAATGACTGACATGACCACAATGACTGACATGACTGACTTAGTAGATGACAGTAACGCATCCAATTCTTGATTGGGCTCTCGGCATACTGGTCAGTATACATGAACAAAACAGTTCTTAGCAAAACATTCCAATAGGGTCTGAACATTAAAACCTCACATATTTATGTTTGTTACCGAGTGTTGTAGTAACTTTTTTACTGAATGTTGTACAAACTTTGTTACCGAGTGGTGTAGAAACTTTGTTTGATACCGAGTGTTGTAGTAACTTTGATTGTTACCGAGTGTTGAAGTAACTTTGTTTCTTACTGAGTGTTGTAGTATATTTATGTTTGTCACTGATTGTTGTAGTAACTTTGTTTGTTACTGGGTGTTGTAGTAATTCTATGTTTGTTACCGAGTGTTGTAGTAACTCCATGTTTTTTACCGAGTGTTGTAGTAACTTTGTTTGTTACTGAGTGTTGTAGTAACTATGTTTGTTACTGAGTGTGGTACTGACTCTGTTTGTCACTGAGTATTGTAGTAACTATGTTTGTTTCTGAATACTGTAGTAACTATGTTTGTCACTTACTGTTGTAGTAAGTATGTTTGTTACTCAGTGTTGTAACTCTGTTTATTACCGTGTGTTGTAGTATGTTTGTTACTCAGTGTTGTAACTCTGTTTATTACCGTGTGTTGTAGTATGTTTGTTACTCAGTGTTGTAGTATCTTTATGTTTGTTACTGAGTGTTGTAGTAACCTCTCGAGAGCACGTCTCACTCCCTCTGTCTCCACCGGACTGTCCGACTGTCTCAGTCCCGCGGTGTCACTCAGGATGACTGGGCAGCCAGCCACACTGATTGTCTTCTCTATCACGTCTCGTGTTGTCCCTGGCTCCCTGGACACAATGGCCGCTGGACACTGACCTACAACATAGGTTAGAGAAACTATGGTCACTGGACACTGACCTACAACATAGATTAGAGAAACTATGGTCACTGGACACTGACCTACAATGTAGATTACAGAAACTATGGCCACTGACCTACAATGTAGATTAGAGAAACTATGGCCACTGGACACTGGCCTACAACATAGGTTAGAGAAAGTATGGTCACTGGACACTGACCTACAATGAAGATTAGAGAAACAATGGCCACTGGACACTGACCTACAACAGGGTTCATACACATTTTGACATTTCAAATTCCATGACTTTCAATCACCTGACAATGTAAATTTCCATGACCTATTTGTACTCAAGATTGATATTGTTGGGGGGTTCGAAACAGGTATCGCTGTCAAACTGTTGCACATCACGTCATGGATACGCCCCTGTATATAACATTACAATAATTAAATAATCACAGACAACGATTTCTAGTTAGCATGCAATGACAAGGTTGTTTTATTTAAACATGCAATGATTAGTGAAACATTTCAGACTATGTCACTCTGCATGTACTGTCTGCAGAATGTTATGTTCTTGTCTGCGACAATATGTCTTAATCGGAGCCACTGACTCCTATTCGTCATCAAATTAAAAGGTGATTTAAAATTAATTATTATACTGGTTTAAAAAATGGTGCATACCCACACTATTATATATACTTATTTTATTTGTGTAAATGTATATACCTGATATGTTTCCAGGGGCGTACCCAGGATTGACATGTTGAGGGGTTTCCAAACGGGTATTACCAGTGGCGTGGGAATGAAATTCATATTGGGGGGGGGGCTACCGGAGCTTCAGCACCATTGAAACATTTTTGCCGCCGTTCCACCACATATATTCACATCTTCCTTCACCTTGTGGCTCGCCTGTGACTTCGGAAGACAGGGAGGGGTATGCTGTTGAACATTTTTCGCCGCTGCACCCCGCTGTAATTTCAGCTTCTCCGCTGTCTCGGCTGTGAAATCATGACATTCGAACACGGGGGAACAGTGCTGTTCAAAACCAAGTTATAGCCCTAACCCTGTTCCCGCGCCTATGAGTATTACCGTCATCCTTACGTACATTGCCATAATTTTGATCAAACAGCAATGCAGAAATTTGGACCGGTTTCCGGGCAAACAAAATACCCCCTTGGTACGTCCCTGCTGTACGTTACCATAATAATCATACAATAGTGGGGAATTTTACGGGGGTTTCCACAAGTCATAACAGTTTGTCAATAAATGTTTCATTTTATCGCGGACTTAATGTGTAAACCAATGCCCCTTCACAACTGAAATATATTGACATTGTCGTTGTGTGTGTGCTCGCGCGCGTGTGTGCGTGTACCTGTGTGTGCGCGCGAATATGTAACATACAGACCTGCCTACCATTCCGGATTGTCCGGAATAATTCCGGAAATAAACCTAAAATTACGGTATTACGGCGAGGGATGAAAATATTACGGATTCTTTCGTTGTCACAATGAGCGTCAATCAATTCCGTACTCCTCAAATTTAGCTTCACTTTAATCAACAGGTGGCAGCATGTATACGCTGCTTGTTGTGATATGGTTTTTTATTCGCTGCTTCTGGTCGTAATCTGACCAATAGGAAACAGCGTTACGACAAATTCGCATTTCCGCGCTCATGGCGCTCAAACAAAACGAAGTCACGACTCATGCGGCACGAAATGATGTCAGGAAACGAAACGGCACCACTACCAGCCAAGAAGAAACGTGTACTGCAAACGTTTATAACAGCATGCACGCAGACATGGCTTTACATATTGCCGGATACGCGAAATTTATTTTCCTATTTCACATGACATGGTCACTGACACTGGTGACCGGGATAATTGCAGGTACTGACTACGTCGTTAGACTAGTACTAGTGACAGAGCAATGAGTGTTGTACTTGTAAGTTGTAGTGTCAGGCCAACTGACTGTACTAAAAGTAGTAAGACTAAGTTAGTGTATTTATTGAGTTTAGTCTATCATTTACAGCCTATAGTACAGGGATAGGCTTATATACTAGAGTTGAGTAGACTAGAGTCTAGACGATGTCGATGACTAGCGTAACGTAATGGTTTTGGCGTCCCCCGGCATGACTGTCTTTGATCTAGTCAAGCTGCTATACTGTGTAGTCTATAGCCTGGCCTTAGCCCTAGGTATACCGGCTACTAATATTAATCCTAATCATAGGCTAATAACACCACAAATAGACAATGACGTGATGCATTGTTATAATTTGTCAAGTTTTTGTAGTCAGCATGCAGTTTTTTAAATTTACATAAAATCAGAATTACATTGTGGATACACTCATTTACATTACAGTTACACTTCTTCACGTTTGATTTCCATCAATGCTGGTTATGAACATCCCCCTTACCTTGTTAACTGAACACTTAAAAACACCTCGTAGTTTATTAGAGACAATTATGTTTTGGGTGCAACTACCGTCATAGTCACAGTATCAAAGTATTACTGACAGTGTCAGTGGTGTTCTTTTCGTGACAATATCTGACACGGTTCTGAACTATTACTGACAGCAGGCCTATATTCCTGAAAATCAGTGTAAATGGGAAGATGGATTACTGACAGGAAGTTTTTGGGGTAAGAAGGTCTGAACATAGCAAAAACAAATAAGATAAGGTGTTTAAAACTGGGGCTGTGTGTACAATGCAATGTCTATGATTTGCGCGTGAACAGTTTTCGGTTAAGTAAGTGATACTTATTCGTACGATATTCCAATATTATGTGCAAGTTTTCATTTACACTCTGAGGATGAGTCACAAGTGTTTTGTAAACAAAATTGGTTTTGCCCTTAAACCCTTCACATGCACACGCGCGCACGCACACACACATTATATCTACACACATGCATTAAAATTCATACACGAACAAACGGACACTGCCATGCAACAACCACAACATAAAAACAGCTGAGGTATTCTAATGACAAATTAAATAAATGAATGAACGAACTTCCTCAGTGGGCCTGTTTTTCAAAACAGTATAAAAATCACTCAAAATATTTAGCAATATGAATCATGTTTATTTGTACATTAAAAATAGCCATAACATTTGCATTAGACAGACAACACAAACGGAGTATAAAATACGCTTTCACGAGATTGACCACTTCAGCACCTATTACCGTGTATAAAATATATTCATATACATGTATACTAATCAGGTGCATCTTGTACACACGTATGCACGGAAGCTTCGCTACCAACTTGCAACATTCTAGTACACCAGTATATATATATATGGCAAGAATATGATATATATATATATATAAGGCAAAGGATCAGAGTAGCAGATATAAACGTACCAAGACCTAAAACCTACCTTTTTATGAAAATATGTTTATAGGCCTTTGTGCCAAAAGTACATGTATTGTACCTTCTTTCTTAAGACCACCTCTTTTCTGATTGCTCTTATTGAAAACAGTCTTACGTACAATGAAGACAAACTACCGTGGAAGCATTTCCCTGACTTGTGACGACTGGAGAAGGAAGCTGCAGATATTATACTCAGTCATCAAGACAATTCCAGGAAGAGAAATCACAAATTATATAAACTATATATTTTAAACTGGAATAAATGTATCCGGGGGTATCTCACGGAATATCAAATACATGCATGGTCTGTTAGGTTAAGAAGATAATGCCAGCCTTCCAAACTTCGCTGAAGTCCAACATGGAGTAATACTCCAGCGAGCTTATTCAGTAATTAGCACATATGGTAATATTTACCTAGATATTCTGCGAGCGAAACCAGTGGACTGTTTGTTCTGCCACAGTTATGGAAAACATGAGTTACAGACCTTGCTTTATCACATGGGTAGATTGGTAAATATGTATTTTGTTTGTAGAGTGATAAAACACAAACTTGTCACAGAGAGAAATTAATAAACCAAGATATATAGTATTTACGGTTACATTGTAATAACGCATTTATTTATTTGTTTTAATATACTGCTACACTCCAGATGAATTTCCCTCCCAAAGGACAATAAAATATTGTGATTGTCCCAGTACTAATAATTTTATAAACCTAGAGGTATTGTATTGTGTTGTGTATATTTCTGGAGCAACATAACAAAACTCGTCACAATAACAGGAAACTAACAAGTGCAGATATATTGGGATTCTGCCCGAGTAACCAAAACATTTTAAATCCATAGATAGCTGCAATTACCATAAAACTCAGATATCTGCGTGAACCACAATAACACTTTGTACACGCAAGTTTTAAAAAATACCAAACCCTCCAAAATTATAATCTACACTACAAACTGCATTTCTGTTATATTTATTATAAGTTATAAATTTTAAAACAGTTGTTATTTGATAACAAATTTCAGAGCACTGAAACCGAGAACTTGTAAATCATCTCCCACCACCTTCTAACTGGATGGAAAAGTTTTAGAAATAAAGTCAAACAGAAGTTTGGGAAACCCTGAGAAAGATCAACTGAAAATCAATACACCTAGTACATAGCTAGAAGTTATCCGCAAATAACTGCTTACTTGGTACCTACTAAAAGGAAAACAATTGTTATAGTTAATCAGACATAATAGAAATAGTTGTCTTCGTGACATATAAAAAGCTCTCATGTAGCAGTAAACTAAAGGCCTGGAAATAATTAAGACTAGACTAAATAAAAGTTAGAAAAATACTGTATGACAAAGACAGTTGTCTTCAAACTTAAGGCCGGTAGATAGGTAAACATGATGGCACAGAGTAGATTGATGAAATTGTAGAATGGATACCAGAAAGTACTCGTTATCATAGAGAACATTAAATAAATATAACAAGCTATTTATTGACTGTAAATGTTAGCAGTGTGGATGTTTAAAAATAAACTAACATACAAAGGTAATGATCCGACACACATGTCAGTTGTAGTAAAGGTACCATACACAGAGATAATGGACGTGGGATAATCCAAACTTTTGCTTGCCCATGGTCCATTTGGAGCTTGAAATTTCAGATGCCAGTCTTGTTAAAATCGCATTACACAATGTCAATTGACACAAAAAGTACGGAACTAACAACACTGAACACAGCCCCGGCTGGAAGCAGGAAGTGTAAACATGCATCTAAATAGAGTCAGCATCACAAGATAACCTCTAAGCAAGTGCCCAGAAAGGCTAACATATTACACCAATCTGATTGGATACTAAAGGCTATATATGATAACTAGCATCACTAATATTCCAATAATAATCACATTACTAAATAGGATGCATTTTCAATCCATTATACGCAACAAAATATTGTGGATATATAAAATTATGCAGGAATAATATAAAACCATAAACTGTTGTGATTCCACTAACACCGCTGGCATTAACACTTAAATGCGTTTATATATTACGATCAGATACATTATAGGTCATGCATTATAGATCATACATGGTACAAATTAACGTAAATATACACCAAGCATGGTTATACCATCACTGAGTTACTAGGCGTGAAATAAATATATTTATCTTTGTAAAATAGACACATCTATAAAAACCACAGCAGCATAAGTACCCCTTGCTTCAAAAAGCCGAGATTTCCAGTTCAAATACATTAGTAAAATTACGTTCTTATTCCAACACTTCTAAATAGCTAAGATTGTATTATTAGCCAATCTGATTACTTAGAAGCAGTTAAAAACATAACATCAAATGTGGAAAACATGTGCATATACTTAGCATCTAATTTTGGTGTTACTTTGTACCAGAGTTTGGGGGCAACTTCTTACTATATTTTGCAGATAACTTTTACATCACAAAGCCATATGACGCTAATGAAGCTCAACTATTGCTGCGTTTATGAGATATATATTATATTTAGTTTACGTTATCTAACATGAACATGACAGGAAAATTTTTATGAAAAAGCTGTTGGACTATAAGATATATATATGACACAAATCTTGGCCCACTTGATTACATAAACTGAAAGTGGGCAAAAATTATAAAATGATTAAAACAAGTTAGTTATTTTGGTATATGTAACCCTAACCCTAACCTATCACGACATAAAGAATAAGCTACCATCAATTATCTACCCATTTCTTTCATTTTATTCTACCTTGTTACTCACATTACGGTAAATATATTTTCAGTAATATTTATCATTGAATCTTCAAGGTGCCATCCCAAAACATTGATTTTCAACACTACACAGGATTGGTTTTGCTGACGAAGTAGTAGTAGTAGTAGTAGTAGTAGTAGTAGTAGGTTTTATTTGGAATTGTATAAATCATACATACAAATATAAACAATCCGTAAAACATTTGACAAAATGATATACAATTCCAGGTTGACAGCGCAACCAATTAAGGCTGTAACCAGTTTGTTTTAATTATTCCAATATAAGATGATAATAATTTCGTACACTAGTCGCCGTCATCCCCAAAATAACTATTATTAACAATAATTTCACGTGTAGTATGTTGGTTACGTTGCTATAATCAATAGAACATATATGTAAATTTAATAACATTAATATTAGATGATAAATGTTCACATAAGTAGTCTTGCAAGAAAAAAAACGTGGTTATGCCAAGCTTCAGCAATGGCATAACACCTAAGTAGAATAACATTATATCAAACACATATGTCAGAAGTTTCGGGGTGGAATGAAGTTAAACTAGAACACCATGCCCCTTACAACATTTGCCTTTAATGATAATATAAAACTATTTAAATTGGGTTTATTTTGTATAACAGTTGGAATTGTATTCCAGATCATCGGACCTTTACATAGCAAACTGTTCGAAGATCTTTGAGTAGAACTGGTAATAGGAAGTATATTACAGGTTTGTCTTGTTTTGTAAAAGTGAATGTCATAGGTAAATGTAAAAATATCGTATCAATTTCATAAATATCATGCAAATTTATTAGATTTAAACATGTAAAGAGGGGATGTGAATGTTCCCAATAGTTTGTTTTAAGAATGGAACGAACTATTTTTGTTGCATAATGAATACTTTTTCGATATGTGTTTTGTATGTGGATCCCCGCAAAATGATTCCGTATGTCAAGTAGGGGTAAACTAAACTGTAATAAATTGTTTTAAGTGCAGCTACTGGAAGGTAGCTGCACTGTATTAATTATGTATAAAGCACTAGTTAGCTTGTTTTTTTATATGTTCATGCCAATCAAGTCTGTCGTCTGTATGAAGGCCTAGAAATATTATACATTTTGTTCGCTGAATTAAACTAACGGAATATTACAATATGCCTTTATTGTCAAAGAACCTAGGACAGCAACAGACTTGACATCACTCGCCACTGCTGAAACACTGATAGTCACGTGGGACGCCCCGTCATCGGGTCTAATGGAGAAATATAGAGTCGAGATGACGACCGAGAGTGGGTCAATAGTCATGAACTCCGGTGTGAATTCAACAAACGTAACAGTCAGCGGCCTGAGAGCTGGCTCCCGGTAGAATGTTGTCGTCGTCGTACAGAGTGGCGACCAGCGTAGTGCTGCTTTGCAGAAAAGCTTTTATACCAGTAAGTGTTTTCTTTATCTCTAAAAGGGTTGATTATAACATCCACCAAAATGTGCATGAGATAGCCCGTTCAACACGGGTCGATTATAACATCCACCATAATGTGCATGAGATAGCCCGTTCAACACGGGTCGATTATAACATCCACCATAATGTGCATGAGATAGCCCGTTCAACACGGGTTGATTATAACATCCACCACAATGTGCATGAGATAGCCCGTTCAACACGGGTTGATTATAACAACCACCACAATGTGCATGAGATAGCCCGTTCAACACGGGTTGATTATAACATCCACCACAATGTGCATGAGATAGCCCGTTCAACACGGGTCGATTATAACATCCACCATAATGTGCATGAGATAGCCCGTTCAACACGGGTTGATTAAAACATCCACCACAATGTGCATGAGATAGCCCGTTCAACACGGGTCGATTATAACATCCACCACAATGTGCATGAGATAGCCCGTTCAACACGGGTCGATTATAACATCCACCATCAATGTGCATGAGATAGCCCGTTCAACACGGGTTGATTATAACATCCACCACAATGTGCATGAGATAGCCCGTTCAACACGGGTTGATTATAACATCCACCACAATGTGCATGAGATAGCCCGTTCAACACGGGTTGATTATAACATCCACCACAATGTGCATGAGATAGCCCGTTCAACACGGGTTGATTATAACATCCACCACAATGTGCATGAGATAGCCCGTTCAACACGGGTTGATTATAACATACACCACAATGTGCATGAGATAGCCCGTTCAACACGGGTTGATTATAACATCCACCACAATGTGCATGAGATAGCCCGTTCAACACGGGTCGATTATAACATCCACCATAATGTGCATGAGATAGCCCGTTCAACACGGGTCGATTATTACATCCACCATAATGTGCATGAGACAGCCCGTTCATCACGGGTCGATTATAACATCCACCATAATGTGCATGAGATAGCCCGTTCAAAACGGGTCGATTATAACATCCACCATAATGTGCATGAGATAGCCCGTTCAACACGGGTCGATTATAACATCCACCACAATGTGCATGAGATAGCCCGTTCAACACGGGTCGATTATAACATCCACCATAATGTGCATGAGATAGCCCGTTCAACACGGGTTGATTAAAACATCCACCACAATGTGCATGAGATAGCCCGTTCAACACGGGTCGATTATAACATCCACCATAATGTGCATGAGATAGACCGTTCAACACGGGTTGATTAAAACATCCATCACAATGTGCATGAGATAGCCCGTTCAACACGGGTCGATTATAACATCCACCATCATGTGCATGAGATAGCCCGTTCAACACGGGTCGATTATAACATCCACCACAATGTGCATGAGATATCCCGTTCAACACGTGTTGATTATAACATCCACCACAATGTGCATGAGATAGCCCGTTCAACACGGGTTGATTATAACATCCACCACAATGTGCATGAGATAGCCCGTTCAACACGGGTTGATTATAACATCCACCATAATGTGCATGAGATAGCCCGTTCAACACGGGTTGATTATAACTTCCACCACAATGTGCATGAGATAGCCCGTTCAACACGGGTTGATTATAACATCCACCCAATGTGCATGAGATAGCCCGTTCAACACGGGTCGATTATAACATCCACCATAATGTGCATGAGATAGCCCGTTCAACACGGGTCGATTATAACATCCACCACAATGTGCATGAGATAGCCCGTTCATCACGGGTCGATTATAACATCCACCATAATGTGCATGAGATAGCCCGTTCAACACGGGTCGATTATAACATCCACCATAATGTGCATGAGATAGCCCTTTCAACACGGGTCGATTATAACATCCACCATAATGTGCATGAGATAGCCCGTTCAACACGGGTTGATTATAACATCCACCATAATGTGTATGAGATAGCCCGTTCAACACGGGTCGATTATAACATCCACCGTAATGTGCATGAGATAGCCCGTTCAACACGGGTCGATTATAACATCCACCGTAATGTGCATGAGATAGCCCGTTCAACACGGGTCGATTATAACATCCACCATAATGTGCATGAGATAGCCCGTTCAACACGGGTCGATTATAACATCCACCATAATGTGCATGAGATAGCCCGTTCAACACGGGTCGATTATAACATCCACCATAATGTGCATGAGATAGCCCGTTCAACACGGGTTGATTATAACATCCACCACAATGTGCATGAGATAGCCCGTTCAACACGGGTTGATTATAACATCCACCACAATGTGCATGAGATAGCCCGTTCAACACGGGTCGATTATAACATCCACCATAATGTGCATGAGATAGCCCGTTCAACACGGGTCGATTATTACATCCACCATAATGTGCATGAGACAGCCCGTTCAACACGGGTCGATTATAACATCCACCATAATGTGCATGAGATAGCCCGTTCAACACGGGTCGATTATAACATCCACCATAATGTGCATGAGATAGCCCGTTCAACACGGGTTGATTAAAACATCCACCACAATGTGCATGAGATAGCCCGTTCAACACGGGTCGATTATAACATCCACCATAATGTGCATGAGATAGACCGTTCAACACGGGTTGATTAAAACATCCACCACAATGTGCATGAGATAGCCCGTTCAACACGGGTCGATTATAACATCCACCATCATGTGCATGAGATAGCCCGTTCAACACGGGTCGATTATAACATCCACCACAATGTGCATGAGATATCCCGTTCAACACGGGTTGATTATAACATCCACCACAATGTGCATGAGATAGCCCGTTCAACACGGGTTGATTATAACATCCACCACAATGTGCATGAGATAGCCCGTTCAACACGGGTTGATTATAACATCCACCATAATGTGCATGAGATAGCCCGTTCAACTCGGGTTGATTATAACATCCACCACAATGTGCATGAGATAGCCCGTTCAACACGGGTTGATTATAACATCCACCCAATGTGCATGAGATAGCCCGTTCAACACGGGTCGATTATAACATCCACCATAATGTGCATGAGATAGCCCGTTCAACACGGGTCGATTATAACATCCACCACAATGTGCATGAGATAGCCCGTTCAACACGGGTCGATTATAACATCCACCACAATGTGCATGAGATAGCCCGTTCAACACGGTTGATTAAAACATCCACCACAATGTGCATGAGATAGCCCGTTCAACACGGGTCGATTATAACATCCACCATAATGTGCATGAGATAGCCCGTTCAACACGGGTCGATTATAACATCCACCATAATGTGCATGAGATAGCCCGTTCAACACGGGTCGATTATAACATCCACCATAATGTGCATGAGATAGCCCGTTCAACACGGGTCGATTATAACATCCACCACAATGTGCATGAGATAGCCCGTTCAACACGGGTTGATTATAACATCCACCATAATGTGCATGAGATAGCCCGTTCAACACGGGTCGATTATAACATCCACCATAATGTGCATGAGATAGCCCGTTCAACACGGGTTCGATTATAACATCCACCACAATGTGCATGAGATAGCCCGTTCAACACGGGTCGATTATAACATCCACCATAATGTGCATGAGATAGCCCGTTCAACACGGGTCGATTATAACATCCACCATAATGTGCATGAGATAGCCCGTTCAACACGGGTCGATTATAACATCCACCATAATGTGCATGAGATAGCCCGTTCAACACGGGTTGATTATAACATCCACCATAATCAACACGGGTGATTATAACATCCACCATAATGTGCATGAGATAGCCCGTTCAACACGGGTTGATTATAACATCCACCACAATGTGTATGAGATAGCCCGTTCAACACGGGTCGATTATAACATCCACCATAATGTGCATGAGATAGCCCGTTCAACACGGGTCGATTATAACATCCACCATAATGTGCATGAGATAGCCCGTTCAACACGGGTTGATTATAACATCCACCATAATGTGCATGAGATAGCCCGTTCAACACGGGTCGATTATAACATCCACCATAATGTGCATGAGATAGCCCGTTCAACACGGGTTGATTATAACATCCACCACAATGTGCATGAGATAGCCCGTTCAACACGGGTCGATTATAACATCCACCACAATGTGCATGAGATAGCCCGTTCAACACGGGTCGATTATAACATCCACCATCATGTGCATGAGATAGCCCGTTCAACACGGGTTCGATTATAACATCCACCACAATGTGCATGAGATAGCCCGTTCAACACGGGTCGATTATAACATCCACCATAATGTGCATGAGATAGCCCGTTCAACACGGGTCGATTATAACATCCACCATAATGTGCATGAGATAGCCCGTTCAACACGGGTTGATTATAACATCCACCCAATGTGCATGAGATAGCCCGTTCAACACGGGTCGATTATAACATCCACCATAATGTGCATGAGATAGCCCGTTCAACACGGGTCGATTATAACATCCACCACAATGTGCATGAGATAGCCCGTTCAACACGGGGATTATAACATCCACCACAATGTGCATGAGATAGCCCGTTCACACGGGTCGATTACATCCACCATAATGTGCATGAGATAGCCCGTTCAACACGGGTCGATTATAACATCCACCATAATGTGCATGAGATAGCCCTTTCAACACGGGTCGATTATAACATCCACCATAATGTGCATGAGATAGCCCGTTCAACACGGGTCGATTATAACATCCACCATAATGTGCATGAGATAGCCCGTTCAACACGGGTCGATTATAACATCCACCATAATGTGCATGAGATAGCCCGTTCAACACGGGTCGATTATAACATCCACCATAATGTGCATGAGATAGCCCGTTCAACACGGGTCGATTATAACATCCACCATAATGTGCATGAGATAGCCCGTTCAACACGGGTCGATTATAACATCCACCATAATGTGCATGAGATAGCCCGTTCAACACGGGTTTATTATAACATCCACCATAATGTGCATGAGATAGCCCGTTCAACACGGGTTGATTATAACATCCACCATAATGTGCATGAGATAGCCCGTTCAACACGGGTCGATTATAACATCCACCATAATGTGCATGAGATAGCCCGTTCAACACGGGTCGATTATAACATCCACCACAATGTGCATGAGATAGCCCGTTCAACACGGGTCGATTATAACATCCACCACAATGTGCATGAGATAGCCCGTTCAACACGGGTCGATTATAACATCCACCATAGTGTGCATGAGATAGCCCGTTCAACACGGGTCGATTATAACATCCACCATAATGTGCATGAGATAGCCCGTTCAACGCGGGTCGATTATAACATCCACCATAATGTGCATGAGATAGCCCGTTCAACACGGGTTGATTATAACATCCACCATAATGTGCATGAGATAGCCCGTTCAACACGTACTTGCACTGTCTGTTGTTGATTTTGTGTCACATACATATCCTCTGTGCTGATTACTGTTACATTCCTTTCTCATTTTTGCCATATTTGTTCGGTTGCGTATCCGGGATCTCTGTATTGAGGAACAACAACAGTCAAGAGTTAGACTCCCATTGGTCATGCATGCCCACGCTAACGTAATGATTATGAAGGAATATTGAAGAAGGGTGCTTGAACCAAGTTTATTCTACGTTGCTCCATACACCTAACGATATGCATGCATACACAATTATATCAAGATTCTTTCGTAAATAATTTCCGTAACACAGCCGATATATCGTATGACCGTAGACGTACATACGATGGAACGCGATCTCCATGCTTTCTGTGATGTCATGTGCTAACTATATGCACCGTCACAGCAAACGAAACACAATTACAGGATAATTATGTTCGCCGTCTCACTGCCTCGCATGCAGCAATGCAAGATCTGACCAATATTATGCTGGATTAACAAAGAGCGCCGTCCAGAGTTGACAAAGGAGATCCTTTGCTGACTTTCTCTGAGTAAAGGTGGGCTGCTGCTCAGACACGCATACATATGAACCGTGGCAGGAAGTCTTACGGAAAGCTACGTCAACTACCATATGATCATTAAATAAAAACTATGTTTATTGTTGTGTAATTCTGCTGTGTTTAGTTTAGTGAGTTATGTGAAAGGGCGACTACCCAATCGCGCTCATGTTCGAGCCGTCTATGTACGAGTAAATACAATCGTTGCTGGTCGTTGAACACTTACAAATAACCTCAGATATTTTGAAAATTACATGTTGACATGTATGCACCATGATTATCTGATAGTGGTAAACTAGTATTAAGGGCTCTGTTTCGCGCAATGGTGGTGGCATGATTGATTTATTTCCGTACAAGTTCAGGCCCAGGAGATCAGGTTTGCTGGGGTGTAACGTGTTACTCGTCTGTATTTGTGTCGGTCGACAATACAAGATCCACACACTTATGTAATTGCTATTCTTGCCAGAGCCTCACTGGCCGATAAACTCACATTTTGTACAACGGGATGTGGAGTGTCATGGTTTTGAATGTGTAACGGTCGACAAAATAAATACAAACTTTGTATAGCACTACCCACATCTTCGCTGTATTAATGATAATGTTGTGTTTTCCAGAGCCCAATATGTCCAACAATCTCCTGTGGATTCAAGGTCTGAGAGTTCACTCATCGTAATATGGGACCCGCCCGTGTCAAGGAATGTGGAGGCATACGCAGTCAGCATACAAGGTCTGCCGAAAATGGGGCAAACAATAAGTGGTAGAGCAAACAGAAGCGCTGTCTTCGATGGACTGATGCCTGGGAGACGGTACACTGTCGGCGTGGTTAGTGACAGTGGCGACATGACCAGTGACAGCTTGGGTGAACAGTTCTACACAGGTACCTGTGTTCACTATCACATAGAAAGTCATTAGACGCTTACGAACGCCGATTTTTCTGACAACATGTCAACAATTTATATAGGTTATCAATGAGTATTGATGTTTAAACATTTCTACACGTGGAAAGGCAATGCATACAAACCGAACTGAGGCAATGCAGATTATGCTGTACATTTTATATATATGCATGGTTGATATAATAGGTACATACAGCCGTTATGTTCACCACGGTATTACAGCCACCTCACAATTAAGGTCACCCTAGGACAATCCCAAATTATTTTTGTAACAGTAAAGTATAGGAAATTAGTTTCGATAATACGGTTACCTCGACAATCGGGTTACTTTTGTCCAGTCCCGAGGATGATCTTAAAATATTGATGGTCCACTGTTTATAATATTTACTATGGTGTAATATTGGACTCTTTCGGCACTAATGTCACCTAGATGTATTTTTCTGTAGTAAAGCAAGTATGTGAATATATGTATGAATAAAAGGAGAGGGAGAGGGAGAGGGAGAGGGAGAGGGAGAGGGAGAGGGAGAGGGAGAGGGAGAGGGAGAGGGAGAGGGTTACATGTCCAATTCGTGATACCACGCGAAACATCTTCGCACGGCCTTTCCGTAGCCCGCTTCAGCCATTGTCTTAAGTATTCACCAATGTTCGCAACGTCTTCAGTGAATTTCTTTTAAAACAACTAATCGAGGAGCTCACCTCTATAAGCTTCACGTTCTTGGTGTGCTTTCCATGCTGTTGCTCGTCAGTTCTCGTCATTGGTGAAACTTGGCGTTATTAACAATGCAAAGCAGAATACCTTGTTTGAGATATAATTGATACATCGAGAAACACACCGATACTGCAAGAAAGAGAATGCATAAACAACACATGCTCTATAAGTCTACAACGTATGTTTACATACATTAATGAGAAGGTCCGTGCATTATTGTTTAAATAAAAAAAAACTTAATGCTTAGTATGTGCCTGACAACGATATCATTACAGCTGAACTCACTATTGTGGTAAATGCGAAGACAGTGAAATACAAACTTGATATGTTGTTTTTAAGTAAAACTACATTTCCAAAGCATAGTATTATGTTATCATCAGTATATATCACTCTTTAGTGGGTAAACTATGTTAATGAATGCCTACGAGAGGAATATTATGAGAGACCGATGATACCACGCAAAACGCATATCTGATGTTACCACGCGAAACGCATAGTTAAGATTGACTTAGACAAGGCAACACAACATGGGCATGCGCTAAGTTATGCAACAATCAAGCGTACTCATTTGTCATCAATTTACACAATAAATTACACGTAACATTCCCAAATTCATAACCATGCGATAACTACAGCACAGCATAATAATAATTTGTCAACATTGTTTCACGAATAATGTCTCTAAAATATTAAACTTACATACACGTGTCGATCCGAATCTCTGGCTTTTATTGTTAGGTGACATTAGTATATTATTTCATGTCAACACAAACTGCGTTTCGCCTGGTATCGTATTCGCGGGTATCGATTAGCAAGTTAAGTGGGTGTGTTTCACCCACGTTTGTAGCCAGAAGCAATTCTTTTGGATCACATGTAAACTAATATAAATGTAACACGTCAGTTAAATATTTATTGCTAACGTGTATATGTGACTGAGTTAGTTGCAATTAAAATATTTCGCGTGGTATCGCATTGTCTGACCATTTTCATATTTGTTTCTGAGAAAGATGATCTCGGCAAAATTTGACTGCGATGATACATAAAAAAATCATGCATATATATTCGAACTATATTAAGCGTTGCATAAAATACTTAACATTAGAATAAAACATGTTTGTTTCTCATTTTAATGCACAAGGAAAGTGGAGTTTTGCGTGGCATCGGTTAAATAATACTTAGAGGAAAATAATTCACTGTAGCGCAACCATTTCAACATATTGTTTGTCCACATTTATTATACACCACATGACACATTATTTGTGCCTATCCTGTGAAGTATGATTGAATGACTGGTCATTTAATAAAATAAAACAAATGTGTCCAGGTTTCGTGAGAATCGACCATAATATACACTGTATGTAGTGTGTGTGTCTGCACATTTTAGAACCGGATGTTGCCTGGTATCTAGGAGTAGCTACGAGAAATACAAGTTCGATGATTATCACATGGGAATCCTCTACAGGGGATGTGACGTCGTACTCAGTAGAACTGGACACGGTGCCTGTGACGCGGAAAACAATTAACAGCAGTGCCGAAAGAACAGCGACATTCGATGGTTTGACGGCTGGTACAGAGTATACTGTTGCTCTGTCTACTGTGAGTGGAGCCAACTCAGCGAAACTCTACACGACTCATTTTTTACAAGTTAGTGTACAGATTATTATTACTTGTTTCACAATAATTATATTGGGAATATTATTATATTTTCGGTGTAACCAATAATTATATAATTATATATATATATATATATATATGCATGATACGTCAATGTCAGGCAGTAGTTAACACACAAATGTAATGTGTGTGTGTGTCTGTGTGCGTGCGTGTGTGTGTGCGCTCGAGCGATCATGTGTGTGTGTTTGTTGGTGCATGTGAGCCTTAGCATGTGTGTGTTTGTTGTGTTCGTGTGATAATGCGTGCATGTGTGCGTGCGTTATTGCATGTACCTTTATGTATTAATGAATGCGTGTGCACATTTGAACATGCATGTGTGCCTTGTGCTTTTAAAACAATTCTCTCTTTTCTGGATGTTGGCAACTGCACGAAGAAAAAATTGGACTTCTTCCAGATGAGAAACGTTGACCGACTAACATTTAATATTATTACTTAAGTGTGTATAGTTGTATCGCATATCCTAATAAACATCACGTGATTGTGCGTGGCTTCACGAGGTTTCGTCATTTTGTTATTTGTAGTAGCTGTTCCGTAGCAAACATCAACAATATATAACTGTAATATTGTTTGTTAAAGAGGGGAATGTATTGGCCAGGAAATCAATGTTGTGCATGCACCGATTTGCCATATCGATCAGCGTGACACACGGTGATGTAAATGAATGTAAAAATAGCAAGAAAACAATGTTCTGGCTTAGCGATTTAACAAGATTTAACAAGATTGCCATCCAGAAAATTACTCTGGATGGCAGGTGGACAAGGAAGCCTTTTGGCTTATCGAGAGTCCAACACTTTTTATCTACATGTATCCCGCCTTTTTTAGGTGTGTGTCGATTTTATTTTTAAACATATTCACGCTACTAGCACCAACACAATCAGGAGATAATCTGTTCCATTCATTTACAGTCCTTTGTGAGAATGAGAACTTTCTTATATCTAATCTACACTGCTCCTTTATTAATGTAGCTTCATGTCCTCTGGTCCTTCTATTTTTCTTAACTGAGAAAAAATGTTTCTATCAATATTTTCATAACCATTCAATATTTTAAACACTTCTATGTGATCTCCTCTCAATCTCCTGGTCTCTAATGTTGTTAAACCACATTCTTTTAGGCGTATTTCGTAACTAAGATCCCTCAGATT